>CM035846.1:314224127-314639061 GCA_020510985.1 Pholidichthys leucotaenia
TTATATGCACTCCTGTTATTAAGTCCAGTTCAGTCTGTTAATGTTGATAACCATTTCAAACGAACGTTAATAGGTGTGTTGCTAAGCCTAATTGTTTTTTCTCTGTACTGTAAATCTTCTGTCTAATAAGAAATCTGAGGCTGCTGTTCTGAGAATGAGCTACCAAAGCTTTTTCTGAATAAATCAGTAAAGATCCATTTATGGAAAGCTGTGATGAAGGCAGTTTTGTCTTTAATTATATTCAACAATATAACATATTTGTCCACTTTTAATTGATTTTTCTAACTTTAATACACTAAAGTTAAGGCTATATACATAATTTCTAGTAAGTGGCCCAGCCCTTTCTATATTTTTATGTATGTGGCCCTCAGTGAAAAAAGTTTGGACACCCCTGGTGTAAAGTATACTAGAGGGTAATGGGGCCCCCTGCAGGAGCTTGATGGCACAGTCATAAGAGCGATGTGGGGGCAAGGAAGAGGCTCTAATCTTGCTAAAAACAGGAGCCAAATCATGATATTCTGCCGGTACTTTAGACAAATCAGGAGGTTCGGGGGTAGCATTTTTAATGGGGACATTAGGAGAGCATGGGGCGGATTGATGACATGTAGCCATGTAATACAGACTCCAGGAACTAATCCTTCCCTCACTCCAGTCAATGCCCGGGTAACATATTCTCAGCCAAGCACAATCAGGAACGTGGAGGTTGGGAGACTGAAGAAGGATGTCTGTTCATGGTGGTTGCCTGAGATCACTACTTCTAATGGAGCGGTGCATGTGATTACCTGGCAAAGGGACTGGTCAGACAGGGCGATCGAGCCAATAGGTTGGGGTAACGGGACAAAGGGAATCTTAAACCGGATTGCCAGTTCTTCAGCCAGGAAATTCTGTTCAGCCCTGGAATCAACCAGAGCGGTACCAACAAACTTAGTGGACTGGAGCATCAGTCAGATCGGGAGCGCGAGATGATGCTGTAAGGATTCTTGCCCTCTGCCCATCAATCCCCTTACTGCAACTGATGGGCGAGGAAGTTTAACTTCTCGGGGCATGAAGTTACGACATGGCCCACTTGGCCACAGTAGATACACAACCCCTCCTCACATCACTGTTGTCTTTCAGCCAGCGCTAATTTAGAGCAACCAACATTCATGGGTTTGGAGGAGTTGCGGGAGGATGCTGGCTGAGGCAATGCAAGAAGTTGCGGACGAGATGGTGTGACACGGGAGGGAGGGACCCAGACTGCCATTCCCTGGCTCACTCCTGCATCCTATTATCAAGTTTGATAACCAACGTCAAGCGTCAAAAGAGTTTGGTTCCTCACTAAGACAAGCGAGCTCATCACGAAGGTTGGTGTTCAGGTCATGAATAAACACAGTATGTCAAGCCACATCATCCCACCATACCTCCTCCGCCAGCACCCGGAAATTTAGCGCAAACTCAGCTGCTGAGCTAAATCCCTGGCGGAGATTCATTAATCGTGTCTCCATGCTCCCCTCGTGGTCAGAATGGTCAAACACGTTGATGAATTTCTCCGTGAATCAGGCAAAAGTGTAGGTGTGGAAGTTGGAACCCTGCATTACAACTTGGGCTCAGGCGAATGCGTCCGGAGGAGTCCGGCCAAGAAGTTGACACGACTCAGGTCAGACAGAAACTCCTCGGGGGTCAAAAACAAGCCCACATTGAACCCCCCCCCCCCAGCTTACCATCATAACGTGGGGGGGGGGGTAAGAACCAGTATTCGGGCTGAACGTGGAATAGACATGGTTTGAATTAGGGCAGGGGAAACTGCTAATAGGTCCTGTATGTGGGTGTTAAGCTGAGCTACCTGTTCAGAAATTTTGGAAACCAAAATTCCAATTACCATGTCCGCTGGGTCTGCCTGCTGGTTTTGTGCTGACATGGTTACAATGTCTCAGACCCAGGAGCAGACACAAATGAGACTGACTAGCAGTTTTAAACAATCATTTATTTAAGTGAGCAAACATGGCAATGTTTGAATCTCAAGTCACGGAATCAGGTGCAACAAGCTCAGCACTCTTTAATGGACATGGAATTAACACTTTATGATGCTCTTCCTGCAGCATTGCTGTTGGCTCCAGAAGATGACAAAAGAATAACTCAAATGAATGGAGGACTGCATAAAGAGCTACAGGAATTAAAAACATTAATATCAGAACTAAAAACAGAACAAAGACAACATCCAATTATGATTAAAAGTTTGTTGGAACAAGTTATCAATGATAACCAAGAAAAGGAACGTCAGAACTGGAAAGAATTGCTGGAGAAACAAGCAAATTATGTGAGATGTCAACTCGCAAACCTTATCAAATGGCGACTCCAGCAACAACATACTGATATCCTAAAGGATGTACATGATGTAATGAACCCCATAGTTGCCTCAATCGCTCATCTGCAGAAACAAACTACTGCTAATAGTCTCAAGTTAGAAAGCATTGTGAAGAAATTAATCAAGCAACAGATCCTGCACCCACCTTATCCAACCTTATCTACCACTGCAGTTCAGACTGCTGATTTGATTGAGTCCCCTAGGTTGTCTCCAGTGATAAAAGCACATCTTCAATCAACCATGCAACCTGAGACTTTGCCACAGCCGATACCTTCACCAGTTGAGACTGTGGAACTGGGGGGAGGTTATTTGAGAAGGAAAAGCCCTATTAAAATTCAGTTTTCATGTTTTGGGAGAATGGATGACTGCAGTGTCACGATTACTTGTCCTTACATCCACTCACCGATGATGAACTTCTTGCCACTTTGAAGAATGTCCTTTATGGAACGGCTAGAGACTGGTGGGAAGTAACCAGATTAGAAACACATACATGGGAGGACTTTCAATCCAAGTTTTTGGCAGCTTTTTTGTCAGAGGACTATATGGATGAACTAGAAGAAAGAATAAGAACTCAACTACAAGGAGAAAATGAAAGTATTTGGGATTTTGCTTGTCGATACAGATCACTCTGTTGTCACTGGAAACCAGACATCACAGAGGCCAAAGTGATTCAGCTTTTCCTAAAAAACATCCAACCACATTTGGCCTGTCAGCTAAGGAGCAGCCGGGTGACCACTGTGGATGAGCTTGTTAGATTGGGACAGCAATTGCAAAAGGATTGGGAAAAGCAATTTCAACAACAGAAGAAGCAAAGTTTGGGCCCAGCCCAATCCAAACCAACTGTTACACCAAACCAGTCAAAATCACAACCATCCACTAATGAGACATCCTTTAAACCTGCTATGGCCTTCCGTTGACAATGTAAGGGATCCCATCCTCCTTACTCTTGTCCCCTGTACAAGGGTAAAAAATACCAAGTCATCTCCCCAGCAGGAAAACCCTCAACCTACACCAAGCTCCTCTTCTGGAAGTAATCCAACCATGCACGTAATAACACGTACCCAGCTGAAACCAGCTGCTTTTCCTTTTCCTCCCACTCTGCTCTCAGTTAAAGGGGAAGCTTGCAAAGAACTGGGCTGCACGGTGGCGCAGTGGTTAGCACTGTGGCAGCACAGTTTACCCTCGGCCGGGGGAACGTGGGGATCGTGAGATCGTGGGTTCAATCCCTGCCCCCGACCAACAGTGATCTGTGTGGAGTTTGCATGTTTTCCCTGTGTTGCGTGGATTTACTCCGGGATTTCTCCGGTTTCCTCCCACATACCAAAAACATGCAGGTTAGGGATACGGGGCGCTTGCGCATGCAGCGACCGGCAGCTGGTGGCTTGTCACCAGACTGCAAAACAAATCTACCTACGGGTACAAAATAAGTAATAATAATTAAAAAAAAAAATAACTACCTATATCAAATGGAAGGCCCAACAACAGGACACAGAAATACAAAACCTATATCAGTCCATATTGGATAATGGAGAACTCACTGTAAATCACTCAGTGAAGTTCACTATCTTGGAGGACAAGGTCTACAGAGTCTTAAAACTTCCTCAAAGAACAATCTACCAAGTCTACATACCAAAAGAACTCCATGAAAGTCTCCTATGGCTATTTCATGAGGATCCAATACTTGCACATCTTGGCAGATATAAGACCTATAAAAGAATGCAAGCTTTAGTATACTGGCCAGGGATGAACTTGGTAGTAAAGAATTATGTCCAAAAATGTCAGCTTTGTCAGAGATACAAACCTGAAATTTGAAAGGTGACAGGCAAGCTCCAACAGACAATAGTGGGACGGCCCTGGGAAATGCTTGGGGTAGACTTCATGGACCCCTTTTCCCAAAACTCCAAGGGTAATGTATACCTGGTGGTGTTTGTGGATTATTACTCACGGTGGGTCGAGCTATACCCATTACGGAAAGCTACAGCAGAGACAGTTTCTAAAACACTCACCCAAGAAATTTTGACAAGATGGGGAGTTCTGGATTACATTTTGTCTGACCAGGGACCCCAGTTTGTCTTTGCACTCTTCAGAGACCTGTGACACCTGGAACCTGCAACATAAACTGACATCAGCCTTTCACCCACAAATCAAGTTCACCGAGAGAATAAACAGAACACTAAAAACTATGATTGCATCCGATGTTGCTGTCAACCACAAACACTGGGACAAGTACTTGCCAGATTTTCGATTTGCCCTGAATTCAGCAGTGCAAGAAACAACTGGTGTTTCGCCAGCAGAACTGAATCTGGGCTGGACCTTAAGAAGCCCCTTGGATATAACCTTGTAACCAAGAAAATCATCCAGATACTCCCTCTTACAGAAAAATAACTCTGTTTCAAGAAATGAAAAACTTTGTAGAAGACAATCTGAACAAAGGAAGACTTAAACAGAAGCAAAATTCTGACAAAAAAAATGAAGAGACTTGCAGCTAATTAGAAAAGGATAGAATCTGGCTTCGATCCCATGCTTTGTCTAAAGCTGAAACATCCTTTTCGGCAAAGCTGGCACCAAAATGGATTGGACCCTATCGAGTGATCTCCCAAGTTGGACCAGTGAATTATGATGTTCTCCTGGAGTACTCTGGTGAGGACAGAAGGGTTGTCCATGTGTCACAACTTAAGCCCTGCTATCCAACATCTGATGACCTTGAAAACTTAGAGAGACAACAGATCTTGGACATCTTTAATGAAGAGAGAGATAATGAAGAATTTTTGGGATTCTCTAGCCCACAGTAAAAGGTAGAAACAAAGAGAGCAAAAGACGCTGCATGAATGCAGCTTTTCTTAAGCGGAGGGGAGTGTGGCAGTCTCCTGAAGTGCTGCCCCTTTAAGACATGCTGCCCACCTCCTTAGCACTAATTAGAACCAAACCTTCATAAGCTAATGGCAGAAGACAAAATGGTTGCCAAAGGAACAAACAGAGGTGGCAAGTCTGTCTGTGTACTCCATTAAGTGGTGTGCTAATCCCTGGCATTTTACAAAATTATTCTGAGTTTAGAACAAGTCTCCACACCTCCACAGAACTGGATTTATACAAGTGCCAAGAATTTATTCATCTACTGCCAGCTGCTTGGTTCTCCATGGAGGTAACTGTGGGTAGTACCATCCACTAACCTTAAACCCAGCTGAGGTAAAACAATTGAAGGGGAGAAGAAAAGGTGGATTGCCTCTTGTTTAAAAAAAAAAACAAAAAAAAAACTGTGCTGAGCAAAGGGGCTGAATTGAACTGAACACAGCAGGATTTAACTGATGAAGTGAACAATGGAACTGAACTGAACCAAAAGGGGTACAGAGAACTAAACTGATTAAAAGGACTATATTGAATTGAACTGAGTTGAACTGAAAAGGTGAACTGAAGAAAAAACAACCATTTGAACTGTTTATGGGTTGAGAGTTTTGTTGCCTTTGATATAATTTTGTGGTTTTGCCTGAAAGGGACATTTGAGTTGATGGTTTGTGTTGTTTTGAAATATATTGCTTTCTTTATATTGACTGACTGTTTGTGAAGTTGAGATATTTGAGTTACTTAAGGGTCCATGGTAATTGTTTTATTTACCTGCATCCTTGTGGCGGATTGTTCTGTTTAAAAGTTTTTTTTTTCTTTTTTGTCGAACTTTGCTTCAGCTGGCACCCCAAAAAGTTAAATTAGATGGGAAATCTGTTACAACTTTTTGTGCAATTTTGCCTATGGTGTCAGTGTCAGTGAAACCTGCTCACCCACATCAAACCCATTGGGGCCCAGCTGGGTTTAAAGTGGGTAAACCGATCACCTGCTCACCTGTACCACAGGTAAAGTCTATGTGGGCAAACACAGATGGGGCCCACATGGAACCTGGGGACAAACTCACATGGGATCCATAAAACAGCCCAGTTTAACCTTTGGTGGGGCCCACTGGACCTTCTGTCTGGGTCGATGTAAAAGGAGAAAAATCTGTGGATATGTATGCATTTAAGTAAAATTGTTTATTTCACATGAGAAAAACGAAATTTGCTGGCAGAAGTGAACATCAGCCCACTGATCTCTGCACACTGAAGTGCAGTAAAAGCCTTTAAGCTGCAGAGAGCAATGCTGGACTTTTCTGCAGACGCAGCTCAGCAGGAAAATCCACTTTATACCAAAGTATTCCCCGGGGAAAGAGGCTAAATCCAAAATTGCTTGTGATGTACCCATTGTTGTGTGAACCACCACTACAGGCTACAAGTGTTTCAGTGCCCAAATATCCCAGATTGACACTAAACCACAGAAGACGGCATGCTCTCTTTTTCCCATTGGATGAGGATGGAGAAGCTGTTAACTTTTCTTTTCTTGAGCGGGATTAGTGTGAAATTGCACATTAAATTAGTATAGTATAGAAAAAAATCAGTTACATTTATTTACGTGTGAATCAAATTTCCACAAAATTGTACTTTGCAGAGTAGTTTTAATGTGCAATTTTTAACTTTACTTTTTTATGAGGAAAAAACTATTTCTCCTCTTTATGTGATAATTAGATTAAATTAATGGGTACATAATTGTGGAGAGTTTACATTTTATTTTCCACAGACTAACACTTTTAAGAGAAACCTGAAAGTTTAAAGAAAGATTAGTGGTGTTGGACGAATAAAATTTTTAATCGTGATTAATCTTTTGGAATCACGATTAATAACACGTTAATCGCGTGTTCTTCCATACAGATAAAGTGTACCTTAAGTCAGTAATTTTTCAAGTTTGTCATACTGTTATGAACATGGGAGTGGACAAATATGCTTGCTGTCTTCACCTGCAGGTTTATGAAAGCTCTCAACATAACCAAAATAATAAAAACTATTCAGAATATTCTCCAGAAAATTCTCAAAAGTATTACTTTATGTGCAAACAACAGAATGCCAAGGCTCATTAACATCATTGAACAACAACCAACAGCCACAAAAGGAGCTTGCTGTTTCTCCCACAGCAAATCAATCAACTTTATAAGCACTTTAAAAAGCAACACTCGCTACACAAAGTGCTGTACAACAAGGACACACATAAAAACATAAAAACAAGGAGCAGGACACTAGCACAAAACAATATAAAACCAACAAGACATAAAATCAATAAAATAAAAGGTAAGAGGAGCAAACATCCACCACTTTTAAGGAGATCAATACAAAACCTCATGTGTCACAACAGACACAATTTCCCTTTAAGCAGAAAAATTGCAAACATACAGTAAACAAACAACTATGTCACTTGTGATGACACCCCACCGTGCTGCAAAAACAGCGGGGGAGTGAATAGACATTACGAACACAGCTTGAGAAGTTTTTTAGACTGGTACTCACAAACAGTTGGACCCAAAGCTATGAGTATGAAAACAGGCGAACTTCTGTCCGTGTCAGCTGCTGAAGGTCAGCTACAACCTAGCATGTAGCTACTAGCTAGCCAGGTTCCACAGAAGAACAACCCAACATCCAGGCGAAGTTTTGGAGCTCCGACAGATAACGTTGTAAACTTAAACATGACAGCACTTTGGGGATTTCCATGGCTGTAATCCAGCTTGTTTGACTTAGCAATGTCTGCATGGCGCGCACAATGTCTGTAGCCAGAACGGCTTTGGTACAGAGAGCCGCGAGGCCAAAAAGTACTGTTTGCTCTTTCTGCTGTTAACTGCCGTTAAGCGCGATCACAAAATTTGTCGCCGTTAAGGGGGCAAAGTGTTAATGGGCGATTAACGTGATAACACCAACACCACTAATAAAGATTAAACATTTAAGAGAAAAAGCCCTTTTAAGTTAAAAAAGAATGAGGAAAATAAATATTTGCCAAGGAAAGAAAATATTACCAAAAACTTCCAAAAAATACATATACTGTATATCACAAAAGTCACATTTAAAAAAAGGTTGTGAATTTATTATGAAAAACAAAACGTAAAAGAAAAAGGATGTAAATTGAGAAAAAGAAGTAAAACTTGGAAGAAAAAAGTCTAAATTAAAAAACATCAGAACTTTATGAAAAAAAGTATTAACTAGGGGACACTCAGAGAGCACATACCTCTACCAAGGCTCCATCCATCTGTTCCTCCCTCTCTCCCTTCATCAGGCCGTGCATACATCCATACTTCCATCCATCCGTCTGTACCTCCAAATTCATCCAGTAGTTTCTGTATAATCCTCCTGACAGACAATCCCATTACACTGCACGGTAGGGCCTTGGTGGAGGTATGCGTGGTGGATCGCCTGCAAAACCTGATGGGTTCGTCCATAGCCCATGTGCCACCTCTGGTGAGAATTTAAAATCCCTCCTGTTGTTTTTGCATAATCCTGCTAAGAGACAAACAAACCGCCCCCATCACATTACCTTGGCAGTGGTAAACATATAAGAAAAAAAGTCACAAAAAGTTGCAAATTCCTGAGAAAAAAAAATTTACATGAAAAAAGTTTCAAATTTATGAAAAGCAAAAAGCAATTACAATGTAATTAATTAGAAAAAGTATAAGAAGAGTCATAATTTCTGGCTACTCTGAGAACAATATGCAGTTTACATCATGCGTCACTTTTTTACTCAGTCTGTTGCATGCTGTGATACATCCTTATGTGATAAATCAAACAGATTATTAAAGAGCACACACCAAAAAAAACTCTGGAAATTCCTGAAAATCCATCCATCCATCCATCTTCTACCGCTTAATCCTTTACGGGTCGCGGGGGGGCTGGAGCCTATCCCAGCATCTTTGGGCGAGAGGCAGGGTCCACCCTGGACAGATCGCCAGTCCATCGCAGGGCCAACACAGAGAGACAGACAACCATTCACTCTCACAGTCACACCTAAGGTTAACTGGCATCAATTGGGGATTCTAAATTCCTGAAAATACATTTTAATATTTCTGCTGCTACACAGTGAAGTGTGGTAAACATGTTTAGAGTGGATAATCATGCTTTACATCATTTGAAAGCTTACAGTTTCATCTATTTGGATATTAAAACAGATCTGAGATACAATCATAACACTGGAATTAACTACAGCATCAAATGAGCTAGCACAGCATAGCAACATAGCATTCTCTCACCAATGAAGCTTTCTTGGACTCCTGTAATTAATCGTAGTCCAACAAATATGGTCCAGTTTTATTGCAAAAGGTCCAATAGATCCATTTGGGTAAGAGTTATTGTCCATCTAGATGATTACAGGGGACAATATCCATAAAATCTCAGCATTGTTTGAAACCCAACAGGCTAACTTCCTGCTTATTTTGTTTGTGTTATAAAAACTACGTTTCCCATAGCGATAGTGACATAAATGGAAGCCCAAAAGACTCATGTAACAGTCTCAATTTGAGTGATACCTTATTTGACCCAATAGGCCTTACCTTTGTGTTTTCATAGCCTTCAATACTCAGTGAGTGCCTGCTTAGCATGAAGAACCAGCCCCACAGCTAATGCAAACAAAACGAGCCAATTACCGCTGAGTGTGCTGATTATGGATGTGTGGCGTAGCCCAGGGGTGTCAAACTCATTTTAGCTCAAGGGCCACATACCGCTGGATTAAATGGCAGTGGTCACGATAAACCAATTACTGGCAATTTTTTTATTTATTTACCTTTATTTAACCAGGAAAAAAACCATCCGTCTTCTTCCGCTTAATCCTTTTTGGGTCGCGGGGGGCTGGAGCCTATCCCAGCATCTTTTGCCGTTGAGATTAAAAACCTCTTTTTCAAGGGAGTCCTGGCCAAGAGGCAGCAATAGACTGATAATGCCAATAATCAGTTTTCTCGTGCTTGCATGCACTGAATAAACAGATTACTGGAGGGCAAACCATTTGAGTTCATGATCTCAGATACATGGCCTTTATCAGCTTATTCTGTTTACATGGCCACTTGAATAATTGGATAACTGGAGAAATCCAATCATAACCGGTTTATTCATGTGCATGTAAACATTTATTTATTCATGTGCATGTTAGCATGCACATGAATAAACCGGTTATGAATAAACCAAACATGATTGATCATGTTTACATGCACATGAATAAACCGGTTATGATTGGATTTCTGGAGTTTCAATCCAAATTTAGACTCTTACTAACTAACTAACTAACCTGCACTCTTAATCAATTTTTGGCAGGCAAAATACAGAATTTCACAAGTGTGAGAGAGCAAATTACAGTATTATATTCACAATTTAATCCTGAACTAAATAAAATCATTTTTAAAGCATGCAAACTGTTTCAATCAATTTTAAGACATTTCATCAAGTTTTGGCAGGTGATACAACACATTTATAAGCTATAACAGCCCTTTGAGACTATTCACAAGTTGGACAGAACATGTTATATTATAAACTTAACAATTCAACCTAGAAGAACCAAATGCAGTTATTTGTTGGCAGATAAAACCGTTCAATCCAAGTTGTGAGCCTTTTTTGGCAGATCAAGCATACATTTTATGGATTCTACTTACAATTTATAATTATAGGCCATAAATAATCCACAAACACTAGTATTCATGGGAAAGAAAAGCTTTGACTTTTACATCGTTGGAGTATACACGAATTTTGTTAATTTCAGCACACTTAACATACATATAAGGCAAAACATTAAAAGGTGCTACAGGATAAAATGTCATATATGATTATTCTTACACAAAAGTCATGGGTCTAAAATTATGACTAATCCCTCACTGCATTCAGTGTTCACAGACATACCTTCGCTAATTGCATGGACAAAAAGTTACGTCCATGCAATGCTGTCAGCCGTGCTGACAGCTGCTTTGCTCAAAAGCAGCTGTCAGCCTCAGAATCAGAAGAGAAACAGCTGAGCGAGGCACTCTCCCGATCAGTTTCTGGCAGCCCATCACTTTTTGGCATGACACCGGCAGCTTCTCTTGTTTTGAACATATTCAAAAAAATTTGTGACAAGAAAAACTGATTCCAATTGTAAAAACATCCAACAGAAGGCAGCGAAGTGACACCCTCCCCAACACCTGCTGAGCTGTGAGACATGGGGGTTTAAGTAACAGTTATTAAATACAGTAAATAATACCATGACATTTTAGTGTGTGCTGGATCCGGCATCCATAAAAAAGTTATGGGAATTGATAGTAATAGACGCAGGGTGGAAAGGTTTGCCTTGGAGTCTTTCTGGAAGAAATCCTGTCCTCCCAACCTGCATAACAAACTCCCTCAGTGGAAATCAAGGATCACTTTTGTGCCTGCTACTCTTGTGTGACCCCAAGTTGGCAAATTGGGAATAGCAGTTACTTTACTGAAAAAGTGCTGCTCGTGTATTATATTATTTAATTTTCACAGTTTGCACATTCATCCCGCGGGCCAGTTTGGACTCTCTGGTGGGCCGATTTTGCTCCGTGGGCCATATGTTTGACACCCCTGGTGCAGCCAATTAATTTCTGAACTTAATGATGCCTGATAGGGCTGGGTTCATCAAACACACACCCTGTAAAGCCTGTGTGTCTCCCACACGTAATGCTCGGTTGCTTCTGTAATTTCCCAGTTTGGGATCAATAAAGTACATCTATCTATTCTACAAAGCGGAGCCACTTCTACCAACCTTGTGTGTAATGTTTATACTTTTCTTGCTCTGTGTCATTACTGCTGACAGTGTATCTGGATATGGGACAGGGTACCCCTAAGTGTCACCTTTCACTAGAGCCCAAGATGACACTTCTGTGTTGAAGCATTCAAAAGTTAAAAAGGCACAGTTCAAAAACGCCTGGTTGCAACCTGAGGAAAAAAAAACCTTCTTCAAATTCAGTATGTTTACAGAACTGTTACTCAGTGGCAGAAGCACTTAGAGGGATTCTGACTGTTTTGCCCAAAAATTTAGTGCTTTTTTTTTTAATGAGACTAACTCCATGAATATACTGCAAAGGGTTGAAGAACAGCTTTTGATTTACTTTGGGTATGTTATTGTTAGACATTTTTAGGGGGACTGGCTGGAATGCTAAGGTTAATGCAAAGGCAATATGGAATCCAGTTCCCTCCAGGATTTTGTGGGAATTTTTTTTTTCTATTGTTGTGATAACTCATTCACAAGATGTAGTAATGACTTTTACCTCTAAAGACATATAAACTGTTACAACCCTTGCTGTAATACTAGATTCACTTGTTTTTTGTGTGGTTTTACAGCGTGTCTGGGCATACGTGCTCCCGAGACGGAGGTGCTTTCAGGCAGGCAGACGTTTTTCAACACAAACTCGGCACTTCATACACGCGGTCATTACGGAAACTCGAGGAGACGTTCACCGGCGGGCCGGAGGAGACGGAGGAAGGATCGATGGGGGAAAACTAAAAAATCACATAAGGATTGTCACATCCAATCTGTGTTGTGTTGTTGCTTAGTTTTTTTGTCACATTTTGTCTTAGCTTTGTTCTGAATTGTAATCGCTCTTGTTTTGTTTTTCTTTTGAATTCTTGGATGGAATATGGGTGGGCAATAGAAGCTGCGGCTTCAGCCAGCACCCATTTCGGATAACTTATGTTGAACTGTATAATCAGGAGTTATTGTCTAATTTGACCTTGTTGGATTTTCTTTCCCACTTTATTATATTATTCTGTTTCTTTTTTTTAAATCTCTACTTTTAATCTATCCGAAATAAAGATTCATTCATTCATTCACTCAAAACTAGCAGGTGAGTGTGTTTTTTTTTAATCACACACTATTCTTTGCTGATGTGTCTGGTATATACTCACTGTAAACACAGAAGTGAGCGCGGTGCAGTGCCGCATTTGACTGGTGAGACTGATGATGTACACATCTGCGTGCTGCTGAGAGACAAATTTGATTGGCAAAATTGGTGGAAGTTGACAACAATTGGCCAAAATTGCTGTAAGGTTGTGGTGATTGGACAAAATTCAAATTATACAGGACCTGCTTAAGTCGCGGGAATTGGTAGAATCGCAACATTGCGAAATCTTGGAGGGACCAGATGATGGCTGCAGCTGCTGTTTTTCAGTAATTACGCCACTGAAAGGCCTGCAGTTCCAGCTGGAGTCAGGAGAGGGCAGCATGGTGGTAGATTTAAAAGCTCCAACTCCTCTTAGGTGAATCACCCCGAACAGGGAGACTCACCCTTTTAGACATGGCTGCGGGCAAGCAGCTGTAGCTGAAGGATATTTGAATTCTTCTCAATAGAAATACAAGGATACGACAGTATTCTTGTATTTTTAGCAAAAATCCACTCTGGCATTTTACATGTGTATTAAAGCCTACTATGTGTCGAACAGGAAAGTGGACTGGTGCACTCATTTTATATCAGATTTCTTCAGACTAAGCCTAGGCACAGCGGTCAGCAGTGATGTCCTCTGATTCTGAACAGCAGGAAAGCCTCCTGGTCAGCTACAGACCTTCAGTGTATTGATGTGCATGCTCTCCCTGAGCCTGTATATGATTCTATATCAGGTTTAGGTCTCTGTCCGGGGTGTGTACCCCTCTCCAATGGGAATAATGTAGTCATTATCAGTATCTCATAATTTTGACATAAATGTACAGAGACTGAAACATTTCATTTTGCCTAAGGCCCTTTACATTTTTCAATCTTTGCTCGGTAATGAATGCTTGGTCAGAAGCCATTAACTTCACATCGTTACGCACAGGGTGGCCCTTTATTGTCATTTTTCCAAGCTAATGCAATCAAATTCAATAGGGGTCCCACAACATGCACTGCAAATTAGACACGATCAGACCCTGGGCAGAACTGCCCCACTGGTGTTGTCACAAAGAAAAGTGTCACCATGGAAACAAAGGAAAATCAATCAGAGTAGCTTGTTGCAGATAGAAAGGTATGCCCTTTTCACATGTTATGAGCTTTGTGAAAGTGTGAATTTCAACCCCTAAATCAAACTTTACTGGTTATTATAATGGTAGCCCAGTAGGAAATTCTTTTTTTTTTTTTTTTTTTTTTTGGACAAGTTTTAATTTCAAACATTAAAAGAATAGAAATGCAAGGTAACAAATGCATTCCTCAGTTTTCAGTTCATCAAATATAGCACAAAAGATATGAAGCTACTACATCTTACATAGCCAACCCTGTCAAAAAAATCTAACTCATGTGGTCTATATTAATCATATATTCCATAACCTACATATGTATAAGCATGTGAGAATGTTTGGTGATTACATATGTAAAGCGACTTCACACCTCAGAACAGGACAAAGAGGTCTCAACCGTCAGCGGAGATCAAAGAGCATCCGAGGCGCTGCGGTGGAGACCAGATCTATCGCCCTGACCTCCCAGGGCCAGGTGGAGGGATACGAAGACAAGGGAGGGGGATTAAGATAATGCGGGATGTCAGCTTTGATATGCATGTCTTTTGTTATGTGTAGGTATAAGTATGTAGAGATGAATGTGTTCTTCCTCTATTCTACTTCTGCTTCTGCACTGAGATGAGACTTGTTAGAGGAGCGAAGCTGATAATAAACTTTGGTTTATAAGTCACATCACCTCGTTATTCCAAGCTCTTCTACACTGGTGACCCTGATGAGAGGATGGACCAGAGGCGTTCCCCCGCGATTGACTCATCTGAGGCGACCCAGGCAGACGCCGGTGCCCATGCAGACAGGGGAGCGGATGGAAGACGTTCCCCCAGGGCAGAAGAGAGGGCTCAACCGAGCACCAGCCCCGCCGTGAGAGCAGAAGAAAGGCGCTCTCACCCGGCGGACACATCAAGGATGGCCCACACAAGCGCCGTCACCGTCAAGCTGCCAGAATTCTGGCAAGAAGACCCGAGCTCGTGGTTCCAGCAAGCTGAGGCTCAGTTTGCACTGGCGGGCATAACGGCGGACGAGACGAAGTTTTATCACATCGTCGCCAAACTCGACGCTGCCACGTCAAGATGCACGTGGAGCATAATCCGACAGCCGCCCGCCTATGACAAATACAGAGAGCTGAAGGCAACCATCGTCGAGAACTTCGTCCCCTCAGCCGAGGAGAGAGCAGAGAAGATCCTGGCGATCTACGGCCACAGAGGATGCAGACCCAAGGCCCTCATGGAGGACATGCAGCAGCTCAAGGAGGGGGGCAATGACAACTTCCTCTTCCAACACATCTTCCTCAGCACTCTGCCGCCACACATGAGAGGGACGCTGATCAACATGCGGTGCAGCACCCAGCAGGACTTCTGCGCGCTGGCCCGAGAAGCGCAGCGACTCACCAACGCCTGCAGGGAACAGGTGGCCACAGCAGCATCCGCAGATGCCCAGAGCAATGGAGAACCACAGACAACCGAGCAGAGCCCGCCCACCATGGCGGCAACACCACCAAGACGCAGCAGGCGGAACGACATCTGCTATTACCACCACCGTTTCACCGAGGGGGCGTACAAATGCGTTCCCCCCTGCAAGTTCAAAAGTTCGGGAAAACGCCCAAACCGAGAACCGTTAACGGCTGCGGTTCTCGGCGAAAAAAATAAACTTCTTTATGTGACTGACGGACACACCGGCAAACAGTTCCTAATTGACACTGGAGCTCAACTGAGTTTTATCATGCCCTCCCACGCAGACCGGGCCATGGGCCCCCGGGGCAATGGAGCGATGGCAGCCAACGGCTCCATCATCGACACTTATGGTGAAAGGAATCTGCCCCTCTGCATTCATGGCCGCAACTACAGATGGACATTTGTTGTAGCGGCGGTGAGTTTTAACTTGTTGGGCGTGGATTTTTTGTGTGCACATGGGCTATTAGTCGATCTAGCAAATAGACGCTTGGTTAATGCACTGTCATTTGCTTCTATTCCCTGCTCAGCTCGAGTTTCTCCACCACCCGTGCAGGCCAGCGTCACTACAGCAGGAGGTAAGTTTGATCAACTCCTCACCCAATTTCCAGCACTCACAATTCCCAAATTCTCAGCTACAGTGGCTAAGCACGGGGTTGAACACTTTATTCCCACAACGGGCCCACCCGTATTCGCCAAAGCTCGGCGCTTAGACGCGACCAAGCTCGCCATAGCTCGGGACGAGTTTACCACCCTTGAAAAACTAGGCATTATCAGACGCTCAAAAAGCCCCTGGGCATCACCACTACACATGGTCCCGAAATCCGACGGTTCTTGGAGACCGTGCGGCGATTACCGCAGATTAAACAATGCGACAGCGCATGACTGCTACCCAATTCCTCACATCCAAGATTTTTCACTACATCTGGCGGGTGCGTGCATTTTTTCTAAAATAGACCTGGTCCGTGGCTATCACCAAGTCCCCGTTCGAGCGGAAGACATTCCTAAAACAGCTGTAATAACCCCCTTCGGTCTTTTTGAATTTTTGTGGATGCCTTTTGGCCTCAAAGGCGCTGCTCAAACCTTTCAGCGGATGATGGACGCGGTATTACGCGACCTCCCTTTCGTGTTCGTCTACCTCAACGATATGCTGGTAGCCAGCTGATCGGAGGAGGAACACGAACAGCATCTCACTATGGTTTTTCAAAGACTAGAAGAGCACGGGTTAATAATCAATCCAGCCAAATGCAAATTCGGCGTGCCACAAATTGATTTTTTGGGACACAGAATTTCACCGAAGGGGGCAGTCCCACTGCCAGACAAAGTTCGCGCAGTAAAAAGTTTTCCACGGCCACAAACGGTCAAATCGCTGCAAGAATTTTTGGGAATGGTTAATTTTTACAACCGTTTCCTCCCCCGTGCAGCTCAACTCATGCAGCCCCTATATGACGCGCTCAGAAAACAAAAGCCTTCCAACGCGGTCGAATGGACCCCGGAGCGCGAACGCGCCTTCGCGGAAGTAAAAAGTGCCCTAGCTAACGCCACATTGTTGGTTCATCCTGATCCCTCGGCCCGCATTGCGCTAACCACAGACGCTTCAGACCTGGCCATAGGGGCGGTTGTAGAACAACACGTTGGCGGAACCTGGCAACCTTTGGCATTTTTCAGCAAATCGTTAAACCAAACTGAGCGTAAATACAGCACTTTTGACAGGGAGCTGCTAGCGCTTCATTTCACGGCTTTTGTAGACCACAAACTGCTCACCTTTGCGATGGCTAAAATTTCAGAACCATGGTCAGGCAGGCAACAAAGACAGCTAGCTGCAATTTCAGAGTTCACCACAGACATTCGACATGTGGCAGGCAAACTTAACGTGGTAGCAGACTGCCTCTCTCGCGCTGTGACATCACCAGAGCGCAAGGAGACAGATTATACTACCTCAGCAGCAGAACTCTTCGCCAACGCGGACACATACGCGGCCCCAATCCACGTAGGGATAGATTACGCAGCCATGGCGAAGGAGCAAAGTAGTGACGCAGATGTGCGCGCACTCCTGTCTGGACCAACAGGGTTAAGGCTGGAGGAAAGGGGTTTACGCGACGGTGTACCCCCCCTAATATGCGACATCTCAACCTGCCGTCCTCGCCCGGTAGTCCCAGCTGCATGGCGCCGCCGTATTTTCGACTCAATTCACGCCCTCGCGCACCCGGGTGTGCGCGCCTCGGTTAAAATGGTCGCCGAAAAGTTTGTGTGGCCCGGCCTGCGCAAAAACGTAAAAGAATGGGCAAAAACTTGCATGTCTTGTCAGCGCGCCAAAATACACAAACACACAAAAGCCCCTCTAGAGCCTTTTCGAATCCCAGCTAGAAGGTTCGACCACGTTCATGTCGACCTCATGGGACCACTACCTTCCTCCCAAGGTTTCACACATCTGTTAACAATGATAGACCGTACTACGCGCTGGCCTGAGGCGGTCCCTCTGGCGTCAACCACAGCGGAGGAAGTCGCTCGCGTTTTTTTGACAAACTGGGTGGCACATTTTGGCGTCCCATCGGACATCACGTCCGATAGGGGGCCTCAGTTCGTCTCGGAGCTTTGTTCAGCTATGGCCAGCAGCTTAGGAGCGACAATTCACCGCACCACCGCTTATCACCCTCAGGCTAATGGGTTATGCAAGCGTTTTCACAGATCTTTAAAGGCCGCCCTCAGAGCCCCACTAACGGATACAAATTGGGTAAATAAACTTCCCTGGGTTTTATTGGGGTTGCGTGCTGCGCCTAAAGAGGATCTAGACGCCTCCCCAGCAGAATTAGTTTTTTGCACAACCTCTCAGGCTCCCAGGTGAATTTTTACCAGAGAACCCACAGCCAGGGCATCTTCCTGCCCCGAGGCTTTTAGGCAGCAACGGTCCTGACACTCTCCCCGGACCGGCACATCACTCTTTTCCACGGGTTTTTGTCCCCCAAGCTTTAAAAAACGCTGAATTTGTTTTTGTTAGGCATGAAGCTTTAAAACCAACCCTCCGTCCACCATACGATGGACCTTTCAGAGTGCTGGAACCTGGTGATAAGCATTTTGTGCTTGATTTAGGGGACAGAAAAGAAACAGTCAGCATTGACAGACTTAAACCTGCCTTCTTGTTGAGAGACGAACCTGCACGGTTGGCGAGAGCACCTCGGCGGGGTAGACCCCCTAAGAGAAAAGACTCAGCCCCCCTGCAGAGAACAAATAATCACTCTCCTCCCCAAGCTGCAGATTCCTTACAGGAAAGTCCCACTAGGACGCCCAAGCGGACCCACAGCAGATTCGGGAGAAGATTAAAACCCAGACGGCACAGGGACTGATGCAAACTACTCAAAAGCTGTTCACTAATTGTGCTGTAACAGTTTAAGACTGACTTGTGATATTACTACGCTGTTATGATTACCACTGAATTCTCTACAGGAGCATAGCTGCTGGAAAGTTTCTTCCTGGTCAAGAGGTGTAGCAGTTAGTATGTCATAATAATTATCTTAAACTGTGAATTTTTCTATTGTCCTTTTCTTAGTCGTTTGGGGGGGGGGCTGTGGTCTATATTAATCATATATCCCATAACCTACATATGTATAAGCATGTGAGAATGTTTGGTGATTACATATGTAAAGCGACTTCACACCTCAGAACAGGACAAAGAGGTCTCAACCGTCAGCGGAGATCAAAGAGCATCCGAGGCGCTGCGGTGGAGACCAGATCGATCGCCCTGACCTCCCAGGGCCAGGTGGAGGGATACGAAGACAAGGGAGGGGGATTAAGATAATGCGGGATGTCAGCTTTGATATGCATGTCTTTTGTTATGTGTAGGTATAAGTATGTAGAGCTGAATGTGTTCTTCCTCTATTCTACTTCTGCTTCTGCACTGAGATGAGACTTGTTAGAGGAGCGAAGCTGATAATAAACTTTGGTTTATAAGTCACATCGCCTCGTTATTCCAAGCTCTTCTACAACTCACTCATTTTTGGAGTGAATTAAGTTCAACTTGTAATTACATATCAGTAGGAACTGTACTAAACCTAAATGTTAAGTTTAGACGAATATTGAACCTCCTGGTTGAACACCCAACCAAGAGGTTGGGGGTTCAAGTCCCGGCCAGGTCATACCAAAGACTATATAAAAATGATACTTCTCGTCTTCTAGCTTGGTGCTCAGCATAATAGAAGGGGGGAAGGAGAAGTTGTTTGTGGCAGCGACCCCTCTGATTCTACATGTGATTAACATTGTAGATAGGAGAAACGTAATTTTGTTCTACTGTACATGATTGGCTGTATGGACTGAATGACAATAAAGATTTCTTCTCTGGTGGTTGGCTGTTTTAAGATGATAAGCTCCTCCTTACCTCATTATTGTGTGTATCATTTTGCCAAACTAAAATCTAAAAATAGTTCTCAAATAAATTATTTCAAAAGATGGTTGTTGTCCTTACGGACAATTCTTATCACTCATTCTTTTTTCTTCTTCTAGCTTTATTCCCACGTCCTGCTGGGGTCGCTGCAGCAGACATCAATATATCTACCATATCCATAGGTTGGCGCTGAGTTTTATGCCGGATGCCCTTCCTGACACAACCCTGCCTATTTTTAACAAGGCTTGGGACCGGCACAGGGAGTACAATGGCTTGTGCACCCCCTGTGACTGGGTAACCAACATTTCCCTCCTCTGTTCCATTTTTGCTGAGCACCAAACTGGACAGCAGGAAGTTCCACTTTTATATGGTCTTTGGTATGACCCGGCCAGGACTTGAACTCTGGCCTCCCGATTGTGGAGTGGATGATCTACCTCTAGGCCACCACTCCAGTTTCTTATCATTCATTCTTTCTTAACCACTTAATCCTTTTGGGTCACCGAGAGGCTGAGGTATATCCCATCTTCTTTATGGCAAAAGCGTGGGGGTACACCATGGACAGCTCACCAGTAAATCACAGGACCAACATATAGAGACAGACAACCCTTCACTCCTATGGGCAACTTGGATTCCCCAGTTAACATCAATTACCTTAACAAAAACCCACACAGATAGGTCATGGCTGACAAACTCTTGTGTTCAAGGACCTTCTTGTTGTGAGACAATAGCACTGACCACTCTACCAGTCAGCTGTGTTACAACCAGTTTTGTAATAAAACTCAGAATTGCAATATTTTTTTGGCAAAACTGGTTGGGACGATGAAACTGACAAAACTCTTCTTGTAGTTGCCAACCAGTTTTGTAATACAGTCATTGCAATTCGGGGTTTTTATTGCAAATGTGGTTGTAACAGAGCTGTCCTAATCCTTATGCTGATTTATTTTCAAGTGTTCATTTTTGGTTTTTAATACAGTGGTGAGAAAAAGTGTTTGCCCCCTTCCTGATTTCTCATTTTTTTGTATGTTTGTCACACTTAAATATTTCAGATCATCAAACAAATTTAAATATTAGACAAAGATAACACAAGTAAACACAAAATAAAGTTTTTAAATGGAGGTGTTCATTATCAAGGGAAAAATCCAAACCTACATGGCCCTGTGTGACAAAGTGATTGCCCCCTAAACCTAATAACTGGTTGGGCCACCCTTAGCAACAACAACTGCAATCAAGTGTTTGCGATAACTGGCGATGAGTCTTTTACAGCGCTGTGGAGGAATTTTGGCCCACTCGTCTTTGCAGAATTGTTGTAATTCAGCCACATTGGAGGGTTTTCCAGCATGAACAACCTTTTTAAGGTCATGCCATGGCATCTCAATCGGATTCAGGTCAGACTTTGACTAGGCCACTCCAAAGTCTTCATTTTGTTTTTCTTAAGCCATTCAGAGGTGGACTTGCTGCTGTGTTTTGGATCATTGTCCTGCTGCAGAACCCAAGTGAGGGCGTGAGGTCACAAACAGGTGGCCAGACATTCTCCTTCAGGATTTTTTGGTAGACAGCAGAATTCATGGTTTCATTTACCACAGCAAGTCTTCTGGGTCCTGAAGTAGCAAAACAACCCCAGAACATCACACTACCACCATTATATTTTACTCTTGGTATGATGTTCCTTTTCTCAAATGCTGTATTACTTTTATGCTGGTTGTAATGGGACACACACCTTCCAAAAAGTTCAACTTTTGTCTCTTCAGTCCCCAAAACTCTTGGGGATCATCAAGATGTTTTCTGGCAAAACTGAGACGAGCCTTTATTCTTTTTGCTCAGCAGTGGTTTTTGTCTTGGAACTCTGCCATGCAGGCCATTTTTGCCCAGTCTCTTTCTTATGGTGGAGTCATGAACACTGACCATAACTGAGGCAAAAGAGGCCTGCAGTTCTTTGGATGTTGTTGTGGGGTCTTTTGTGACCTTTCGGATGAGTCGTCGCTGTGCTCTTGGAGTAATTTTGGTCGGCCGGCCACTCCTGGGAAGGTTCACCACAGTTCCATGTTTTCACCATTTGTGGATAATGGCTCTCACTGTGGTTCGCTGGAGTCCCAAATCTTTAGAAATGGCTTTATAACCTTTTCCAGACTGACAGATCTCAATTACTGTACTTTGTTTCTCACTTGTTCCTGAATTTCTTTGGATCGCAGCATGATGTCTAGCTTTTCAGGATCTTTTGGTCTACTTCACTTTGTCAGGCAGGTCCTATTTAAGTGATTTCTTCATTGAGAACAGGTGTGGCAGTAATCAGGCCTGTGTGTGGCTAGAGAAATTGAACTCAGCTTTCCAAAGATGTGATAAATCACACTTAATTTATCTTTTAACATGGGGGGGAATCACTTTTTCACACAGGGCCATGTAGGTTTGGATTTTCTTTTACCCTAAATAATAAATGCCTTTATTTAAAAACTGCATTTTGTGTTTACTTGTGTTATCTTTGTTTAATATTTAAATTTGCTTGATGATCTGAAACATGTACAGTAAGTGTGACAAACATACAAAAAAAAAAGAGAAACCAGGAAGGGGACAAACACTTTTTCACACCACTGTATATTATTTGATGCTATTAAAACAAGGATGAGGTCTTGATTGAGCATGTCAGTGACTGGTCATGCTTGAGGAGGCTGTCAATGGGCTGCTGAATAGGCTGTGATGGAAGGCCATATGTGGCTCCACTTCATGGCTGCAATTTGAAAACACACACACACACACACACACACACACACACAGAGGTTAAAAACCCACAGGATGGTAGTGTGCTAAATCCAGGAAGAAGAGTTTCACTTTTCAGCAATGAAAGTAAATGGTGGCACGTATCCAACTTTATATTCACTAGTGAACTAGTGCATATAAAGTACATAATATTACATATTATATAATATATATATATATATATATATATATATATATATATATATATATATATAGGTATTTTTCGTGTGACTGTGTTCACTAAATGAACTGCAGTCATTCCAGAATCCATAGAGAACATGCAAAGTAGTCAAATAAGAAAGAAAGAAAAAAAGAAGTAGCTTGTGCAGCCATTTTACTACAGCTCATTCCATAGAATATTGCTCACAGGTTTGTAATATTGGTGATCTCAAGGTGCTTTAAATTTTAAGAGCCTACAAAAGAGAGGACTCCAACGATCGCCTGGTGATCACGTTTGAGAAAGTAGTTGAAGTCTGTGGGGAGGAAGAACTCCCTTAACAGGAACAAAAAAAAAACTGGTTCAGTGAGGAAATGGCATCACTAATGGCTGACTGGTGAAGTGAAAGAGAAGGAAAGAAGGGGGGTTTAAGAGGATGGAGTACACATGGGACAAATCATAAGACAAGGGTGGGCGAACCCATCTAAAAGCCCACTTTCCTATACTAGTTCCCAAAGACAGCAGTGATTAGTACCCACTGCAGCCTTTGTGAAAGCTTATTATAACAAAGAAGTCGCTGTTAGAGTAAAGATCCTCTCATTTGCTTTGGATGACTATGTGCTACAGAGTCCCCATTAGCACTAATAACTAACAGTTCTCTCAGAACTATGAATATTTACAACATATTCTATTCATTTTTAAAGAATCCTGTCATAGACTAAAGAGACAGTCAAGGGGAACCTGACTGTGAGGAGATTAGAGTCCTGGTGTGAACTTCATGCTGCATGAGGATTGGTTATGTGACTTATGCAGTATTATCCTTCAAATGTACAGCATCAGGTAATGTAGCACTACTGATCCTTTTCAGTTGGCCCAGTCCTCCTATTCCTACAATTACTGGGAAAGTCCTGATCACCTCAATGATCTTACCAATCACAGTGTCAGAATATCCTGTGGTGTGAAGGGTGTCATGAGTGATTCATTCTACTAAGCAGAAGGGCTCTGATGCCAAACTGTAATTTATCCAACAAGTTTAATATTTAAGGTTACCGGTGTTGGGCAAGTTACTAAAAAAAGTAACTAATTACAGTAATAGTTACTTCTTTTCAAAAGTAATTGAGTTACCAATTACTGCATGATTAAAGTAATTAATGACTAAAGCATGAATAAAGTATTTAATTGCATTATTAAAGTAACTAATTACTTGGAAAAGTAACTTTCACATTACTTTTAAATGCATACTTAAATCATCTTGCTCACATAACAAGATAATTTAAATAATGGATTACATTATTAATTAAGCCTGACTGGCTTATTAAATATCAGGCTGAAAACAGACTGTTTCAGACAGTCCTTTTAGAACATGTTCAGTCTGCTTTATCCTGCCTTGAGAGCTCTTATTGTGGGAAAATCTGAAGGAAATCAACATGATATTGCCAGTAATGTCCTCATTTTGGAATGAGAAATAGGGTTTGTGGAGTGAGAGAGGGAAAAAGAGTGAGACTCACGCCAAAAGAGTGATAGTTGGCAACACTGCATAAAGCTGTCCATGTTTATCTTACCTTTATGATATGGCTTAATCCGACGTGCAGTGATCCAAAGAAAATGTCCATTATCCACAGTCCAAATGTTTGCTGTGACAGAGACATGATCCAGTCCTTCAAATTCCTTTTGGAGATCAAAATCCATTTTGAAATAATCTTTATCCAGGTAGCAAGTAAATGTGTTTTAACTTCAGTGGATCACAGTCTCAGCTATCTGATGGGAAATGATTGTTGATGTCATGTCTTGGCTGCACGGTGGCGCAGTGGTTTAGCACTGTAGCAGCACAGTTTTACCCTCGGCCGGGGGACCGCGGGGATCATGAGATCGTGGGTTCGATCCCAGCCCCCGACCAACAGTGAGCTGTGTGGAGTTTGCATGTTCTCCCCGTGTTGCGCAGGTTTACTCCGGGATTTCTCCGGTTTCCTCCCGCACACCAAAAACATGTAGGTTTAGGGCGCTCGCGCACGCAGCGACCGGCAGCCGGTGGCTTGTCACCAGACTGCAAACCAAGTCTACCTACGGGTACAAATAAGTAACAAAAAAAAAAAAAAAAAAAAATGTCTTCAGTCTGTAATGACGTATCTTGCAATCGGTCGGTTTAATTCTTGCTGGGTCACAAACTGTCCAGATGCATATCTGTGCTTGAAATCCAGCTATGACTGTTAACATAAGAATATTTCCACTTTACTTCCAGCCATGGCTGTTCAGATAGTGTAGATCCACACACATGGTGTTGTTAGCATAGCTAGCCGTTACTTAGCACTAGCTTTGTCAAAGCTTTGCTGCTGTTTTCAGGCATTTCTGAAGATTGCAGTAGGTCTCAACCAGCACTTAGCGTCCAGCCTGCCAATATGCTTTTGTCCTTAACCACGACAAAGGAAAAATAATCTGTCTATTTCCACAAAAATGATGTGGTGTGGTGGCGCAGTGGTTAGCACTGTGGCAGCACAGCAACTCACCCTTGGCCATGGGATCCCGGGTTTGATCCCACCCCCTGACCAACGGTGATCTGTGTGGAGTTTGCATGTTCTCCCCGTGTCTGCGTGGGTTTACTCCGGGATTCCTCCGGTTTCCTCCCACAGGCCAAAAACATGCAGGTTAGTTTAACTGGAGACTCTAAAGTGGCCCTAGGTGTGAATATGTGCGTGAATGGTAAAGGGATAGCATCGTCCTGTGGCTACTTCATCCATCCAGGTGGATGCCCTGAATTTCCCCTCTGGGGATCCATAAAGTACACAAAATTAAAAAACAAAAACAAACAAACAAAAAAAAACCAACAACAACAAAAAAAACCCAAAGTAGCTTCACCTTTTCCTCCACTCAGTAATGAAGACTCGAGCTCTCTGCAACAGGTCACGTCAACTGATGGCTGTGTCTCAGCTATGGTAGGGGTCAGTGTGTATACTTATTTCTTTGCCCTAAAAATATCTATCCATATTTATGAGTAACGCCCCCTCCGTGGATCACCATCTTATGGTGGAGGGGTTTGAGTGCCCGCATGATCTCAGGAGCTATGTTGTCGGGGGCAACTTGCCCCTGGTAGGGTCTCCCAAGGCAAACTGGTCCAGGGTGAAGGGCCGGACAAAGAGCAGTCCAGTGGATATCCATGAAAAACATTCCATCAAGGACCCAGTGTACATGGGTCCACCCTCCAGCGGGCTCACCACCTGCAGGAGGGATCATGGGGATCATGGTGCTATGTGAAATGGACGGAAGTCTGGGCTGCTCTGCCTGGTCTGATGCCCCCGTGACCTGGATCCCCGGATAAGCGGTAGAAAATGGATGGATGCATGGATGGATGAGTAACACATCTGATCAAATTTCAGTAACTGTAATGCATTACTGAATTTTTAAACAGTAATTTCGTTACACAACACGTTACTGCAAAAGTAGTGGTGTTGGGTTCCAAGGTTGTCATAGCCAGGAGCGGCACTGGGGTTAAGCTCCCAGTGCTCATAAAATGCTCCTTATGGCGTGTGTCTCGAAAAGCCTCTGACAACTAAGTCCAACTCCTAGCCTGCCCATGTGGTTTAGTCTCTAAGCCCGGCGGAACTGCTTTTACTAATAGGAGAAGGGGCGAGGGCGGATCTCTGGCGCCTTAAAACCAGATGCTTCGGGTAGATGGTGGCTCGTCAACCTGGAAAGGTAGCCCATCTAGGGGAAGGTAAACCCTGATTTCAAACCTCCGCTGTCTTGCGGCACACCCGGTCACGGGAAAGGCTTCGGGAGTCAACCCTGAGGAAAAATACGGAGTCGGAGCCCCTAACACAGTTCTCTGTTGTGCTCAACATCGTTCTGGCAGCTCCTGCGACAGCGCTGGTGCCAAACTGTAGCAGCCCTGCTGTTCCTTTGGATTCATCAGTGACGTGGAGAGGGGGGACATGCTGCATGGGCAACATCTTGTCCTCCATATCTTCCTGCCCAGGCTTGAATCCTACCAACGCCCAATGCTGGAAGGTAGAACACCGGATCACTGGAGAGGACACTCCAGCTTCACCTTTGGCATAGACAAAACACGGGGAATGACAGTTACCGGTTATAAGCCATTGCTCAATTGGCGTAGAGCGCGGCGCCAGGGGTTGTTCCCGACGGTGGGAGGGATCATCGGATCTCACTGGACAGCTACCGCCCGCCTCAAGCTGGGCAGCCCCCAGCCAATAAGGTGTTGTCCCTTAACAGCTTGCTTTCCTCATTGGGTACATGGGGATGAGGAGAAGTCCGAACAGCAGGCTGAGAACCTTCACACCAGGCAAGACAAAAAAACAAAAGAGACCAACTCTAAAACTGGGAACTTGGAATGTCCGCACTATGATGACAGGACTCGCTGCTAACCTCAAGGACATCAACGACACCAGGAAGACTGCCATCATCAATAATGAGCTGAAGAGACTGGGAGTGGATATCGCCACTCTCCAGAACAAACACGGTTGGCTGACGCAGGCACACTGAGAGAGAAGGACTACACATTCTACTGGCAGGGAAAGGGCAGTGACGAACACAGGGAACACGGAGTGGGCTTCGCAGTGAAGAACACCTTGCTGAAGATGGTGGAACCGGGCAGCAATGGCTCTGCACGACTCCTCACCCTCCACCTCAACACCACTCAAGGCCCAGTCACCCTCGTCAGTGTGTATGCCCCAACACTGACAGCCACACCAGAGGCGAAAGACGAGTTCTACGAGAATCTCGCAACAACTGTCAGGATCATCCCCAACTCTGAACAACTCATTCTCCTTAGAGACTTCAATGCCAGAGTGGGCACTGACCACGACTCCTGGCCCTCCTGTCTTGGACCATTTGGCGTGGGCAGAATGAACGACAACGGACAGCGGCTGCTCTAGTTCTGCACATATCACGATCTGTGCATCACAAACTCGTTCTTCAAGACCAAGCCCCAACACAAGGTTTCCTGGCGACATCTGCGCTCAAAGCACTGGCACCAGCTGGACTTGATCCTGACCAGGCACACCTCACTGAAGAATGTGCTAATCACCCGTTCGTTCCAGAGTGCAGATTGCGACACAGACCATTCATTGGTGTGTTGCAAGGTCAAGCTGCAGCTGAAGAAATTCCATCATGCTAGACAGCCTGGAAAGGCACGGATTGACACCAGCAAGATGGCCCAACCAGAACTTTTTGAGCAGTTTGCCTCCACCTTTGAGAAGGAACTTGGTGTACCACAAGAAGGAGAATCTGCAAAGCAGAAGTGGGAAGAGCTGCGAAACACCATCCACCGCACAGCCTTGGCTACCTTTGGGAGGAAGACCACGAAGTCACAGGACTGGTTTGATGCCAAGTTGACCGAGATGACCCCCGTCATTGAAGCCAAGCGCTCAGCACTTGCTGAGTACAAGAAGTACCCAAACGAGAAGAATCTCCAGATTCTCAGGGCTGCGAGAAGCAAAGTTCAGCAGACTGCTCGGCGCTGTGCCAACGAGTATTGGACTCAGCTCAGCCAAGACATTCAAACCGCTGCCATAACAGGGAACATCCGTGGTATGTATGATGGCATCAAGAAAGCACTTCGTCCGGCTCAGAGCAAGACGGCCCCCCTCAAATCCTCCACTGGGGAGATGATCACAGAAAAGAACAAGCAGATGGAGAGATGGGTGGAACCTACTCCGACCTCTACTCCAGACAGAACACCGTGACACCGTCAGCCCTTGATGCCATCGACTGCCTGCCATCCATGGACGAACTTGACGCCGAGCCAACCATCGACGAACTCAGCAAGGCCATTGATAGCTTGGCCGCTGGCAAGGCACCCGGCAACGACGGTATACCCCCCTACCTGATCAAGCACTGCAAGACCGCCCTACTGCTGCCATTGCATGACGTCCTCTGCCAGTGCTTGAAGGAAGGTGCCATACCACAGGACATGAGGGACGCCAAGATCATCACCCTCTACAAAAACAAAGGGGAGAGAAGCGACTGCAACAACTACAGGGGCATCTCCCTCCTCAGCGTTGTTGGCAAAGTCTACGCACGAGTTGTTCTTGTTCGTCTACAGAAGCTTGCCAAACGTGTCTACCCCGAGTCTCAGTGTGGCTTCCGTGCTGAGCGATCGACGGTAGACATGATATTCTCCATCCGCCAACTCCAGGAGAAATGCATAGAACAGAACATGCCCCTGTACGTCGCGTTCATCGACCTCACCAAAGCATTCGATCTGGTCAGCAGAAAGGGCCTTTTCAAGATCCTGCCAAAGATAGGATGCCCACCAAAGTTGCAAAGCCTCATCGAATCGTTTCACACCAACATGCAGGGGATAGTGCAGCACGACGGCAACGTCTCAGAGCCATTCAACATACGCAGCGGAGTGAAACAGGGCTGTGTACTTGCGCCAACCCTCTTTGGGATTTTCTTTGTTATGCTCCTGAGGCGTGCCTTCAGCACAGCAACAGAGGGAATCTACCTGCACACAAGATCTGACGGCAGGCTTTTCAACCTCGCCCGCCTGAAAGCCAGAACCAAAGTACGCGAGGATCTAATCACAGACATGCTGTTCGCAGATGACGCTGCAGTCGCAACCCACACACAGCAGGAGCTTCAGACCCTGATGGACCGCTTCTCTCAGGCATGCAAGGACTTCGGCCTTACCATCAGCCTGAAGAAGACTAACGTCTTGGCGTAATGCACAGAAGCACCACCAACCATCACCATCGACGACTACGAGCTGGAGGTCGTGAATCAGTTCACGTACCTGGGGTCCACGATCAGCAACAACCTCTCCCTTGATACAGATATCGACAAGAGGATTGGAAAATCAGCCTTCACACTCGCTCGCCTCACCACACGAGTGTGGGAGAATCCCAAACTCTCTGTCAAGACGAAGATGGCAGTGTACAACGCCTGCGTCATCAGCACACTGCTCTATGGGAGTGAGACGTGGACAACATACGCCCGGCAGGAAAAGAGACTGAACTCCTTCCACTTGCGCTGCATTCACCACATCCTGGACATATCCTGGCAGGACAAAGTGCCCAACACAGAAGTTCTGTCCCGCGCCGGCCTTCCCTCCATGTTCACTCTACTCAGGCAGCGCAGGCTCCGCTGGCTAGGCCATGTTCACCGTATGGAGGATGGCAGAATCCCCAAAGACGTCCTCTACGGAGAACTGGCGACTGGCAGGAGAGACGTTGGCCGCCCACAGCTGCGCTTTAGAGACGTCTGCAAGAGAGACATGAAGGCCCTGGAGATCAACACAGAGCGCTGGGAGGACCTTGCAACGGACCGCTCCAAATGGAGAGGCACCATGACCAGACAGCTCAAGGCAGGTGAAGAGAGACTGACTGCTGCAGCAGATGAAAAAAGGACCCGCAGGAAGAACCGCCACAGACCCAGCAGCACGGAGACCACCCACAAGTGTGACCTGTGTGACAGGGACTGCCATTTGCGCATCGGCCTGTTCAGCCACAGGCGGTGCTGTTCCAGCAGAGTAGATGTTTAGGATTCTCTTCCATGGTCATCATAGACCGACGGAGGCCGACGAGTAGTGTTACAGTAACGCGTCACTCCCAACACTTATGATTAGATACTCTGTTGTGTAATGAGATTCATAAGGACCACTGAGCAGGCACTCTTGATTGTCCTGTGAATGAAACAATAATCATTCACAAAGATAGAGGCTCGGTTTCTTTAGACTGTAGCCATGTTTGACTGGGATTTTGTGAGATTTCCAGGACCCGAGTTGTCACTTTCACTTATTTGTTGCAACTTTGGACTTGTTTTTCTTTTTCCTTCTGAAAATTGCTTTTGAAAAATGAGCAGTCATGCCCTGCCATTCTTTTATGATATGAGGCACAAAAAATGGGCAAAAGGTGACTCATGAATAGAGGGGATGCAATGGAACAGAACTGTGACCCGTGCTGGCAAAATGAGTCACTTTGAGGAAATTATCAAAACTGAGGTAATGTTTTTGCCATATTCTGTATTGAAAGACCTTCAAAATGATATTTAATTTGTAGGAAGTGTGCAAAAATGGATCTGGAAAAGCCGATTTGTCTATATTTTGGGTAGGTTTTGTCATAACTCTGGCTCTCACGAGCCAGAAAGGAGATTCGAGGGCGACCAGTGAGTTGGCGTAATTTATTGAAACAAACACACACACTACACTAAATGACGAACAGCAAAATAAAGAGCCACGTGGGGCTAAAACACACACAGAACTAAAGGTACATACCACCCAGGGAGAAAGGCTAGAGGGGCGGCGAGGGAAAAAATACTCGCCGAGTCGCAGCACTAACACTGGGGAAGGCGCCGAGGTAACGGCGAACTGCAGCTAGGCGGAGGAGCTAACAGTCGTGGAAACACAAGATGAGTCTTTCCAAAGCGAGGTCGCAGCGACGAGTGACTCTCGGCTGCTCGCTTAAATGGAGGAGGAGATTGGAGATAGGAGACAGCTGTCCCAGCGCAGCTGAACTAGACAGCTGGCAATCAGCTGGGCGCTGTCAAAGAGCGGGCCATGGAAGACCCGGCACGGACTACCCCGGAGCAGGAGCGACACTGGACAACCTGAACACAGAGAAAGATAGCGTTCAGGTCGTGACAGGTTTAAAACTCACGTTCAATTGGTCGGGAATTACGCCTTCCACAAAAACATATGTATTTTTTAGAAAGTACAATTTTTTGTTGCCCGACCGCCCTGAGCGCTTTTTTTTTTTTTTTTTTTCAGCATTTGTGCGCTGTGCTCTGGGGGGAAAAGAGTCTGTGCCCTGTAGTCCAGCAACAACTTGTCACTCTCAGCTCAGCACTTCTGCTTTTCCTATGGTCAGACTTTCTACTGATTTTTTTTTTTTTTTTTTTTAATAGCAGTCTCTAAATAACAATGGAGAGGAAATGTATTCTAGCAGCTCTGGATGTAAAATATGATGACACGGAAACTAGTACCGGCGTCCTATGTCCCGGCCACGCAGCAGTTTTGATTGGCTGCTTAAGGTCTGACATTGACGAGCTCAGCTGCAGTCTGAAAAGTTAAACTTTTTTCAACTCTGAGCGCCGTGACAAAAAAGGGCCACCACAGAGAGCATTTCAGTGCCGAGGGCGCTCAGCGCTGTAAACGCTGGACTACTTGGAGAATGAATGGAAAATAGTCGCCCAGAGCGGAAGAAATGTGTTTGGTTGACACGCAGCCTAAAGTTTGCTAAATTTAACTTGAATCCCCCCTTTTTTTGTATGAAATTTAAAAAAAAATGCAATACATGGGTCTGTTTCTATTATCATGCTGGTGTCCTTTTAAGCAAAAGTTTTACATTACATTATATAGTGGTTTGGAGGAGATCTCAAGATAATGTGATATATATCGTCTATCGCGATAAAACCCTAAATGTATCGCGATGCATGTTAAAAGCCATATCGCCCAGCGCTAGTGGTAAGCTACTACTATGGCCACAGCTGCCCTGCGGCAGACTGATGAAAACGTGGCTGCCAATCTGCGCCAACAGTAGGGGTGGGAATTGCAAGGGACCTTCGATTTAGCTTGCGATACTTGGGTCACGATTTGATCCTATCACGATTCAACAATAATCACTATATCTCAATAATCAAGTATCATGATCCCATATATTTCAAATTTTTTCACCTTATTCAACCTCGAATTATGTCCCAAAGTAAAACTGTTGAAATCTTTCATATAATAAAGTATCCTCAGGGCTTCATTTTCCACAGAGATGACGTCTCTTCACACAGGGAGGGTGGTGGACGGTGCGGTTTAGATTAGACTCCCACTCCAAGTATGTTTACCTGACTCTGGACTCTTTTAAAAAGCAGCTGAAAACTTTTGTTTAACAAGGATTTCCGTTGAATTTCAATTCAACTGCTTTTTTAATGGCAAGTCTGATATTTTAAAATTATTTTAATCTTGTGTTTAACTTGTTTTTGTATTTTAAAATTATTTTTATCTATCAACTTTCTTTTATTCCATTTTATTGTACAGTGCTTTGTGACTATATGTCTCTGAAAAGCACTTCATAAATAATCTTTACTTGGCAATCAGAGAAAAAGCTCTATGCCGGTGTCTCTTTAGCTTGGCTGTTGCTAATGCTGCTCTGAGACGTGTGCTGGCCCGCCTTGTTCTGAGTGTTTTTTCTTTTTTTTGTGCAGTGCTTCTTGCAGGCTGTGTCATGTCAAGGTCTTTCCTTCCATCTTTGTTATAAAATCCAAAAAAGGCCCGACATTTGAGCTAACTTTGAGCTAACTGCTTCCTAACTTTCAAAGCTGGCTGCAAATCTGAGACACACTCTGACTTGACTTGACTGGGTGCTTGCTTTGTGCCAATGTAGTGTACTGAAAACAACATTGATTAACTGATAACTTAAAAGTATGTGTGCGCATTCTTTTTTAATTTTTTTTTTTTTTTCTAATCCAGCCTCAAGTCTCTAAAATTAATACAATTAATAATTTGGCCTCTCTTCCCCCCAAAGATTAAAAATTAAATGTGGCTTATTAAAACATTAGGTCTCTATCTTCTAAGTCTTTTCTGGTCCATGATCTATTAATCGATCACCAGATCGATCTACTATCCCTCACAGAGACCTGGCTCGGGCTTGATGATTATGTTGGTCTGAATGAATCCACTCCCTCTGGGTATTTAAACTGTCATAACCCCAGAGGTTCTGGTCGTGGTGGTGGAGTGGCGGCAATTTTCCATCCTAAATTGCTGGTTAATGTTAAGCAGAAATTATGTTTTAATTCCTTTGAAGGTTTGGTCCTCAGTGTGGGGCCTGTTGGCAATCTTGGCTTGATCCCAGTTCTCTTTGCCATAGTTTATCGTCACGATAAACTATGGCAAAGAGAAAACCACGGCCTATTCAGAGTTTCTATCGGAATTTGACAAATTTTTAGCTGATTTGGTGCTGAAAGCCATTAGAATAATTATTGTAGGGGACTTTAATATACATGTTGATGTTGAGAGTGACTGTCTTAATAAGGCTTTCAATTCAATTTTAGACTCAATGGGGTTTTCCCAAAAAGTAAAAAATTCTACCCATTATTTCCACCATACATTGGACCTTGTTTTGACATATGGTATAGATATCGAAAATCTGGTTGTGTCTCCTCATAATCCTGTACTGTCTGACCATTGTCTGTTAATTTTTGATTTCATTATCTCTGATCACTTATTTCCTAAAGAAAAATACTACTACAGCAGATGTCTTTCTGATGACGTTGTTGCTAAATTTTTGCAGATTGTCTCCTCTATGCCATGGGTCAACACAACAGAAACACCTGAAATAAGTGATGGAGAGTCTGCTCCATTCATGATTGATAGCATGGTTGATGGTGTTACTACCTCTCTGCATCAGACTCTAGATTTGGTAGCCCCTTTAAAAAAGAAAAAGTCTAACCAGAGATTTCTTACTCCTTGGTTTAACTCAGAAACTCATGGCTTGAAACAGAAGGCTCGTCAATTGGAAAGAAAATGGCGTTCAACTAATTCAGATGAATTCTACTTGGCGTGGAGAAATCATCTCTTAATCTATAAAAAATCTCTTAGAAAAGCTAGATCAAGCTATTATTCTGCATTAATAGAAGCAAACAAGAATAACCCCAGGTTTCTCTTCAACACTGTAGCCAGGCTTACAAACAGCCATGACTCGGTCAATCCTCGCATCCCCCCTGAGCTTTCTAGTCAGGACTTTCTGAACTATTCCAATCTTAAAATTTTATCTATTAGAGATGAAATTAGTCAGATTCTTCCTACCGTAAACTCTATTACATTAACTACTGCTGCTCCCTCAATTGATATCTGCTTGGATAGATTTACTCCAATTGACCTCTTGGAGTTGGCTAGGGTAGTTTTCTCTTCTAAGCCTTCATCTTGCCTTCTGGACCCTATTCCTTCCAGGTTATTTAAAATTATTTTCCCAATTAATAGTAGCCGTATTCTTCTTATCATTAATTCTTCTTTAACTCTGGGTTATGTTCCACTGGCTTTTAAAACTGTTGTAATTAAACCTTTACTTAAAAAAACGACGCTCGATCCTGGAGTTTTGGCCAATTATCGGCCGATCTCTAATTTGTCTTTCATTTCAAAAATCCTGGAAAGAGTTGTTGCTGTGCAATTATCTGACCATTTGCAGGGAGTTGGTTTGTTTGAGGTGTTTCAATCTGGGTTCAGAGCTCATCACAGCACTGAAACTGCCTTAGTGAAGGTCTCTAATGACCTCCTGACTGCATCTGATAATGGACTTGTCTCTGTTCTTGTTCTTTTAGATCTCAGTGCAGCCTTTGACACTATTGATCATGCCATTCTACTTGATAGATTGGAACACTTTGTTGGACTCAGTGGAACTCCGTTGCAGTGGTTTAGATCTTATTTGTCTGATAGATTTCAGTTTGTCCATGTCAATGATTGATTTTCTTCCAGCTCTAAACTCACTCACGGAGTTCCACAGGGATCTGTGTTGGGCCCTACTCTTTTTAGTCTATATATGCTCCCGCTGGGCAATATCATCAGAAAGCACTGTATACATTTTCATTGTTACGCTGATGACACACAACTATACCTGTCAATGAAGCCCGATGATGGTGATCAGTTGGCCAAGCTAGATGCCTGTCTTAAGGACTTCAAAGCTTGGATGACTTGTAATTTTTTACTATTGAACTCTGATAAGACTGAAGTCATTGTTGTTGGCCCAAAACATCTTAGAAATTCCTTTTCAGATTATGCCCTTAATTTAGATGCTGCCACTCTCACTCTGAACAGTTGTGTGAGGAACCTTGGAGTGATTTTTGACCAGGATTTGTCCTTTAATTCACATATTAAAACTGTTTCTAGGACCGCCTTATATCATCTGTGCAATATTGCTAAGATCAGGAGCATCTTGTCTCTGGGTGATGCTGAGAAACTGATTCACACCTTTGTCAGTTCGCGATTAGACTATTGTAATTCGCTATTATCTGGTTGTCCTAGAGTATCTTTAAAAAGTCTTCAATTGATTCAAAATGCTGCTGCTAGAGTTTTAACTGGTTCTAGAAAAAGGGATCATATTTCCCCGGTTCTGTCCTCCCTCCATTGGCTTCCTATTGAATTCAGAATCAAGTTTAAAATCCTTCTTCTAACTTTCAAAGCTCTTAACAATCTGGCCCCCCAATATATAAAAGATCTGATATTACCTTACCATCCTAACAGAGCATTACGCTCCCAAAATACTGGCTTACTTGCGGTGCCCAGAATCTTCAAAAGTACGGTGGGAGGCAGAGCCTTCTGCTACCAAGCCCCTTCTCTCTGGAACCAGTTACCACTCTGTGTCCGGGAGTCAGACTCGATCTCTGTCTTTAAGAACAGGGTAAAATCCTTCCTTTTTAATATAGCTTTCGTTTAAGGAGGGTATTTGTGTCTTTTAACCCCACTCTTGTTCTATTGTTATCTGATCCATACTGCTGGTTGATCTCCAATATTGTACTTGGCATCTTACTGCTATGTTCTTTATGTCTATCCTTTCCATCCTCCCTATACCCTCATCCCCAGCCAGTCGCAGCAGATGACTGCCCCTCCCTGAGCCTGGTTCTGCTAGAGGTTTCTTCCTTCCAAATGGGAGTTTTTCCTCTCCACTGTTGCCTAGTGCTTGCTCACAGGGGATCGTCTGATTGCTGGGTCTTTCTGTGACTGTGTGATTTTTTTTATCTGCACTGTGGCACCACGAGACGGCTTTTGTTGTGATGTGGCGCATTATAAATAAAGCTGAATTGAATTGAATTAAATAAAACATCAAGCCGTACGTTTATGGATTGATGCATTGTCGCCAGTGCCAAGTATTGCGATCCATCACTGAATCGATCTCTTTTCCCCACCCCTAGCCAATGGCCTCTCCGACCACTACATTTATACACATTCATACCCAGTTAGGGCTGCAACGATTACTCAACTAATTCGAATAATTCGGTTACAAAAAATTCTCGATTCAAAATTTATGCATCGACGTGTCGTTTAATATAGCACCTCCGGTCTATATGACCTTCTTCCAGTGCGACCTTCTTCTGGTCCCACTACATAAACAAACCGCAGATTTGTTTAATAACACTATGTTAGAGTGGCATAGTGACGGACTGGCAAAGATAAAGAGAATTTTTTTTAAAAAATGACAAAAGAATCTCAAGTCTGGAATCAATTCAAGTTCAAATTGAAGGAAAACATTATGCAGTGTGTACATGGTAAAGCTGTGCGGCGAGCCAGCATGCTTCAACGTTAGATGTTAGTGTCTCGGCAGAGACAACGTATATGATTGAGATTTAAAATTAAGATAAATCGAATGTAGTCAGCTATGCTAATTATGCTTATATGACCAAAGAACATGTAGCCACCGCCAACGGATACTAACTGCATCCACTAGTGGATGCTAACTGCTAGCAAAAGAAACTTTATGGTGTAACGTACCATTTAAAGTTACGTTCTATGCAATAAATTTTGCAATAAACATTGAAATAAATGTGTACCTGTGTTATTTGAGTGTTTGGTACAATTACTACTGCTCTTCAGGAAAGGAAGTTCTGCAAATGTTGGTCAATGCAAGTTTCTTTAAAAAAAAAAAAGTATCAGATTACTCAAGTAATCTTAGATTAGAGTGGGTGATTACCTGAGCCGTAAAATAGTCGGTAGCTGCAACCCTATACCCAGTGTCATGGACACTGGAGGCAAGGTGAGTAAAGTGTCTTGCCCAGGGACACAACGGCAGGATGGCTGGGGAGAATGGGATTTGAACCGACAACCCATTCTACCTCATGAGCCATTTTTATTGATCTTACCTAAATTTACTCATCCAGTGTGAAATACTCAAACATACTAAACTGCTCATGCCCATTTAATTCCATTGTGTTGTTAATTATACAGTATAAGACTAAAAGGTTGTCAGTATCAGTAAGGCAGTTGTATAAATTGTGTGGGAAATGCAGTAATAAAGTCACCAGAATTAAATTGGCAAAGAGTGAGATTGTTGGCATTTAAGAAACGTCTGCTGACAATGCTAGTTGAAGACGGGAGTCTGGGACAGAGGTTACTTTAATTGGTGTTAGAATAAAACAAGCTTTATTGTCATTGTACAGTTGTACAGCACAACAAAATTGTGAGTGCTCCACCAGGCTACTGCGCAATAAAGTAAGTGAGAAGAACTTGAAATAAAATGGTTACAAAACACATGATTAACCATACGACTGAAGTAAAAGTAAAAATAACAAATAGCCCATTGGTATATACACAGGTATGGTAGTGGCTTCGCAGGTGGAACTATGTACATAGGAGTGCGGAGTGCAGAACACAGTAAAATGGCCCATGGATTATGGAAAATATATACAGTAGTGATTTCACGGATGGGTCAGTATACATGAAAGTGAGTAGTGCAACGACAGGTGAGTTACAGTGAAATAAAATCAATTACGAATAATTGATTATTATAAAATAATAAAATCCGGTTCCAGCGCCACACGAGTTGGCTGCCTTTTGCAACAGCGGCTCAATTCTGAGTCTTTTTATCTTCCTTCTTCTTTCTGATCCGGTGATAACTTTCCTTTCACTCTATATATATCACGGACACACAGATCGCCCCAAAAGTCTCCCGAGTCGGCGGACGGAGCCTCTGTTTACAGCAGGAGACGATACAGCAGGGAAGAGCTAGCTAGCACTCAACCGCCACCCAGTGCTAACGGAGAAACTCGACATACCGGGAGAACTGAAGCGAAAACGACCGGGTGCCGGGCTGGAGTTTAGGCGGCGTGCAAGAAATATAAGACAGAATAATAAAGAGCGATGGCAAGAACCAAGCAGACCGTCCGTAAATCTACTGGAGGAAAAGCCCCCCAGGAAGCAGCTGGCCACCAAGGCTGCTCGGAAAAGCGCTCCGGCCACCGGCGGAGTGAAGAAGCCTCACCGTTACAGGCCCGGTACCGTGGCTCTGAGAGAGATCCGTCGCTATCAGAAATCCATGGAGCTGCTCATCCGTAAGCTGCCCTTCCAGCGCCTGGTGAGGGAGATCGCTCAGGACTTCAAGACCGACCTGCGCTTCCAGAGCTCCGCTGTCATGACTCTGCAGGAGGCCAGCGAGGCCTACTTGGTGGGTCTCTTCGAGGACACCAACCTGTGCGCCATCCACGCCAAGAGGGTCACCATCATGCCCAAAGACATCCAGCTGGCCCGCCGCATCCGTGGAGAGAGAGCTTAGACTTTCTGCTGCACATCCACCAACCACAATGCTCCGCACTGTGTGTCTATATATATATATATATATATATATACACTACCGTTCAAAAGTTTGGGGTCACTAAAGCCTGTTTTCCACTAGCACAGCACACCTCGGTACGGCTCGATTCACTTCAGTACGGCTCGGAATGCTTCTGTCTCCATTAGCACGGTGTTGTGCTTGTGCTGTGATGGTTTGTGTTAGGAGGTTTTAGAAGCGAGGCGGCGCCAGACTCCCAGCGAGGCGGGGCCACACTCCCGTGACGTTACGCACCCGACTGAGTCCTTATTTACACGAGACAAAAAATGAAGGATCCAAGGATTATTGCCTTGCTCGCTCTGTGGTTTTATCTCACAATTAAGTCCAGAGAGTTTAACCAGAGAAGACGCTAGGGTACAGGCAGCGAGATGAAATATGAATGAATATTTCAATTTAATACTATCCCACTTGTACTTACAAAAACGTGTGAATATTCATAAAAAGCACACACATGAAAGTTAGCACCACAAGCAGTGGGTCACAGCGGTTTTGGGCAACACAACACAATTGTGCATCCTTTGCCAATCTGTCTGCTGTTATTTAATGTTTAACAGTTAAGGGACGGATGATTATATGCTCCAAAACTGGAGAAACTCTCTGATAAAAAAGCTGCAACAACACATCACTTTTGTTTTGAATTAACTGCCAAATGACCTAGAAATAATGAGCTGAAACTTGTTTTTTTTCGTATTAAATAATGAGACAGTGGCACACTGGCCAACACCAAATTGTATTATTTTTTACATCCTAGGGCATTTTGGATGTACTGAATAAAAAAAATTCATGTTTTTCACCTTCAGGTCAACGTTTGGAACTACAGTATTTTCCGTTTAGATGATGCTACACTCCTTCTAAAGTATTGTAATTCTCTGAATTTGGAATGCCGATAGAACATTCAATTTACATATACTTGTACCTACTTTGACTTGTAAGCTTCATCAGTCTCTCCTGCTGCATTTTAAAGTCCAACTGTGCAACTTCTTATAAGTTAACATAAAAAATTTACCCAAAGTTTATAACTGGATCATGTCTTGCTAATTTTTTATGATATTTCAATAAAAAGAACAGAAACCTTACAAAAACATTTGTTTTTTGGTTTAGTTAAAAATTACATTACCTTTACAATGGTTGACCCCTGACAGGATGATCAGCATCATTTTCATCAGACTAGGCAATGGAATTTCTATGTAATTATACTGTTTTATAATTCAGTGTTATAACAGACAAACCACACTTTCCAAAACAATTCCATTTTATTATATACAAAATATTAAAATAAAAAAAAAACTTTGCAACACAACATGAAGGTTAATCGACGTTTTATACACGCCGACCACTGAGTGCCTCTACACCAGCTTCCCAAACTGGGTCAGGAAGGCTCGGTTGAATGAATCCGGGCGGGCGGGCGCGGCGGACGCGTGGGATGATTCTACAAGGAAAATGCGCACAATAAAATACAGCACGAAAGTGCAAGATATACAGAAAAGACAATAGTTTTTAACAAGATTACATAAGCTTATTTAAGATAAGATAAGATAAGATAAGATAAGCCTTTATTAGTCCCACAACGGGGAAATTCCAGGATTGCAACAGCACAGGGATAGCAACACTCAGAGCAACAATCAGAAGGCAAGAAAAAAAAAAAAAAAAAAAAAAAAAAAAAAAAACAAGCAAGCAAGAGCAGCTAATAAACATATGTACGTATTACTATAAAATATATATATATACACACACACACAGACACACAGTGCAGAGCATTGTAGCTGGATGGAATAATATATGAATATATGAACACACAGTGCAGAGCATTGTAGCTAGATGGAATAAATATGTAAATATATAAACACCCACAGTACGGAGCATTGCAGCTAGGTGGAATAAATATGCAAGTATATAAACACACACAGTGCGGAGCAATGTAGCTAGATGGAATAACATGTAGATATATAAATATATAAACACCCACAGTACGGAGCATTGCAGCTAGACGGAACAAATATGCAAATATATAAACACACACAGTGCAGAGCATTGCCGCTAGATGGAATGAAACAGCATAACCGTCTACCCAGCTATCCTGCATGGTATGATTATGTGCCCATACACACTCTCACCCTCCATAGCGACCGGCATGCTCCTAGTTGTATGCCGGAGAGGACCACTGTGTAAGTCTATTGCATCTTCTGCATTCAAAAAACTATTAGTTTGTTACGTCTTTTTGCTATCTCTGCGAGCAGCCCTGCTTAGGTTGTACAGTCTGACAGCCGTTGGTAGGAAGGACCTACGAAACCTCTCGGTTGTGCACCTGGGATGATGTAGTCTGCTGCTAAATGAGCTCCTCAGTGCATTCAGTATGTCCTGCATAGGGTGGAACTCGGACTCCAGCAGAGATGACAGTTTAGCCACCGTCCTTCTCTCTCCTATCTCCTCCATCGGATCAAGGCGCTGCCCCAGGACAGAGCTAGCTTTCTTAATCAGTTTGTTCAGTCTCTTCCTATCGGCTGCAGTAATGCCACTGCCCCAGCAGACCACTCCAAAAGTGATGGCTGATGCCACCACCGTGTCATAGAATGACTTCAGCAGCGCCCCTTGTACACCAAAAGACCTGAGTCTCCTCAGCAGGAACAGCCTGCGCTGTCCCTTCTTGTAGAGTGCATCAGTATTGTGTGACCAGTCTAGTTTATTTCAGCGTATTGTTCACATGAATAATTAAAATAAAAGCTTTAGTCCGCAGTGTGCTGCAATAAAGCAGCGATCATCATCCACAAATGAACAGCTTTTTTATTGCATAAATAAACTGAGCGTCTTACCGAATATATTTGCGAAAAAACGCACAATAAAAAAAAATTAAAACTCACCGTTAAAGGACTCCGATGTCGAGACCTCCCGGTATATTTTTTCATTCCGGGTGGCTCCGTCTAACTCGCGCTGGATACGTTCGTCTGACAATGCAATGAGCAGACACTGCACCTCCTTATTGGTCCATGGAACACCCTTATTACGCGAAGCCATTTTTGATAGAGAATAAATGAAAATAGCACAGCAATACACTGAAAAGAAACCGCCAACAGTGGTTGAGTGCTGAGTAATAGTGGTTGTGAAGATTCTTTTTTTTTTTTTTAAAAAACTTTATTGAGAAGGTCGTGAAGATTCGGCAGAAGAGGAGGAGGAGAGGGGCGGTTACAACCTGACCAATCAGCGCCGGTTATGACCTGACCAATCAGCGGCGACCAGTCTGTTAACGTCACAACATGGCACAGCTCAGCACTGCTGTACCCTGCCCTGAAGCAGGGCTGAGAATCGTGGCTGTTAAACCGTGTTGGGGCTTGTGGAAAAGCGTACAAAGCGTGCTGAGCCGTCCCGTGTCGCGCTAAAGCGTGCTAGTGGAAAAGGGCCTTTAGAAATTTCCTTATTTTTGAAAGAAAAGCACTTTTTTTCAATGAAGATAACTTTAAACTAATCAGAAATACACTCTATGCATTACTAATGTGGTAAATGACTATTCTAGCTGCAAATGTCTGGTTTTTGGTGCAATATCTACATAGGTGTATAGAGGCCCATTTCCAGCAACTATCACTCCAGTGTTCTAATGGTACAATGTGTTTGCTCATTGCGTCAGAAGGCTAATGGATGATTAGAAAACCCTTGTGCAATCATGTTAGGTCTGCAATGCTGTAATTGCTGCAAATGGAGGATTCTTTGATGAAAGCAAAGTTTGAAGGAAAAAATTATTATTTCAAATACAAATCATTATTTCTAACCTTGTCAATGTCTTGACTATATTTTCTATTCATTTTACAACTCATGGTGGTAAATAAGTGTGACTTTTCATGGAAAACACAAAATAATTTTCTGGGTGACCCCAAACTTTTGAACGGTAGTGTATATATATGCAGTGGGGCAAAAAAGTATTTAGTCAACCAACAATTGTGCAAGTTCTCCCACTTAAAAGATGAGAGAGGTCTCCAATTTTCATCATAGGTATACCTCAACTATGAGAGACAAAATGAGAAAAAAAAATCCAGAAAATCACATTGAAGGATTTTTAAAGAATTTATTTGCAAATTATGGTGGAAAATAAGTATTTGGTCACCTACAAACAAGCAAGATTTCTGGCTCTCACAGACCTGTAACTTCTTCTTTAAGAGTCTCCTCTGTCCTCCACTCGTTACCTGTATTAATGGCCTCTGTTTGAACTTGTTATCAGTATAAAAGACACCTGTCCACAACCTCAAACAGTCAGACTCCAAACTCCACTATGGCCAAGACCAAAGAGCTGTCAAAGGACACCAGAAACAAAATTGTAGACCTGCACCAGGTTGGGAAGACTGAATCTGCAATAGGTAAGCAGCTTGGTGTGAAGAAATCAACTGTGGGAACAGTTATTAGAAAATGGAAGACATACAAGACAACTGATAATCTCCCTCGTTCTGGAGCTCCACGCAAGATCTCACCCCATGGGGTCAAAATGATCACAAGAACGGTGAGCAAAAATCCCAGAACCACACGGGGGGACCTAGTGAATGACCTGCAGAGAGATGGGACCAAAGTAACAAAGGCTACCATCAGTAACACACTACGCCGCCAGGGACTCAAATCTTGCAGTGCCAGACGTGTCCCCCTGCTTAAGCCAGTACATGTCCAGACCCGTCCGAAGTTTGCTAGAGAGCATTTGGATGATCCAGAAGAGGATTGGGAGAATGTCATATGGTCAGATGAAACCAAAATAGAACTTTTTGGTAAAAACTCAACTTGTCGTGTTTGGAGGAGAAAGAATGCTGAGCTGCATCCAAAGAACACCATACCTACTGTGAAGCATGGGGGTGGAAACATCATGCTTTGGGGCTGTTTTTCTGCAAAGGGACCAGGACGACTGATCCGTGTAAAGGAAAGAATGAATGGGGCCATATATCGTGAGATTTTGAGTGAAAACCTCCTTCCATCAGCAAGGGCATTGAAGATGAAACATGGCTGGGTCTTTCAGCATGACAATGATCCCAAACACACCGCCCAGGCAACAAAGGAGTGGCTTCGTAAGAAGCATTTCAAGGTCCTGGAGTGGCCTAGCCAGTCTCCAGATCTCAACCCCATAGAAAATCTTTGGAGGGAGTTGAAAGTCCGTGTTGCCCAGCGACAGCCCCAAAACATCATTGCTCTAGAGGAGATCTGCATGGAGGAATGGGCCAAAATACCAGCAACAGTGTGTGAAAACCTTGTGAAGACTTACAGAAAACTTTTGACCTCTGTCATTGCCAACAAAGGGTATATAACAAAGTATTGAGATTAACTTTTGGGATTGACCAAATACTTATTTTCCACTAAAATTTGCAAATAAATAAAATCAGACAATGTGATTTTCTGGATTTTTTTTTTCTCATTTTGTCTCTCATAGTTGAGGTATACCTATGATGAAAATTGGAGACCTCTCTCATCTTTTACAGTGGGAGAACTTGCACAATTGGTGGCTGACTAAATACTTTTTTGCCCCACCGTATATATATATATATATATATATATATATATATATATATATATATATATATATATATACTATATATATATATATATATATATATATATATATATATATAAATATGTACATATGTATACTAGTTGCTCTTGTTTTTTCTTGCCTTCTGATTGTTGCTCTTAGTGTTGCTATCCCTGTGATGTTGCAATCCTGGAATTTCCCCATTGTGGGACTAATAAAGGCTTATCTTATCTTATCTTAATTACAAGGTCCTCAGTTCTATGCATGTGAGAGTTGGGGGGGGGGGGCTCTGACTGTTTGCAGTTTGGATGGCCCAGGGGAAGATTATTCATTATTATCATTATTATTGCTCTGTACATGCACTACATAATGCAAAGAGTCTGTATTTGTGTTCACTAGTGCATGCCTGGGTTTAAGGTTGTAAACAGTTGGAAATTTACACCTTTTTTTTGTCTTTTTGCTAAAGTTGCAGCTTTTTACCCATAAAATTGCACTTTTTTTGGTCAGAAATTGGCAGCTTTTAACTGAGACATACATCCCCTCTTTTTTTTTTTTGTCAGGTCAGGCATTGGCTTGCTTGCTACCGGATAACCATGAAAACCGCTACTACCCGTCTCATAGGTCGGGCCGTCGGCGACTCAACCGGCATCCCCGCCCTTCCGAGGGCGTGGAGGGTGAAACAGGGCATCCTGGCAGAACTAAAAACAATATCTGTCATAGATCTGTGGTGGACCACTCCCAGTTACACAGGATGAGACTGGACATCCTGGCAGGTCTGTCACAAGGTCTGTGGTGGACTGTGCCAGTCGGTGCATTGTGACATGCACTGCAAAAAGAGCAGAGATAAACAAACCTATCATCTGGTCAGTCACTGCAACAGATACTGGAGTCAGTTTGTCTTGGCTTGTCCTTGCCACTGATATTTCCTTTATCTGCCAAGACTGTGCTGCTAGTCCAGCAAAAGCTAGCAGTACTCAAATACTTTGCAAGCAGTTTCATGAAATGGTCAATCAGAAAGCAACTCATACTGGCTCGGACGCCACCCGGGCTTACAAGGTCCACGCTGATCTGTTCACACTCCGACAGGCAGCGAAAAGTAAGCTAGGAGCAGGAAGACAAAAGAAGAGGAAAACGGCAACCTTGTGTGTAGCAGAATGGAATGTACGCACTCTGTTGGACAGAACAACATCACAGCGCCCAGAAAGATAGACCGCGCTTGTGGCCCTGGAAATGAACAGGTACAATGTAGACATTGCTGCACTTAGTGAAACAAGATTGCCTGGATATGACAGCTTGGAAGACCATGGGTACATCTTCTTTTGGAGTGGGAGATCAACTCAAGAAAGGAGAGAAGCAGGAGTGGGCTTTGCAGTTAGAAAGGAGATAGCAGCAATGCTTGATGAGGAACCAGTGCCAATCAACGACAGGATAATGACTACGAGACTCCCACTACAGCGGAAGATGTATGCCACACTCATCAATGTATATCCCCCAACAATGACCAACACAGAGGAGGTGAAGGAAGAGTTCTACAGTGATTTACGTGAGACTATCAGGCGTGTACCGACTGATGACAGGCTGATACTCGTTGGAGATTTTAATGCCAGAGTTGGTTCGGACACCGAGAAATGGAAAGGAGTGCTAGGCAGTCATGGAGTAGGCAAGTGCAATGCTAATGGAGAACTTCTACTTGCACTATGTTCAGAGTACAACCTTGTGATAACCAACACTCTATTTAAGCACAAGGACACACACAAGAAGACATGGATGCACCCAAGATCCAAGCACTGGCACTTATTAGACTACATCATAGTTAGGCAGAGAGACAGAAGGGATGTATTGGACACCAGAGCAATGAGAGGCACGGACTGTGGCGCTGATCATGTTATGCTGAGATCTAGATTAAGGATTTGCAGATGAAAACAGCACTGCAGGACGGGTGCGAAGCCACCACGGAAGCTAAACACTAGTGCACTGAAAGGCCAAAAGATGCAGGAAGAACTTACACAGGAAATGGATGAAAACTTGAAAGACTGGGACAGCAACAACTCAGAGAATCACATAGAAGAGAAATGGGCAACACTGAAGGATACTGAGTATCAGACTGCGAGTGATGTATTAGGCTACCCTGAGAGGAAACATCAAGATTGGTTTGATGAGCATGATGAACACCTGAAGAAACTACTAGAAGCGAGGAATACAGCTAGGCAGGAAAACCTATAGTGTAACTAACTAACTAACTAACTAACCTGCACTTATATAGCGCTTTTCTAGTCACAAAGACCACTCAAAGCGCTTTCATTAATACTAACCCTCTATTCTAAGGGCCTATAGGAAACAAATATCTAGGGACAATTTAGAACAGCCAATTAACCTAACATGCATGTTTTTTTGGCATGTGGGAGGAAACCGGAGAAATCCCGGAGTAAACCCACGCAACACGGGGAGAACATGCAAACTCCACACAGATCACTGTTGATCGGGGGCTGGGATCGAACCCACGATCCCACGATCCCCACAATCCCCCGGCCAAGGGTAAAAACCAGTGTAACACAAGGTCGAAGAAGAAGGAGTACTCAAAGGCTCAGAGTGAGCTACAGAAGTACACCAGAGAGATGAAGTTCAACTGGTGGGATGAAAAAGTGGAGAAACTTCAAACTGCAGCATTCAGGAAGGACATGAAGACATTCTTCACAGGTTTGAGAGAAATCTACGGCCCTAAACCAAGAGGATTGATCCAACTAAAGGCTATGGATGGTGAAACGGTTTTGCAGGAGAAAGACAAGCTCCTGGACAGATTTGCAGACCACTTTGACCAATTACTAAACAACCCTGGAGATCTCACTGAAGAGGCTAAAGAAGCTCTAGTGCAGCGACCAGCTTTATCAAGTCTGGATGAACAACCAAATTTTGATGAACTAATGGCAGCTATCAGGACAACACAGGATGGTAATGCTTCAGGAAGGGATGGAATTCCAGCAGAAGTGTGGAAATTTGGTGGTGTTCAGCTGACTGCCTGCACAAGCTCATCCAAGAGATATGGGATGCCCAGAAAGTACCTCAAGACTGGAAGGATGCAAGTATTGTGCCTTTGTTCAAGAAAGGTGACAGGAAGGATTGTGGAAATTACTGAGGTATATCACTACTAGCCACTGTTGGTAAGATTCTCTCACGTGTACTACTTAACAGACTCAGTGAACACATCTCGCAGAATGTACTACCGGAAACCCACTGCAGCTTTAGAAGTGGAAGAAACACAATGGACATGATTTTCTGCTTGAAACAGGTTCAAGAAAAGTGTATCGAACAGAACATGCCGCTTTATGTAGTCTTCATAGACTTCAGTAAAGCCTTCGATACTGTTTCGCGACAAGGACTTTGGCAGGTACTCAGGAAATATGGTTGTACAGAGAAGTTTGTCAGCCTGATCGAGGCACTCCATACAGGTATGCAAGCAAACGTGGCAATGAGTGTTTCAGTATCTAAAAATCTATCTCCGGTTCCGGTTCCAGTTCCGCCGGACTGGCGGCGCCACACGAGTCGGCTGCCCGTTGCAACAGCCTTTTTTTTAATCTTCCTTCTTCTTTCTACACCTTTCACTCTGTATATATATCACGGACGCACGGATCGCCCCGGGGGTCTCCTGGGTCGGCGGACGGAGCCACTGTTTGCAGCGGGAGACGTTGCAGCGGGGAGGAGCTGGTGCTAGTTAGCACTTGGCCGCCGCCCGGTGCTAATGGGAAACTTGACATACCGGGAGCTGTAGCAAAAACGACGTGGGTGGCGGGCTGAAGTTTAGGCGGCGTGCAAGAAATATAAGACAAAATAATAAAGAGCGATGGCAAGAACCAAGCAGACCGCCCGTAACATCTACTGGAGGAAGAAGCCCCCCAGGAGGCAGCTAGCCACCAGGGCTGCTCGGAGAGGCGCTCCGGCCACCGGCGGAGTGAAGAGGCCTCACCGTTACAGGCCCGTGGCTCTGAGAGAGATCCGTCACTACCAGAAATCCACGGAGCTGCTCATCCGTAAGCTGCCCGTCCAGCGCCTGGTGAGGGAGATCGCTCAGGACTTCAAGACCCACCTGCGCTTCCTGAGCTTCGCCGTCATGGCTCTGCAGGAGACCAGAGAGGCCTATCTGGTGGGTCTCTTCTTCGCTAAGAGGGTCACCATCATGCCCAAAGACTTCCAGCTGGCCCGCCGCATCCGCGGAGAGAGAGCTTAGACTTTCTGCTGCACATTCACCAACCATAATGCTCCGCACTGTGTGTCTATATATATATTTATAGTAATATGTACATATGTTTACTAGATGTTCTTGTTTTTTTTCTTGCCTTCTGATTATTGCTCTGAGTGTTGCTATCCCTGTGCTGTTGCAATCCTGGAATTTCCCCATTGTGGGACTAATAAAGGTTTATCTTATCTTATCTTAAAGACTTTTCATTAAGCAACGAGGTGAAGCAAGGGTGTGTCCTGGCACCTACACTCTTCTCACTATATCAGGCAGCCATGCTTGAGGTGGCCTTCAAAGACACTTCAGAAGGAGTATACATTCAAACAAGGAAAGAAGCAGACTTGTTCAATGTGGCACAGTTTAAAGCCAAGAGTAAAACACTGATAAAGATAATAAGAGAAATGCTGTTTGCCAACGACAGTGCTCTAGTTGCACACAGCGTGGAAGATATGCAATCTTTAGTGGAGAAATTTGCAAGAGCAGCTAGCCAATTCAGCCTCCAAATCAACATCAAGAAGACAGAGTGCCTTTATCAACCACCAAAGTTCCAATTATCAACATCACTACCAGAAGAGATCAGCATTGGTACAGAGCCACTAGTCAAGTGCAAGACTTTCAAGTACCTAGGGAGTACTGTTTCAGAGAATGCTAAGCTGGAGAATGAACTATCTCTCAGAATGGGAAGAGCGAGCGCTGTGTTTGCAAACTTGAGGGAGAGACTGTGGAACAATCGACATGTGTCAATCCGTGTGAAATGCAAAGTGTACAGAGCGACAGTACTGGCTACTCTATTGTACGGTGCTGAAACTTGGACTATCTACAGAGTGCAGGTGAAGAAACTCCACGCGTACATGATGAGACACCTTCGAGCCATAATGAACATCTCATGGAAAGACAAGATAACCAACATAGAAGTGTTGAAACAAGGTGGTCTACCATCAATGGAGGACATGCTAATACAGATGAACCTGAGATGGCTCGGACATGTTGAGAGGATAGACCACCAGCATCTCCCTCGGCAGTTACTCTACTCACAGTTATGCGAGGGCAAACGCAATCAGGGTAGACCAAGGCTCAGATTTAAAGACACTGTAAAAAGAAACTTGAAGAAGTTGGACATAGACAGGAGTTCCTGGCAGCAGAAGGCTAAGGACAGAGCTGTGTGGAGGAATCTGATCAGACCTAAATGAAACGGTCATTGTCGCCCACAACAGACTGCTATGATGATGATGATGATGATGACAATTTCTAAGCTTTACAATGATACCAGGCACCCATGGGGGACTTGCCGCTAGCAAAGAGAGAAAGAGTCATGATTTATGACTTCTCGTGCCTTTATCTCGTAATGACACAATGTGCATTATGACTCATTTTTCCAGCATGGGTCACAATTATTGGCAGTTATAGAACAGTTAGTTCCAAGTGAGCAATTTGATTGGACAACAGGGATTCCAGGAGTTACTATATACCATGATAATTGCACTCGTTTCACTGGATATGTATGACTCTGCTTCAAAGGTGTTCTAGTAACCGTTAATTACTAACAGTAATTTACTCTCAAGTCTGCAGACTTGAGAATTGCAACACTGTGTTGGATACCTTAATTTCCACAGTGAGGCCCTCTTTGAAAAGCAGCTAAACAGTCTCAGTTCAGGCATCTCTGATCCAGGAGTCCTGTCCTTTTAAACATCCGGTGACACATTTTACATCTGTTTAAACAAAACAGACAAGCTAGAGTTTAATTTATTGACTTGGTTAGAAAACCACAATACCTTTGTGGTGATGACTCTTTGTTTCATCCGAAAACGCCAAGAAAAAGTGAGTGAAGTGTGCCGAAGCCAAATCACTAGCATGCTAATGAGCCACCGGCATTGATCTGGACTTTTCTGCGGTACTGACTCAACAGGTGACCAGTATGTATTTAGATGCTTAGTAACAGTTACTGGGTACATATAGAAGGGACAATTTTTTCTCAGCTGTGCAAAATAACTGGTTAAACAAACAAATCGTAATATTTTGTCCAGTATTGCTGTTATTTATGCTGTTGTTTTCTGGTGCCACACGAGTCGGCTTCCTTTTTGCAGCAGCGGCTCAATTCTGAGTTTCTTTCTCATTTTTTTTATTTACTAGCTGTTTTTTTTTTCTTGCCACAACTTTTTGATCCTGCGACCCTGTATCCATCACGGATGCCAAGGACACATATCACCGCACTGGCACTGATATTAGCCATCTTTCGGCTCATGTCGCCAATGACTCCCGACCCAGTGAGTGGAGGAGCTATTGTTTATGATAGGAGCCAGCTGTTAGCACTGGGCTGCCCCACGGTGCTAATGCAAAAACTCAATATCCCAAAAGAAATCAGGTAAAATTGATGGGCATGTTGAGCTGAAGTGAAGCAATGCGTGAGGAGAATAAGGTACAGACCTGTCCTTCCATTCGTTATTATGGGAAATGTTAGATCGCTGCTTAACAAGACGTACAAACTGGCGGCTATGTCCCGGTATGAGAGCTTCTTCAGAGAGATTAACATTATGTTGTTTACTGAAACATGGTTAACAGAACTAGCAACAGATGCTAACATTAATCTGAAGGGTTTCCACGCAATATGGGCAGATTGGATACAATACAGCGGGAAGAGCAGAGGCAGGGGGCTGATAATGTATGTGAATAACAGATGGTGTAATCCTGGGCACATCACGATTAAAGAACAACACTGCAGCAAGGACACTGAGTTGCTAGCGGTTAGCATGCAACCGGCATACCTCCCCAGGGAGTTCTCACATGTCGTTGAGATTGTTATTTACGCATCCCCCTCCGCAAGCACTGAGGTAAAACGCCTCAACATCCTGTTCGCTACTGGATGTCTCTTCCACCTTCCTCTGAGGAAATGAACAAAGCCATCAAGCACATGAAACCAGGCAAAGCACCGGGACCAGTCAACATCCCACTAGAACTAATCACTCATGGTGGCCCGGAATTTAAGAACCAACTGCTGAACCTCATCCTAAAAATCTGGGAAACAAAGACAGTCCCTAGTGACTTCCGCGATGCAAATATTATCACCATCTTCAAAAAGGGAGATCGAGAAAACTGTGAAAACTACCGTGGCATTTCACTGCTATGCATAGCAAGTAAGATCTTTGCACGCATCCTCCTCAACCGCCTCCTTGTCATCGCAGAAGAAATACTTCCTGAATCACAGTGCGGTTTCCGATCTTCCCACGGGACAATAGACATGATCTTCTGTGCCCGACAACTGCAGAAGAAATGTCAAGAACAGCAACAGCCACTTATGCTCATCTTCTGGGACCTAAAGAAAGCCTTCGATAAGGTCCCATGGCCGGCTATGTGGGCAGTCTTGGCAAGATTTGGCTGCCCAGATGACTTCATTATGCTGATCCGCTCACTTTATGATGGAATGGTGGGCAGAGTATGCCATCAAAAAGCTCTCTCTGACCCTTTTCCCATAACAGAAGGACTCAAGCAAGGCTGCGTTCTAGCCCCAACCTGCTTCTCACTGTAACTGGCGGCAATGCTCAATGAAATCCCACCAGACACCCCTTCCATTGATGTACGATATCGCATGGACGGAGGCCTCTTCAATCTCAGTCAACTCTGAGCAAAAACAAGAACGTTAACCACCACAGTCCACGAGCTGCAGTATGCAGATGACAACGCTACCCCTAGCTTAACTGCTGAAGATCTACAGAGGACGGCTGACCTCTACGATAATGCTTATGAGCGTTTTGGAAAGGAGGTGAACACTGACAAGACCAAAGTCCTCATCCAACCACCCCCAGGCTGCATGCTCCCTGACACAATCATCACTATTGATGAAAAGCCTCTGGAAAAAGCGGATCATTTCTGTTATCTAGGAAGCATTCTATCAAAGACACCTACATGCGATCAGGACGTGGAGAATCGCGTTAGGGCAGCTCACTCCGCTTTTGGACGTCTTAATCATCAAGTCTTCAACAACCACGCACTGACTATCAAAACAAAGATCATGATTTTCAGGGCTGTAGTTCTGTCTACCCTTCTCTATGCCTGCAAGACCTGGACTCTCTACCGTCGCCAAATCAAACATCTTGAGCACTTCCAACAGCTGAAGCTTAGACAAATCCTTAAAACCAAATGGACAGACCGGGTAACAAACACCGAAGTTCTCGCCCGCGCTGCACTACCTAGTGTTGAAGCTACCATTATTCAGCACCGTCTCCGCTGGGCAGGCCATGTACAACGAATGGACTCAAATCGTCTACCGAAAATTCTGCTCTATGGAGAACTCACCTCAGGAACAAGACCACTAGGCAGACCAAAACTGTGCTATAAAGACCAACTAAAGTCCACCTTGGCCCAAACCAGCATCCACAGATGGGAGGACCTAGCAAAGGAGAGAATGGTATGGAGAGAAGCTATCCGCAATGGCACGATAGCCTTTGAGAGAAACAGATGTGCATTTGAGGAGGAGAAGCGAAGAAGAAGGAAAGAGCGCTCGCAGCAGCCGCGGCCTCCACCGTCACTTCCCTGCGGTCTCTGCCCACGCCTCTTCCATCACCGGCTCGGGCTACAGAGCCACATCCGTCACAAGCACAAGTGATTTCTGGAACGGGAGCAACCCTATGCTCGGACACGAGCTGGAGCCGACGCCGACGACGCACGCAACCGGCATACCTCCCCAGGGAGTTCTCACATGTCGTTGAGATTGTTATTTACGTATCCCCCTCTGCAAGCACTGAGGTAGCGCGTGACGTCATCCATTCAGTCACTAGCAGACTGCAGACACAACACCCAAATGTTCTCCTCCTCATCTCTGGTTATTTCAACCATGCTATACTGTCCTCCACTCTGCCCACTTTCACCCCATATGTCACGTACCACACCAGAGACAATAAAACACTGGACATATTTTATGCAAACACCAAGGAGGCTTACACTGTATTGGCACCCCCCCCCCCCCGGAAGATCAGACCACAATTTGGTTCACCTCTGGCCTGTGTACAAACCCCTGCTACACAGACAACCTCCTGTTACCCGCACAGAGAAAATATGGTCAAAGGAGACAGAGGACACTCTGAAGGACTATTTTGAATCCATTGTATGGGAGCAGCTTTGTGATCCACATGATGAGGACATTGATGGCCTCACACACACCATCACAGACTACATCATCTTCTGTGTGGACAACACCATACCCACCAAGACCATACAGTGTTTCTCAAACAACAAACCCTTGATCAACTTGAGATAAAGCCACTGCTGAAGGAGAAGAAAAAGATCTTCAGGTCGGGAAACAAGGAAGAGCTGAAGTCCGTACAGAGGGAGCTAAGGAGGAAGATCAGGAAGGGGAAGGACACCTACAGGAAAAAGATGGAGGACAAGCTGCAACAGAGTGACATCAGTGGTGTCTGGAGAAGCCTCAAAACCATCTCTGGGCACCAGAATACCTCCTCCCAGGCCACGGGGATAGGGAATGGGTGAACAACCTGAACCTATTTTTAACAGGTGCCCACCAACTACTGCTGCCTCCACCTTCATCTAGTCCCGCTGTCCACGGCCTCCCCTCAACACCCCACTTCCCAGCACACAGCCTCCCTGCCCCAACCTGACCCTCACTAAGACCCAGGTGAGAGCTGAGCTGAGGAAGATCAAGGCGAGGAAGGCTGCATGTCCGGACGACATAAGCTAGAGGCTCCTCAAGTCCTGCGCAGACCAGCAGTGTGGAATCAAGGAGCACATCTTCAGGCTGTGCCTGAAGCTGGGGAGGGTACTACAGCTGTGGAAAACATCCTGTGTGGTACCCGTACCAAAGAACCCTCGCCCCAAGGACCTGAACCGCTACAGACCAGTGGCCCTCACATTACAACTAATGAAGACCCTGGAGAGGCTGCTCCTTGCCCACCTCCACCCCCTGGTGGGACTAGCGATGGATCCACTTCTGTTTGCCTACCAGTATGACATTGGGGTGGAGGATGCAGTGATCTTCCTCTTATATTGGTTCCTGTCCCACCTGGTGAGGCCTGGGAGCACTGTGAAGATCATGTTCTTTGATTTCTCCAGTGTTTTCAACACCATCCAACCAGTGATCCTGAGGGACAAGCTACTGTGCACAGGGGTGGACCAGGACCTGTCATCATGGATCCTGGACTACCTCACAAATCGACCACAGTTTGTGAGAACCCAGGACTATGTGTCTGATACCATCATCTGCAGTACAAGGGCCCCCCAGGGAACAGTTCTGGCTCCCTTCCTGTTCACCCTCTACACTGCTGACTTTTCACACAACACACCACACTGCCATCTACAGAAGTTCTCTGACGACTCTGCGATCGTTGGCCGCATCTCTGGAGATGATGTGGAGTACAGAACACTTATCCAGGACTTCGTAGACTGGTGCCAAAGGAACTGCCTCCAGTTCAATGCAAGGAAAACTGAGGAACTGGTGGTGGACAACCCCCCACAGCATTAGTTGTCACCATGGGTTGAGATGCCGTCTCGGCACTGAGCCCATGTTTTCCCTCATCCCTGCCTCCCATTGAGCAGCGTCTCAGCTGGCCCCCAGCTGGCAGCATTATGGACGGCTGGGGCCAATTAGTCTTCATCAGCTGGGGCGCTGCCAATGAGGATAAATAGGAGCAGCCTCGATGACTCGGGGCTGCGACATAAGCACTGCTAGGCTGAAGCCCCTTCGTCTGGTGTCAGCCTCAACTCCCCTTGCAGCATTCCTGTGTTTGTATCCCGCTGTGAGGATGTACGTCTTGCTACCCCCACGTCCGGTACGAGCTGCTTACCTCTGCGCTGTGCAACCTGTGAGTGTACCTCTGCATGAGTATCTGTGCTCTCCTCATCCCTTATCCCTTACCCAAAATAAACCATCTCGACTCACTGGCTTGTCCCTGGCTCTGATTGCCCGGCTCCCTAGAGCCGGATATGACAGTATGTCGCAGCCAGAAGAGTTGCCGGCGGCCGTGAGTCGCTGTGGAAATGTACCTTTCTGTCCGGGTGTCAGCGCTGCTAGCATGCCGTTTCCCAGGAGTCACTTCCGGCGCCAGGGCGACGAGCTAAGGTCCATCTCGGAGGCTGTCGACGGGACATTCTTCACCCTGCACGACGCCTCCAACGCGAGACGCTGGCATCCGGGCCGTGCTGAGGAACTCCTGGACTGTCACCCTCACTCTCTGTACCATCTGGAGGACAGTGCCAGGATAGACGTTGCAGGTACACAGCAAGAGAAGCTCCACGGGGTGGATGGAAATCCCGGCAGGGAGTCGAAGTGGGCGACGTCTTTCCCCGCTTCGGAGTCCCGTTCCTGCCGCCATTCCAGTCCGGGAGTTCGCGCCAACCAGAGGACTTCCCCCGACCTGCGCCACGTCACTCGGGATTCCCTTCTAGGAGCCGCAGCTGACAGCAGTTATGTCCGGGGTCGAGTGGCTGTCGCGAGCTCTACTGTGTTTCCTGTCACCACCTTCAGGCATGTGGCGGCGGCAGTGAGATTGATGGTGAGGACTTCAGGGCTACGAAGCTTTCCCGTGCTCGACGCCTTCCTCGTCTCGATCTCCGATCTGGAGCGGCGAATCCTGGGTTTCCCCCTCGCTTCGTCCCCTGGGAGTAGTCGTCATCACATCGCCGAGTCACCTCTGCACGAACCTCGTCCGGATCCAGTTCTGGGTCATCGTCAGGACCGTTCCTCCCACGCAGCTGTCATCCCTTCGCCTCGTCAGTGTGGAGATCCTACAGCCTCGTCCCCTGAGCCTCGTTCCCCCGCTGTCATTCCTGGACATTCGGGCTGGCTCACCCCGGCTGTTTCCCCCTCCTCCTCGACGCGCTTCCTGACCGCTGTGTGTGCCTGGAATCCCGGCCTGGTGAGCTCTCTGCTGGAGACAACGCGAGCGATCCTCAGACGAATTCCCGGGGGGTCCTCCGTTATCGCCGGGCGGGGAGAGGAAGAAGCAGATTCCACTACAGCAGGCGATACTCAACCTCCAGGGGGCAGGCAAGTCATTGTTTTTTCACACCTGCTTAATGATTTGCTCTGTCACATCCCTGGAGGAGAAGTTCAGGGTTCGCAGCTCCCTGAACTCTCCCCACCTGCTGTAACCTGTTTTCCTAATCCCGCATCCTCTGTGTCTCTCTCCGCCGAGCGGTCCCCGGCTCCGGGTCAACGTGGTGGGATATGGAGAGGGCCTGTGGTTCCGCAGCTACATTGCGGACGGAGGAGGGGGACTGACTGCTGCGTGGAGTCTACGCTGACGACTGAGCGTCCCTGGGTCTCCACGGAGGAGCGGTTCGGTCCAGCGGGACGAGATTCTTCTGGCTTCACGCCGAGTGGGTCGTCGGCGGGGTTACCTGAGCTGGAGGAATCTCAAGCTGCGCTGACCATCGTGCTGGCTGCGGGGCCCGACGCGGCTAGATGGGAGCCTGACAACGACCTCCTGACGACGGATCCTGGATCTTCGCAGTCCTGGACGGCGTCAGAACCCGAGATCAGGCGAGTGCTCTCCTTTCTTTTCTCTCTTTTTATCTTTGAGCACTTCAGCCTATCTCCAGGGGAGACGAGCAGGGTGCAGCCGCCCGCTGCGTCTGAGCTCGTCTCGCCGGGTTCTGGCGCTGCCGGTGATCCTGATCCCGGTTCTGTTTTCTCTTCTGAGCCTTCTTCCAGGGTCACCGGCGAGGAGTTGCTGTTCCTCGTGGTGCTGGAGGGTCCGGGTTCAACGTTGGAGGTCGGTTCTGGTGCAGTAGTCAACGTGGGATCGCCCGAGACCCAGTCGGGGTCCAACGTGGGTTCGCCTGAGGCCCGATCGGGGTCCGACGTGGGTGCTGCCCCAGTATTGTCCAGGTCCGGTGAGGAGGTGGCCGTTTCCCTGAGGCCCGCCGCCCTCGTCATCGGCTCTCCCCTGAGCCTCTTCCACCGGGATCCGCTCTGACCCTTCGTCCGTCTCAACGGTCCTGGTGGTTGAGTGATGCGGGTCGACGACCCGACCCGCAAAACTTTCGGTTCGGTGATCTGGTTCCCCCCACTGGTCTGTGTTTCCCTCTGGGCAGCCTGGTTCGGCTGCCGGTGGACTGGGTTCCTGGGATCTGGGTCCAGAGTTCGCCGTCCGAACATTTTTCTTCCCCTGATTCGCCAGCTGGACAATGGGCGGGGAGATCTCCGGAGCCATCTCGGCTATTTTTGGACTCTGCCTGCCATACACCTCGGGTGTCACTTTTTCTTTTATCGTTATTAAGGTCACTTGGGTGTAATGTCTGTCCTGTTGGTGGATGTGTATTTATAGTGCTGTGTGTTTTCCTTCCCTCGTACCCAGCATTTTATTTTTTGTACCATGTTTTTAGTCTCGTTTTTGCATTGTAGAGTTATGTTTTGTTCCCTTTCAGACCATACTCTGCAGTTGCCCATTCATTCCAGTCACTTTCATTTCTTTAGGTGACTGGGTATTTATATATTCATGTGTGTGGGTTTTTCTTTGCCTGCACTCAGTATTTCTTTTTTATGCCCTGTTGGTTCATTATAGAGTCATGTGCCTTGTTTTCCGTAACACCATGCTCTGTAATTGTCCATTTGTTCCAGTCACCCTCACTTTTCTTGGTGACTGTGTGTATGTACTTATATTGGTGCTGTGTATTGTGTTTTCCCTTTATTTGACCATACTCAGCATTTTTTGCCCTGTACCTTTTTGGTGGTTCTTTTTTTTTTTTTTTTTTTTTCTCTTGCTCTGGGTCACGCATGGTTGGTACTCTCTGGGTAGTATGTAACCGGCGTGCTGACCCAGTTCTTCTCCCCATCTGTACCTGGGTTAATTATTCTGTTGTCAGTATTGTATTTGGGTTTTTCTTTCCCGCTACCCTACATTGCCCCATTGGTGTTGTCCTTCCCTTGGCTTCTTCCCCTCCGGTCCGCCTCCCTTCCTCCCACCCTAGGTGGGGGGGGGGGGGGGGGGCTGGGATGTTCCTGGTCGTTCAGGAGCCCGACCTTGAGGGAGGGGCTCTGTCACCATGGGTTGAGATGCCGTCTCGGCACTGAGCCCATGTTTTCCCTCATCCCTGCCTCCCATTGAGCAGCGTCTCAGCTGGCCCCCAGCTGGCAGCATTATGGACGGCTGGGGCCAATTAGTCTTCATCAGCTGGGGCGCTGCCAATGAGGATAAATAGGAGCAGCCTCGATGACTCGGGGCTGCGACATAAGCACTGCTAGGCTGAAGCCCCTTCGTCTGGTGTCAGCCTCAACTCCCCTTGCAGCATTCCTGTGTTTGTATCCCGCTGTGAGGATGTACGTCTTGCTACCCCCACGTCCGGTACGAGCTGCTTACCTCTGCGCTGTGCAACCTGTGAGTGTACCTCTGCATGAGTATCTGTGCTCTCCTCATCCCTTATCCCTTACCCAAAATAAACCATCTCGACTCACTGGCTTGTCCCTGGCTCTGATTGCCCGGCTCCCTAGAGCCGGATATGACATTAGTAAGCATACAGGAAACAGACATTGAGATGGTGACAAGCACCTGGGTGTTCACCTGAACAATAAACTGGACTAGACCCACAACACCAAAGTGCTCTACAAGAAGGGGCAGCACAGGCTGTTCCCCCTGAGGAGACTGAGGTCTTTTGGAATACAAGGGGCACTCCTGAAGACCTTCTACAATTCGGTGGTGACATCAGCCATCACATTTGGAGTGGTCTGCTGGGGTAGCGGCATCACGACAGCCGACAAGAAGAAACTGAACAGACTGATCAAAAAAACTAGCTCTGTTCTGGAGCGACACCTTGACCCAGTGGAGGAGATAGAGGAGAGGAGGATGATGGCTAAGCTGTCAGTCTCACCCCATGCAGGACACACTGAACGCACTGAGGAGCTCATTTAGTGGTAGGCTGTGCCATCCTAAGTGTTCGAGGGAGAGGTTCCACAGGTCCTTCCTACCTATGGCTGTCAGACTTTACAGCCTAACCAGGGCTGCTCTTAGAGGCCGTATTGAATGTACTAAATGTAACAACTTTGTACAATAAATCGTCCCCTCCATTACACAACTAGGACAATACCAATCATTACTGAGGGTGACAACACTGTTGATTCAAATACGAAATATTCTGTCTGGATACATATTCATATTCTGCAGGGTAACTTAACAAACTGTAATGCTGTTTATTCCATCTAGCTGCAATGCTCCTGCACTGTGTCTACATCTGTGTACATATGTATATTCACTTACTGCTTTGGCTAACCAGTTCTTACTATCATATTAAATATTGCTCTGAGTGCTGCTATCCCTTTGCTGATGAAATCCTGAAATTTTCCCATTGTGGGACTAATAAAGGCTTGGCTTATCTTATCTTAAATTGTGCTTGCAGAACCTTTGCATAATTATAAAACAGTTACCATAGTTACCCAGCACTGAGTGGCAAACACTTCGCTCCAGTCCAAGGAGGTCAATGAGAAGCTGGACACTGGAATTTTGCTTTTCCTTATCCTCCTGTGCCCATACTTCCTCCTCAAACTGGCTCACAAGTGCACTGAGTGGCTGCTTCACCACTTTCCCGTCCACCTGCAGAACATACAGTGGTGTGAAAAAGAGTGTGCCTCCTTCCTGATTTTTCTGATTTCTCATTGTTTTGTATGTTTGTCACACTTAAATGTTTCAGACCATCAAACAAATGTAAATATTAGACAAAGATAACACAAGTAAACACAAAATGCAGTTTTTAAATGAAGGTGTTTATTATTAAGGGAGAAAAAAATCCAAACCTACATGGCCCTGTGTGAAAAAGTGATTGCCCCCTAAAGCCACTGGAATGGTGGCTCAGTTGGTAGAGCACCCACCCCACACCCGGGAGGCAGGGGTTCAAATCCCGGCCGGGTCATGCCGAAGACCATATAAAAGTGGAACTTCCTGCCGTCCAGCTTGGTGCTCAGCAATAATGGAATGGAGGAGGGAAATTTGTGGCGGCGCCTTGCATGGCAGCGGCCCTCTGATTCTACACTTGGGGTGTGTGTGATTAACACAGTAGATAGGTAAAACACAATCTCGTTCTACTGTACGTGATTGGTTGTACAGTTGAATGACAATAAAGGGTGATTTAATTTTAATTTAATTTTTAAACCTAATTGAGGTTTGGCTACCATTGGCAGCAACAACTGCAATCAAGCATTTGCGATAACAGGCAATGAGTCTTTCACAGCGCTGTGGAGGAATTTTGGCCCACTCATCTTTGCAGAATTGTTGTAATTCAGCCACATTGGAGGGTTTTCGAGCATGAACCACCTTTTTAAGGTCATGCCACAGCATCTCAATCGGATTCAGGTCAGGACTTTGACTAGGCCACTCCAAAGTCTTCATCTTGTTTTTCTTAAGCCATTCAGAAGTGGATTTGCTGGTGTGTTTTGGATCGTTGTCCTGCTGCAGAATCCAAGTGTGTTTCAGCTTGAGATCATGGACAGATGGCTGGACATTGTCCTTCAGGATTTTTTGGTAGACAGCAGAATTCATGGTTCCATTTACCACAGCAAGTCTTCTGGGTCCTGAAGCTGCAAAACAGTCCCAGACCATCACACTACCACCACCATATTTTACTGTTGGTATGATGTTCCTTTTCTGAAATGCTGTGTTACTTTTACGACAGATGTAATGGGACACACACCTTCCAAAAAGTTCAACTTTTGTCTCGTCAGTCCACAGAGTATTTTCCCAAAAGTCTTGGGGATCATCAAGATGTTTTCTGGCAAAACTGAGACGAGCCTTTATCTTCTTTTTGCTCAGCAGTGATTTTTGTCTTGGAACTCTGCCATGCAGGCCATTTTTGCTCAGTCTCTTTCTTATGGCGGAGTCTGGAGTGAGGCCTGCAGTTCTTTGGATGTTGTTGTGGGGTCTTCTGTGACCTCTTGGATGAGTCGTCACTGCGCTCTTGGGGTAATTTTGGTCGGCCGGCCACTCTTGGGAAGGTTCACCACTGTTCCATGTTTTCTCCATTTGTGGATAATGGCTCTCACTGTGGTTCACTGGAGTCACAAAGCTTTAGAAATTGCTTTATAACCTTTTCCAGACTGATAGCTCTCAATTACTTTGTTTCTCATTTGTTCCTGAATTTCTTTGGATGGCAGCTTGATGTCTAGCTTTTGCGGATCTTTTGGTCTACTTCACTTTGTCAGACAGGTCCTATTGAAGTGATTTATTGATTGAGAACAGATGTGGCAGTAATCAGGCCTGTGTGTGGCTAGAGAAATTGAACTCAGCTTTCCAAAGATGTGATAAATCACACTTAATTTATCTTTTAACATGGGGGACAATCACTTTTTCACACAGGGCCATGTAGGTTTTGATTTTTTTTTTTTACCCTTAATAATAAACGCCTTTATTTAAAAACTGCATTTTGTCTTCACTTATGTTATCTTTGTCTAATATTTAAATTTGTTTGATGATGTGAAACATTTAAATGTGACAAACATAAAAAAAATGAGAAATCAGGAAGTGGGCAAACACTTTTTCACACCACTGTATGGCAGCTTTAGTTTGCATGCAGTAAAGCATAAAAATCACACCAAGCATTTAGTCAGAGTACACAGATTGCCTTTTTTAACTTTAGATGTGAATGGTGCATTGTTTACTTAACTGTAGTGATGTGTGGCTAAGAGCACACATCAGTGAAGAACTTGTTTTGAGCCTTTAAATTATCTATTTTTTGTCAAATAATACAAGCTGGAATGATAAGTACACTCCATGTACTGCTGTGGCTGAATATTGTGTGTAGTTTTTGTGTTTTACTGCATACACCCTCATGCTGCCTCTCATTTTTGCCACTCAGTGTTTTGTAACTGCCATAACTTCTGTTCTCTGACATCATGTGCATGCCCTCTATATACACGAGAGACTGAAAATGTGTGCAAGTCATATTATGTGGGCTTATTTTCATGGATAGAAATGCTTGGTTGTCACACAAAACCTGGCAGCACCGGTCAGGACTCTGAGAATGGGGTCTGTTAGTGTGATGTGCTGGTTTGCTCATGTTGCGGCACTCCATATTGTATCAACACAAATGTTAAAGCTAGGATTCTTTTTTCATTTTTAAAATCTCTGAAGATTAACAAAAATCTTTCAGTATGAGCCAGGCCTTGGGGGACATTACTAAGAAAAAAAAAATCATATAAAGAGACAAGATTTTGACAAATTGAGCAAAGAAAATGTTATTTTGCGCGCACATTATGAAATTCATTCCCGCATTTGAAGAGTTTTATTTCCATATTTGAATGAAAATCTTCTCATATTTTGATAGTCACTTACTTATGTGAAGGTTGCACTTTCTATTATGTACAGATATAATGTCTTTAAACTTGAGGCCAAACTCAAAATAAAACTCCCTGACCCTCCCTCGCTACTTTTGCTTCATATAGATGCTGTTTTTTTTTTTTTAGTATGCCTGATCCATAAGTGAACTTCAGGGATCCTCCACCAAGGCTCTTTCTATCCCTCCCTCTGTCCGTACCTCTGTCCCTCCGTCTGTCTGTACCTCTATCCTTCCGTACCTTTGTCCGTACCTCCAAATTTGCCCAGTAGTTTTTCCATAATCGTGCTGATGGAAAGACGGATGGATGATTATATTGCATTAAGAGATAGGGCCTTGGCACAGGTGTACACTCTCAAATCACCTCCAAAATCTAATGTGTTCATCCCTAGCGCAAGGGCCACCTCTGGTGAAAATTTAATCAAAATCCCTGCAGTGGTTTTTGCATAATTCTGCTAACAACCAGACCTCCTTGGTGGAGCTAATATGAGTTTTTAGCCTAATTATAAAACGTGGGGGCAAAAATAATGTGTGGGAATTAAAATTGAGTAAAGCATTAGAATTAACTGCATCTTTTTTCCCTCAGTTTGGTAAAACATGGCTCCAATACAGAATTTTTTTTTCAGTAATGTCCCCTCAGGGGCTCAGTACAGCATGACTCCCACCAGACTCTTTTAGCAGATATTGTAGCTACGGCAGACGCATTATTTTAGCATTGGCTTATAACATCCATCATGGGTATCACTGAACTACACATTTAAGCTCAGTAAAGAACACGGCTACTGCAGGTGTCAGTTATGTGTTAACCTCAGAGACGGAGGGCTGTGGACGTACTCTGTTGCGGACGGAGGACCATTTGCTCTCAAATTTGCCAACTATGATTCAAAAAAAAAGATTATTTAGCTTATGAAGGGAAATATTTACCTTTTGTGACAGGAGAAGACAGTCTGGAGTGTGTAGAGTTTTGTTTGCCATTGATGGAGCTGCATGTGATGACAGAGAACAATAAAGCCAGTTTGGTCGTGTTATGTAACCAAAATTGAGGTGGAATAAATCAAAAGATTCATGTCAGAATTTCTGGATGTGGGAGAAAAAGTAAAAATGACTGGTAGAAGACAAAATAAGGACCGTGGATGATGAAAATGGATGAATAAAGAAATGACGAGTGGTGGGTCTGATTGTTTTTTATTGGTTTGTGTACATTCTTTCATTTTCTGGTTCATATACTTTAAAGATAAGATAACAAAAAACGCAAAACTAAAAACTGTGGCAAAAAGCAAAACCATTCTTTGTGTAAATATGTCCAAAGTCCACTTTTGACTGAAAGTTGTGTAATTCGATATACTGCCATGGCATTATGCAAATTAGATGCGTAAATTTTCTCCTATCTCAAACTTTGGGTCATATTCTACATCTTTCTAATTGACAATAAGCCATTATCTCTTACCACTTTCAAGTTATAGCTTTGGAAATCTCTGACATCGGAACTGAATATTTTCTTGAAAAAAACCTTCACCACTAGGGACTGACGGCGCAACGGAGCACCATCCACAGTCATTGGGTTAAAAATGATCTTTGACCTGCAAGATTAATATATGCTTTTAAAAATGATCTTTGACCTGTGAGATTAAAGCGGGGATTAGTGTGGTATAGAATGCCAATTATATGTGCTTTTAAAAATGATCATTGGCCAAATGGATTAGCGTGAGAATAGAATGTTAATTATGGGGAAACAGCTTTCAAGGATAATCGATAATATGTTTTTAGTGCATTCATTTTGTCAGTGACCAAATAAGCACCAGAATTCTCTCTCTCTCTCTCTCTCTCTCTCTCTCTCTCTCTCTCGCTCTCACTCACTCACTCACTCACACTCTCTCTCTCTCTCTTACTCACTCACTCACTCACTCACTCACAAACACACTCTCTCTCACACACACACACACACACACACACACACACACAAACGTACATATTCGGAGGAGTACATTCCCCTCATCCCTAAATGCTTTTAAAGCATAGCCTCTGTGGCAGACATCAACCATCATTGACAAAACTCTGGAGTATCACCATGAGCAATCCAAAGAGAAACTACACCGCCAGACGTACCGTGCTTACCTCTGCGAAGTCGGGTTGGGATCCTTCAAAATTTTAGGGTCTTTAATCCAAAATAAAACCTCGGACGTTGAACCGGCGGAGAAACGGCTTGCTCCAGCCCCACAATCTCAGCAGCCCTTGCACACCCCGGAGATTCTACAGCCCAAGCAGATCCTAGAGGCCCCGGGACCTGTGCAATGCACACAGCCCCCGGAGCCCCCACTGTCTGTGGAGATCCCAAGGAGCCAATACCCTCTACGACCCGTAGATCTTCCAAACACACCGGCTCAGGACCCGGTCGGCGCAGATAATCCCCCTCTCTCAGGCTCTGGAACCAAACACCAATGATATCGACCATCCTAAAACCCCGAGTTCCATGGACGTCGAGTGTGACTGTGGGGAGTATCTGATCCCACATTCTTCACCTACATTATCAAGCCCCATTTCACCATCAACACCAGTAACATCGCCAGAAGATCAATCTGACGGGCGGATGAGCAACGTGTTCTTCACAGAGTTGTAAAATCAGCCGTGCTTCATCTGCTCAGCAAAACTCTGGAGGAGTACCAGCATGAGAAATGTCCGGGATGTCGTATTAATCACCCCAGTCAGAGGCAGCATCAGTGCTTGGATGTGATCACTGAGGGTTTCTACCAGGAAAACTTTTAATGGTTGATGGGGAGACTCTACACATCGGGGTTTATTCCAGCCATCCGACACCTCTTACAACTGCACAACATTCAGGCTGACGATCAGTGAATCAAAACTATGGCCTAGATTTTTCTGTTGAAGCTACAATCAACCAGAGTCATCCACGAGCCCATCCATGATATATACGAGAAGCTGGTTGGAAAAAATAAGATTGACCCAGTGCATCTCCAGAAAGCCACGGAGCTTTGGATGAATCCTTTGTTTTGGGACGTCTAAAAGAAAAATGTGGAGAATGGGGAGTTTCATCAAGAAACTTTGGAGCAAGTTTGAGAGCCATCTTAACTCTCTTTGCTTAGCAAATCTCTTGCATCATTTTATTGATAGCAGAGTAAATAAAAATGTAGCAGGTGTAAGGGGCGACGTGGAGTTTGAGAGACTGGAGAACCTGCTAGATAAAGTATGGACTCTATCCGTCGATACACCATGGAAAAGAAGAAAGTTTTTACCATTGCAAAACCTCATCTTAAAACAGCAGCCAGCGGCATAGCATCAAACTTGTTTAACCAAGCAGTGGGAAAAATGATGAACAAAGACCCGAGACAAAGGGGCTTCTTGGGAGGTATCAGGATCTTGTCACACAGATCAAGGAAGCGACCCCCCCCCCCCCCCGGCGAGTGTGTCTCATCACTCTCCCATAAACGCTCCGGTCCTAAAAAAAGAAAATCAGTTGGTAAAAGTAAGCAGGTGATGAGGAAGTCTGAAACTCGGCGCTCAGATATATTTTAAGAATTTTTTTTTTTTTAACAAACTAAACCCCGATCATGGATCGTCACCTTATCGTGGTGGTGGTGGTGGTGGTGGTGGTGGTGGTGGGGGGGGGGGGGGGGTTGCGTGCCCCAGTGATCCCAGGAACTATGTTGTCCGGGGCAATTTGAATCTGATAGGGTCACCCAAGACAAACTGGTCCTGGGTGAAGGTCCAGACTAAGAACGATCCAACAGACTCTCATGATAAATTCTATATCAAGGATTCAGTGTACCCCGCCCAGTATGGGGTTACCGGGGCCCCACCCTGGAGCCAGGCCTGGGGGAGGGGCTCGAAAGCTAGTGTCTGGTGGCCGGGTTTCCACCCATGGGACCCGGCCAGGCTCAGCCCGAAGGAGTTACATGAGTCCGCCCTCCAGTGGGCTCACCACCTGCAGGAGTGATCATGGGGGTCTGGTGCTATGTGGATTAGGTGGCGGTCAAAGGCGGAGATCTTGGCGGACTGATCCCAAGCTTTCTAAACTGGCTTTTGGTACGTGGAATGTCACCTCTCTGGTGGGGAAGGAGCCTGAGCTGGTGTACGAGGTTGAGAGATACCGGCTAGATATAGTCGGCCTCATCTCAACACACAGCTCCGGTTCGGGAACCAGTCTCCTGGAGAGGGGCTGGAGCTTGGCCGTTTCTGGAGTTGCCCCGGGCGAGAGGCAACGAGCAGGGGTGGGTATTCTTGTATCCCCACACCTTGTTGCCTCTATATTGGAGTTTTCCCCGGTGGACGAAAGGGTTGCTTCCCTGCACCTTCGGGTTGGGAAACGGGTCCTGACCATCATTTGTGCCTATGCACCAAATGATGTTTCAGAGTATCCACCCTTTTTGGAGTCTGTGACTGGGGTGCTGGAGGGTCCTCCTCGTGGAGACTCCATTGTCCTACTGGGGGACTTCAATGCGCACGTAGGCAATGACAGTGAAACCTGGAGGGGGGTGACTGGGAGGAACGGCCTGCCCGATCTGAACTCGAGTGGTGTTCAGTTATTGGACTTCTGTGCTAACCACAGTTTGTCCATAACGAACACCATGTTCAAGCATAAGGGTGTCCATATGTGCACCTGGCACTAGGACACCCTAGGTCGCAGGTCGATGATCGATTTTGTTATCATGTCATCAGACCTGCGACCATATGTCTTGGACACCCGGGTAAAGAGAGGCGCAGAGCTGTCAACTGATCACCACCTGGTGGTGAGTTGGATCCAATGGCAGGGGAGGAAGCCATTCAGACTTGGTAGACCCAAACGTATAGTGAGGGTGTGCTGGGAACGTCTGGCTAAGGCCCCTGTCCGGGAGGTCTTCAACTCCCACCTCCGGAAGAACTTCAACCACATTCCAAGGGAGTCTGGAGACATGGAGTCTGAATGGGCCATGTTCTCCACCTCTGTTGTTGAAGCGGCGGCCCAGAGCTGCAGCTGCAAGGTGGTCGGTGCATCTCGTGGTGGCAACCCCCGAACCAAGTGGTGGACACCAGTGGTGAGGGGGGTCATTAAGCTGAAGAAGGAGTCCTATCAAGCTTGGTTGGCTTGTGGGACTCCCAAAGCAGCTGAGGTGTACCGGCAGGCCAAGCGGAGTGCAGCTCGGGTGGTTGCTAAAGCAAAAACCCGGGTGTGGGAGGAGTTTGGTGAGGCCATGGAACAAGACTTTCGGTCAGCCTCAAAGAGATTCTGGCAAACTGTCCGGTGCCTCAGGAGGGGAAAGCAGCTCCCTGTCCACACTGTGTATGGTGCGGATGGGACACTGTTGACTTTGACTGGGGACATCGTCGGGCGGCGGAAGGAATACTTCGAGGATCTCCTCAATCCCGCTGATACGCCTTCCACAGAGGAAGCAGGGTTCGGGGACGAGGGGGATGACTCGCCTATCACAGGGGCTGAGGTCGCCAAGGTGGTTAAAAATCTCCTTGGTGGCCGGGCCCCGTGGGTGGACGAGATTTGCCCTGAATACCTCAAGGCCCTGGATGTTGTTGGGCTGTCATGGTTGACACGCCTCTGCAACATTGCGTGGAGGTCGGGGGCAGTGCCATTGGCATGGCAAACTGGGGTGGTGGTTCCTCTCTTCAAAAAAGGGGACCGGAGAATGTCCTCCAACTTTAGAGGGATCACACTCCTCAGCCTCCCTGGGAAGGTCTATGCCAAGGTACTGGAGAGGAGAGTTCGGCCGTTGGTCGAACCTCGGATTCAGGAGGAGCAATATGGTTTTCATCCTGGCTGTCGCACATCGGACCAGCTCTTTACCCTCTCAAGAACTCTTGAGGGTTCATGGGAGTTTGCCCAACCAGTTTACATGTGTTTTGTGGACTTGGAGAAGGCATTTGACCGCGTCCCTCGTGTTTTTTTGTGGGGGGTGCTTTTGGAGTATGGGGTATCGGGCTTGTTGTTACGAGCTATTCGGTCTCTGTACAACCGTTGTGAGAGTTTGGTTCGTATTGCCAACACTCGGTCAGAGTCATTCCCAGTGAGAGTTGGACTCCGCCAGGGCTGCCCTTTGTCACCGATCCTGTTCATAATTTTTATGGACAGGATTTCTAGGCGCAGCCAGGGAATGGAGGGTGTCATGCTTGGTGACCACAGGATCTCATCTCCGTTGTTTGCAGATGATGTTGTCCTGTTGGCTTCATCCAGCAATGACCTACAGCTCTTGCTGGGATGGTTTGCCACTGAGTGTGAAGCGGCTGGGATGAGAATCAGCACCTCCAAATCCGAGTCCATGGTCCTCAGCCGGAAAAAGGCAGATTGTCCTCTCTGGGTTGGGGACAGGCTCCTGCCCCAAGTGGAGGAGTTTAAGTTTCTTGGGGTCTTGTTCACGAGTGAGGGGAAAATGGAGCGAGAGATTCACAGATGGATTGGAGCAGCATCTGCAGTGATATCGGACGTTGTACCGGTCTGTTGTGGTGAAGAGGGAGCTTAGTTCTAAGGCAAAGCTGTCGATTTACCAGTCAATCTACGTTCCTACTCTCACCTATGGTCACGAGCTTTGGGTAATGACCGAAAGAACAAGATCACCGATACAAGCGGCTGAAATGAGTTTTCTCCGTAGGATTGCTGGACACCCTCAGAGATAGGGTGAGGAGCTCAGTCATCCGGGAGAGGCTCAGAGTAGAACCGCTGCTCCTCCACATTGAAAGGAGTCAGTTGAGGTGGTATGGGCATCTGATTAGGATGCCTCCTGGACGCCTCCCACTTGAGGTGTTTCAGGCACGTCCCACTGGGAGGATTAACCGGGGCAGACCCAGGACTCGGTGGAGAGACTGCTCCCAGCTGGTCTGGGAACGCCTTGGTATCCTCTCTGAAGAGCTGGAGTAGGTGGCTGGGAAGAGGGAAGTCTGGGCTTCTCTGCTTGAACTGCTGCCTCCGCGATCCGGACCTCCGGAAAAGTGATAGAAGATGGATGGATGGACAAACTAAAGTGGAAAAACCATGGCGCTGTTTCATCAAAAATATCCCAAATGCACCCTGGCTGAGTTGGATTTATTTTCAGCATCTATGACGCAGCTCTCTGTGGAGGATAAAATCTACACGGAAATTTCCCCTGTGTCAGCCATCACCCACAGAGGTCCGATAGAGTTTTTCATCCCCGGAGATGGGGAAAAGTACCTCGGAATGAACGATACCCTGCTGCACCTCCGTGTGAAAATTACCAATGCGGACGGTATGAACTTGGTGGACGACGCAGCGGTGGGCCTCATCAATTACCCTCTAAATACAATTTTTAGTCAGTGCGACATGATCCTGGGAGATAGATTTATTTCGCAATCCAGTGCCACACACCCCTACCGAGCCTTAATTGAGACGATACTGAACTATTCCAAGGACACTCTCAAGAGCCAATTTAGTGCCGGTCTTTTTACAAAGATACGGCCGGAGATGTAAACTCTATCATGACCGTGGATGGCCCTAATGCGGGTTTAAATAAAAGAGCCCGTTTTGCCACCAATTCTTGCGAAATGCACCTGCTCGGTCCCCTTCACGGGGACAAATTTTTTTGCGAGAGGCTCTTGCTGAACTCTGTTGATTTGAGAATCAAACTAACCCGCGCCAATGACACTTTCTGTCTCACGGGAGCCGGCGATTCCACTTTCCGTATGAAAATATTGGGGGTCTCTCTATTTGTTAAAAAAGTGTCTGTGTCCCCCGCGGTCAGATTACGCCACGCCGCAGGCCTAATGAAAGGCAATGCACTCTACCCCCTCTCACGCATCAATGTAAAAACATACTCCATCCCACAAAATTCTAGGATGTGCAACATGGAGAATCTGTTTCTGGGGGCCATTCTCAAATATGTGGTTCTGGGTATGGTGCATCACGAGGCTTTCATGGGGAGAAGAGACCTTTCACCTTTCAATTTTATTCACAACGATGTGGAATATCTGGCTTTCTGTCAGGATGGTTGACAGATCCCCACCAAGGCTTTCCAACCTCAGTTTAATAACCAACTGTCTGTTAAGAAATTTTACAACATGTTCCTGGCAACGGGGAGACATCTTAAAGGTTTACCTCTCAGTATCAACAGAGAGGAATTTAACAACGGGTGCACCCTGTTTGTGTTTAATCTCGCTCTGGGGGATGACAACGATGCCCTATCCACCGTCTCGAATGTGAATTTAAGACTGGAGATGAGATTTAGAACAGCCCTTCCCCACACCACGATGTTGATAGTCTACACCTGTTACGATTCTATTCTGGAAATTAACTCTAAAAGAGAAGTGCTGGTGGACTATTACTAGGAAGATGAATAATATTCAACTGGAGTCTTCTGCATCGTCTGCTGGGAGATGTGTTTTGTGGGGTGTGGCCCTCTGATCAGCTGCCATTGTTGACCCATGCCTTTAGACCCCCCGCCTACTTCATCATCAACACACATCTCGCTCACATGCCCGGAGAGCACTGGTAAGCTATCACCTTGGAAAAGGACGGTGAAGCCACCTTTTTTATTCTTACAGGTTTCCGCCCAATTTCTTTTTTTTTTTTTTTACAATCCTTTTATTATCCTTTTACTACTTTTTTTTTTTTTTTTTTACTATCTTGACGGCATCTTAAAGTTCCTGGAGAAGCATTCACAAAACATCAAGTACCACAATGCCCAGTTACAGCATCAACTATCAACGACTTGCGGTCAACACTGCGTCTGTTACCTCGCACATCGGACCTGCGGATTATCTTTTGAACATGTACTGTCATTGTACGATGGAGATGTGATGAAAAATGACCTGATGGTGTACAATTTTGTGAGAAAATATCAAGATTGTACCAAAAATAAAATTGGTTCACCCCATAAACAGGGGTGTTGTTCTTTACAACTGTTTAAAAACTACCTTGTGTAGAAACTTAGGATAAAGAGTGTATGGTATACTCTCTCTGATGATATAGAGTGTATGTTTCACCACTATGTTACTAATACCATGAATAATTACCCCTTTTGTGAGTTTATATGAAAGAAAAAAAAGACTGTATGCTTGAAAAGTATGATGAATAAATGTTTTATTGTTAAAATACAGAAAAGATTTGTGGTTTACAATTATATTTAATCTCAAATTTCTCTTCTTAAGGAATGGTCCATTGAGGGGATAGTTTCTTTTGTTTCCTATCCCTCCATGTTCTAGTCTCAAATTCAGACTCTTCTTTCTGATCCATGTTGGGGACAGCAGAAGTTCCTTCTTTTTCTCTCTGGCACGGTGTACTCTCAAAGGTTTTTCAATCTCAAATTCAGACTTCCTTCTCATGGGGTGTGATCCAGGTTGGGGACAGCAGAAGTTTCTTTCTTTTTTTTTTTTTTTCTTTTTGATACGATGTATGTCTAGAGGTTTTTCAAAACCCACATCATGTCGCTCGCTTTCATCTTAAGAAGTCGATATTGATCACGTGCTTGTGGGTTGCTCACAGCCAATAAAGGAATATTGAGTTCTGACAGAGTGTTTAAAAATTTTGACCACCTCACAGGCACGGGGGGTTGGTGTTTTTTATAAGGAAGTGAGAGGTGTTTGAATAAATCAATCATATAAGACCCTTTCAACACCTTGCCCTTGTAAACAAACTCACCCTTTGAATTCCACCCCCATTACTCTGGAGCAGTTTCCTCAGGATGTATTCAGCATTCTTACGATCACGCGTGGGGAGGTTTGCAGAACCTCTTCAAATGTAACGTCAAAATCTAAATTGTCACACATGCTGTGAGATTTATTTATTTAGCGAATGCAAAGTCCTTAAGCCAAGCAGTTGCCTCCTGGTTTGCTGTATGGAGGGTGTGTAATCCTCCTTCCAGTCTTTGGAGCGGGCAAGCCTCTATGATGTGTTCCATTGTTTGCTCCTCTCCACATGCGCACAGAGGGCTAGGGCTACTGCCCCATCTGTAAAGGCTGGCCAAGCAGGGGCCATGTCCAGTCCTGAAGCGATTGAGTGTAGACCACTGTCTCCTTGGGAGGTTGGTGCCCGGGACCTGTTGGTTGGGGTTTATCACCAGCTGTTTGTTTGGGACCTCCTTGGTCTCCCATTCCTCTTGCCAAGCTGTCTGGATGGTAAAGTCAGCTGGGGGAGGGTTTTTCCAAATCGGCCGTCTGGATGAAAGTCAGGCAGTGGGTGGAGTGTAGATATCTGCATGGATTGGTAAGTGAGGAGAATCTTTAACTTTTTGGAGCATCCTTTGAGTTAATGCTGCTCGCCGGATGTGTGGAGGGGCTATGTTTGACAGTACAGAGAGCCAGGGGAGTGGTGTTGAGCGGATTGTTCCAGTTATAGTTCTCATGGTTGTGTTGAGCTGGGTGTCTACATGGTGTGTGTAAGATGACCTGGACCAGACAGGGGCACAATATTCTGCTACAGAGTATGAAAGGGCCAGTGCTGAGGTGCGCAGGGTGGAGACTGCCGCCCCCCATTTTGCACCAGCGAGCTTGCAGAGCAGGTTGTTTCGTACCTTCACCTTAGCAGCCGTCCCCTTTAGATGTTCCTTGAAGGATAAGGTCCTATCAAGGGTCACTCCAAGATAAGTTGGATTTGGGGCATGCTTAAGCTTGAGTCCGCTCAGGTGGATGTTTAGTTCTCTGGCAGCTTTTGCATTGTGGAGATGGAATACACTGGAGACGGTTTTTGCTGGGCTTGGTTTTAGACGCCAGATTTTGCAGAACTGGTCCAGTTTGGCAAGATCTTCCGTGAGCACCCGTTCCAGTGGTTCAAAGTCTGGTGCTTGGAATGCCAAACAGATGTCGTCTGCATAGGTGAATTTGCGGGATTTTGTAGTAGGCAGGTCGTTTATGTAGAGGTTGAACAGAGTTGGAGCTAGAACTGAGCCTGCTGTGAGATGATACGGGAGCACGCACGGAGGATGATGCATGGGTACTGTCGGAAGATGAGGCACGAGTATGTTTGCTCTCATCATTTTTAAAAGCCCATATAATTGACATTCTATACCACACTAATCCCTGCACTAATCTCACAGGTCAAAGATCATTTTTAAAAGCACTTATAATTGACATTCTATACCCCGCACTAATCTCACAGGTCCATTATACTCAACAATCAATACCTACACTAATCCCCATGTCACTAGAGATAATCCCCTGAGAATTACATAGGTCAGGTCAGGGGCGAGTCAGGGAGCATGTCGGGTCAAAGGTCACCCGTCAAAAAGAAGTTTATAAGAAGCACCCCTCCCTCTCTAACCTCCAATGCACATACTCTATTTCTTATTCAGACATGCACTATTATCTTCTACAAAATCTCACCAGGACTGATAAGACTGTCTTTTATATGTACTTTGCTGTAAAATTAGAGGCAGAGGACAGGTGTGGAGGATTTGATTGTGTCCCATGAATGTTTAGCATCTACCAAGAAGAGTGGTGCAGTGGAGCGTTTCAACCTTCATGTCAAGAGGTTCCTAAAGGACGTTTGTCAAGGCTGGAGGTTATTTTATTTTTTCTGACAGAAAGTAATTTTCCTGCCTGTGGGATTATTGTTGAATTTTGTTGATAGACAACTCAAGATCTGAGAATCCGACCTTTCGTCTACCAGCGTCAAAATACTGCCTCCACTTGGGGTCACAGCGAGCGAGCGAGCTGTCGGTCCTTCACTTTTGTCAGCTATAGAAAAGAGATTGACTCATTCACCTTCAACAGAAGTAAAAAAGAAGGTAAATATTACTGGTGTAAAAATGTGATATTGCAGATATCCAGACACTACTGGGTCTGTCAATTACAGTATATTAGTCTAAGTTGGTAGCAATTTGTAATCCAGCCCCCAAATTACAGGGAAAGTACAGAGGAGTAAAATGGGGTAAACAGTTTAAAAACAAGAAAAAAAGAGGACACTAAGAGTGCATACCTCCAACAAGGCCCCATCTGTTCATCTGTCCCTCTCTCTGTTTGACCGTCCCTGGAGGGAGAGTCAAAAACACAAAGTGTAGAACCACAACAAATAACCCCCCTTCTTCCCAAAGGAAAAAAAAAATGGCAAGCAAACACTCCAAAACCTATGCATAACGTTATAACTTCAGATTTATTGTATAACAATGAACTGACTGGGCACTGGGTGGACTGCCAGCATGCCCCCTTAATTGAGGTGGATTATTCTGCCACCCAAAGGTCAACACGTACTAGCTAGCCCAGTCCAACCACAAAGTCCTTCAGGTGCTTAGGCCTCTGACGGGTTCTAGCCGAGTGCCTCACAGGTGGAGGACCTGCTCCAGGCTCTGTCGGCCATACCTGGGTGCCCCCAGAGTCTCATTAGTCATGTACCAACCAGTGTCCGTCTCGTCTGCTGCAGCTCTGCAGCTCCTGGATCCTGGGCCGGCGATGACTTCCTGAGGAGGCTGGAATGCCTATGAGACATAATGAGACCCGTCCGAGAGTCGGAACGTGTCCGGGCCCAACCGCTTCACAGTTTGCAGTGGCCCTGTCCAGAATAGCTGTAGCTTGTGCATATGGTTGGGGTACCTGACCCTGACCCAGTCTGACACACAGAGTTCATGAGCCCTTGCCCTATGCTTCTTGTCAAAACAATGTTTCATCCTTCGCTGTTGTTTAAGGACCTGATCTCATGATGGTTCTGTGTCCGCCAGAGAGCGGGTCACGGGAGATCACAGCCAATTCAGGGGCAGATGTAGTTTGTGTCCCAGCATGAGCTTCGCTGGAGAACACCTCATCGTGGCATGGACCGTCACCCTGTAATGGAGGAGAGTGTTCTGAAGGGCATCAGAGAACGTGAAGCCATGTCCCAGATGTGCTCGCAGTCCATTTTTTAGCATCTTGTTGAAACATTCCGCACCCCTATTAGCTTGAGGGTGACAGAACGCGATTCTAATGTGCTCCACGCCCCTTTCCCTCAAAAACTCCTCAAACCCCTCGGAGATGAACTGTACTTGTCCGTACTAGTGATGGCGCTTGGAACCCCCCACCTAGCGAAAAGCGACAAGAGGAAACCGGTGTCCATATCCGTTATGACGGAATCAACGGGCAACACCTCTGGCCATTTTGAAAACCAATCATAAGCCACCAGCAGGAAATGGCTGTTCGCGGGGGCTGTGTGTAACTCACCACAGATGTCCAATTGGATGTGCAGGCGTTGTGGGGTCCGGAAGTCACAGGACTGCCTCCACATTCGAGTGCAGGGGTCTCAGGCCCTCGGCTGACAGCTGAAACCCCACAAACTCAATGGATTCAGCTGTGAAGATGCACTTTTCCCTGTTCAGCATAACCCCGTGTTCTAGCAGCACCTCAGCCACTCGTTCCAAAAGTTTGTCGTGTGCCACCCGTGACTCATCGTGTACAACGATGTCGTCCAGACACACCACCACACCCTTGACTGGTGAGAATCGTGGACATGATTTTTTGAAAGCAGCTCGGCGCCAAACTCAGGCCAAAAGACATATGGGTATATCTGAAAACACCCATGTGGGTTATGAACGTCGTCAGATTGTGGCTGGCCGGGTGGAGGGGCACTTGTAGATAACCTTGACGGAGGTCCAGTTTGGAAAACACCTTGGAGCCGCTGAACATCGCAGTGAGCTCTTCCATTGTGGGCAGTGGATATTTGTCCGGAATGATCGCTTTGTTAACCATTCTGAGGTTGCTACGTGGTCAAATGCCACCCGTCTTCTTTTTGACCATCACAGTATTCGAGATCCACAGCAAGGAGTCCACTCTTTCAATAATACCGGCGCTTAGTAGTTTGTTCAGCTCCGCCTTGACGTCGTCCTGCAGGGCGAGTGGTAGCCGCTGAAGAGGTTGAATTTTGGGCGTCACACTTGGGTTGATGAGCGGGCAGTGATTGAAAACCGTCACGCAGCTCAAGCTTGCAAACAGTGCTAGCCAGTGAATATGCCACCTGGGAGAAACAGTCAGCACCATGGAGCCTTCTGGGTCCGTAATAGAGAATCCTAACTCTCCCAATAAGTCAATACCCAACAAGTCCCATGGCGCGAAACCTTAAAGGTTAATGCAGGATTAATCTTTGGTCCACACACCACAGAGAAACTGACTGTGCCCACCATGCCAATCTTCGCTTGCCCATAGCCACACGTTTTCACAGCGACCGCTACAATAGGCTTTTTGGAAAAAGTTTTCTTACCATGGACAAGCTTAGTATGGATTTTGCAGTGCCCGAATCCACCATGAGCGGCATGTTGAGCTGCACCACGTACCATTTTAGCAGCCAATTCTTGGCGCCTGCTACACACACCGAGGCTACACCCACGAGTCCCGAATCCATCGGTTTGTCGGTGGTGGTGCAAACCCTAGCCAGGTGATTAGCTCGACCGCAGTTGTAGCACTTTTATCCCCTAGTGGGGTATGCGGACGAGCCCACCTGGAGGACAGCCACAGCCGCCACACAGTCCCTGTGTTTCCACTGCTGCCTGTGCCATGGTCCACCGTCATGTGGGAGTCCACCTCAAGTAGCCAGCTGAGTTGCTATGCGCCTGACGGGGAGAGGGAACTTGGATGGCTAGGTGTTTGTTAGCCAGTACTTGCATTCCTAGCTGGGTAGCGGACTCGATTTGGCTAGCCATCTGCATCACTTGACTTAGCGCAAAATCCTCCATTGTTAGCAGCTTCTCCTTTAGCCATTCGTGCTCGTGCCATATGCTAGCTTGTCATAAATTAGCTCTTCTTCTAGAGGCCCGGAGGTGCACGTGCTCGCTAGGTTATGGAGCTCCATAAGCTATTGATGCATGGACTCACCCGCTTGCTGACAGCGGTCGAAGAATCTGTATCTTCATGCCGTGATGTTATACTTGTCAACAAACAATTCATCCATCATGCACAAACACTTGTCCAAAGAGCCCATGCTACCCAGTGTGTAAAGCCCTCACTGTGCTTCTTTGCCAAGGCAATGGATTTGAACGCTCCGTCGTCTTTCTTCATCGGCGCAGCCCAGGCCAGCTGTGATGATATAGGCAACAAATGCCTCCAACCAGTGGCACCATGGTGTGTCTGGCACACCATGGTGCCACTGACGTCACCACATTGTGCGCCTGGCGCCAGCTAACTAACTAACTACTAACTAACCTGCACTTATATAGCGCTTTTCTAGTCACAAAGACCACTCAAAGCGCTTTCATTAATACTAACCCTCTATTCTAAGGGCCTATAGGAAACAGATATCTAGGGACAATTTAGAACAGCCAATTAACCTAACATGCATGTCTTTGGCATGTGGGAGGAAACCGGAGAAATCCCGGAGTAAACCCACGCAACACGGGGAGAACATGCAAACTCCACACAGATCACTGTTGGTCGGGGGCTGGGATCGAACCCACGATCCCACGATCCCCACAATCCCCCGGCCAAGGGTAAACTGTGCTGCCGCAGTGCTAACCACTGCGCCACCGTGCAGCTAAGGCAAGCCTCAAAGGCCAAATCCCCACACAACAGTCTTGTCTTCTTTAGCAACAGTATTTAAAACCCAAGATGTGCTACACATTAGTTTTTAAAGTAGCACTATGTAACATTTTTGTTCCTGGTAGAAACGCTGAACTACAACTGTGGCAATTATGACCTCAATCCCAGCGGCCAGTGCTTTGTTGTTGGTGGCTAAAGTGGTGCCCCGGGATTCTCTGTTGAGACTGAGGACACATTTGTTGTCTTTTTAGTGATAATACCAAAAAAAAAAGAGCTGTTGCAGGCAATGTAGACCCACTTATGCTATGGGAGAAGTGACATTCACTTGGCCAAATGCTGGTGTACCAGCAAACTAATTTTGGAAACATCATTGTAAAGTGAAAATCTTACATAGTGTTGCTTTAAAATGCTGCACTTCAGTTGTTATTCAGAAGAGCAAGACTTCCCTGGCAAGATTCAAACCTGGGACCTCCAGCATGCCAAGTCATCACCTTAACCATTACACCGCACAACTGCTTCAGTGCTCACTTTCTCAAAACATAAATGTTCATTGAAAGAGATTCCAAGCAGCTGTAGAACAACATTTATAATTTAATGCTACACATTAGGTTTTCAAATACACAGAAGAGGTATGTGGTGCTTAAGAAGAGTGACACTTTGCTGGGAGAATTTGAACCTGGGTCTCCATCATGACAGACTGTCTTAAGCCCTACACCACACTACTGCTTTCTCACACGCTTACGAAATGTTCCATTGACAAAAGAAAAGGTGATAGAATTGCGTGAAATTTGGTATTTTGTTGAAGAACACTGTCGTGATTGTGAATGTCAAGTTTCATTAAGTTTGGATCATTATATCAGAAGATTAATCAGAAAATACATGTCAAAGAGAAACCGCACAACCTGATTGGCCTAGAAAATCAAAACAACTTAATTTCTAGCAATTTGGATGAATGGCCTTGAAAGAGCTCATTTTGACTTACACATTTTTGAAAATATGGTGCAGAAAATTTTATTTTTAGAGCATAAGACCAGTGGAGAGAAGTTGTGTGAGATTTCAAAGGGCAGAATGACGAAAGAATTTTGAGTGTAGGCTTGGCTGTTCTTGAGATATTTGCAAAAATGTAAAAATGTTTAATATAGCTCCACATGTAGATGTAGTGCCTTGATTTCTGGTCTCTGTGTAATGGGGGGAATTTCTGACCAGACTGGAGCATTTTCTGTTTCTACATATTACTGTTTTTGCTCCCAATTGGAAGAAGAATGAAATAATTACAGTAGGTTTCCCACAGCGCAGCTGCTTAGTTAGTTAGTTAATTCCCTTCACGCCATGAAGGCGCATGGGGCGGCACCCATCTCCGTTTCTCTGACCCTAAATCCCTGGCACATCCCATAACAACAATCTAAAGGAAACAAGATATTCTGGGGCAAATTTAATTCAAAATTTAATTTGCACTTCAAGTTAGCTACATGTTCCCTTGTTTCATTGTTGGAGGTAGAGGGATGTTCTTGTTTTAGCCAGTTAGCATTAACCATTGCAAAATGACACGTTGTGCAGCCACAGTTTTGTGCATAAAAACACCACAGTGACATGTTCAGAGGTAAAAGACGTCACCTTCCCCGTGGAGATAGCTCTGTGTTGCTCGGTGCAGAACAGAACAGTGTGTATGGGACACAAAGCAAATAAAGGTCACAAACTCACATTTCCTGCATAACAGACCAAGGATTTAAGGCACGACAACCCATCCAATCCACTCATTAGGATTTATTTATTTATTTGGTTCTTTTGAAGCATTAACCCTCTAGTCATCATTCCCAGCTTCAGTTGTCGAAGGCCCGAATTGTTTTTCTCTGTTTTATCAGAGAAACAGTGGACTGTTGTAAACCTTGGTATAATCCGCACTTCAGGCCGTGGCATATCATTTATTCACTTGTCAGTGCTGCTTTATTCTGCCCTCTAACAACCTTAAAATCAAATGAAAAATTAAATGGGGAAAACAAGTCAATCCACAGTCTGTAAATAAATATGGAGTTGTTGGAACTAATTGCTGCTCTCTCGTCTTATAGTGCTTTATTAATAACTACTGGTTGCTTGTGGGAATAATTAAGTGTTTTAAGAGTGTGCTCATGTTACTATATTCAGTGCAAGGATGAAGATGAGACATTTCAAAACAGAAAATGATGTTGTGACAGCAATGGTAAGAGAGTCCTTCTAGAATAGATGATCTGTCAGTCTGTAGCATCAGTCAAAGGCTCCTTCAAGGACAGACTTCATGTTTGGCATCTGGCATGGAGATTCAGTTTCTGGTGTCTGTAGCAGAAAGCCATTAAGCTCTATCTTTTAATTGGTGAAAAATTAAAAGTTGTCTTTTGCACAAGTATGTTGTGCAGGCTATAAGCTGTGTCAATGATCCCCCAACAACCATCATAAACAAACCATGTATTGGCTATCAAAGTGTTTTATTTTGAAAATTTACCATATATTCTATGACTTCCTGCCTGTTGTCTGCCCTAGACACATAACACTCTCTGTAGTTGGTGGTAATGTTTAAAAATTAAACTCACAAGCTAGCGAACCAAAATGAATTAATAAAACCAAACACACAGACTGTAAAGGAGCAAATCCCAACCCTTTAAGCAGCGAGTCCACCCAGTCCCTGAAAACCCTCCACAGATGTCACTGCCCCCTTACACAGAAACAACGTCAGTGCACCCACTGAAGGTGAGTTTTTTCATCACACACTTTGTCTTCGTAAGTGTCCATCCATCCACCCATCTTCTTCCACTTAATCCTTTTCGGGTCGCGGGGGGGCTGGAGCCTATCCCAGCATCTTTGGGCGAAAGGCAGGGTACACCTTGGACAGATCACCAGTCCATCGCAGGTCCAACACAGAAAGACAGACAACCATTCACTCTCACATTCAGACCTAAGGACAATTTAGAATCCCCAGTTTGATGCCAATTAACCTAACTTGCATGTTTTTGGCCTGTGGGAGGAAACCGGAGAAATCCCGGAGTAAACCCACGCAGACACGGGGAGAACATGCAAACTCTACACAGATCACTGTTGGTCGGGGGCTGGGATTGAACCCAGGATCCCCCAGTCAAGGGTGAGTTGCTGTGCTGCCACAGTGCTAACCACTCTGCCACCGCGCTGTAAGTGTATTTCTGTTTTTAATTTTCTATTTCCTTTTCTTTATATTTATTTTTCTTTCTTTAGTTTCTGTTTTTTCTTTAATATAAATTTCAGGTGACATTACTATTATATATAAATAAAGGACACTTTACTGTGAAATGCAGTGTGATGACGTGGACGTCCTGTCACGTCACTGCACTGGCCCATGTAAGGCAGGGGGCATCCATCTTACAGCTTCTCTCTTATGCCCGATGCCCACACTACGTGCCATGCTGTATGTGCTGCCTTTCATCTTCAATAAAGCTGTCTTCGCTGACATCTTGCCTCATCCTTGACCAAGGTATTTTCCACACATAACATTTGGCGACTGAGGATTAACTCATGGAGGCGTGCTTTACACCACTGCAGCCTTTTCTGGAGATGAGCTTCCCAGCGAGCCACAGGTGTCATGGCCCGACTGATTGGGGGCCTTCGAAACCTACATCACGGCTCTGGATCTGGGGAAGCTGGATGGCGTGAAGACGTGAGCGCTGCTTGTCCACTTCCTAGGCTCAGAAGGTCAGAGAGATTTTCAAATGCTTGGCCCAACGGACTGTTATGAAGAGGCTGTTGAGATGCTAACTAGCTACTTTGTTAAGACCAAAAACGTGGTGCAGCCCGCAAAAACCCGCCACTGTTGACAACAAGCTAAGCTAGCTAATTCCACACCCTACGGAGATGGCATAAACATTGTGAGCCCCAAAGGTTGGTCAGGACTGCAATGTGTTGTGATGCTAGACGGTGTAAGTGTGCCCATGATGATAGCCACTGCCGTCACACGGTCCATAGTGAGTGAGGCCATGGTTCGGAGGCTCACACACTGGCGTCCTGATGCGGTGGAATTACTGGACGACGGGAGCTCTGGTGCCGGAAGGAATGTCACGTTTGCAGTGCAGTATGGCGAAAAAGTGATTCCAGCGTTTAGGTTCCAGGTGACATGCCGGGGTGGAAATGTTATGGGGTGAGATTTATTTGGTGAGCTGGGGTTTATTTTCACAATTGGCGGGCAAACGGTCAGCGGCCCAGGCCCAGTTCACCCAGGCTTTGCAGACATGGGTGCGGCCAAAGAGCACAGTGTGGACGGTGAATGCAACACAGAGAGTGGGTATGGCACGGGCGGTGAAGACGACATGGAGGAAGGACAGGAACCGGGATTGTCCCCACCCCTTGCGCAGCCAGAACCAGAGTTGGAGGAGAGAGAGCCCGAGTTAGGTGAGGTCAATAATGACGAGGTTTTTATGGACATCGCCAACACTGGGATGTCCGCACCGTGCTCTCAGGGGGAATGCTGTCCGGAAGGGGGGCCCCAAGCATGCAAGCATGCAAGCATGCACAGCAACAGCAGACGTACTCAGATGCAGCACACAGCGCAGCGTAGCAGAGCACTTTGGACGGCTCAGTGGAGGAACTGGATGCCTTCAGTGCTCAGGATGCGTTTCAACCAGCAACGGGTGAGGGGTCCGCTGCGACGACGGTGACTGCTGAACTGCCACAGTGTAACGAAGGTGTTAGATCGTAGAAGAGCGCAGAGCTGGCGAGCACAAAGTAGCACATCAAACCAGTTAAAGCACCGTTACAAGTCATGGGCTGGGTTCAGGTTTCTGCATGCAAATTGAATGTTACGTCATCATTGTTCAAAATTCAGACAATTTCAAGACATAAAAAAGAATTTTGCATCATCTAAAGCGAAAATACCCGTACATGTAAACAAAAACATATAAAACATGTGGCCATAATTCAAAAAATTGACCTGATTGGGCTGCACGGTGGCGCAGTGGTTTAGCACTGTGGCAGCACAGTTTTACTCTCGGCCGGGGGATCGCGGGGATCATGAGATCGTGGGTTCGATCCCAGCCCCCGACCAACAGTGAGATGTGTGGAGTTTGCATGTTCTCCCCGTGTTGCGTGGCTTTACTCTGGGATTTCTCCGGTTTCCTCCCGCATACCAAAAACATGTAGGTTTAGGGCGCTCGCGTACGCAGCAACCAGCAGCCGGTGGCTTGTCACCAGACTGCAAACCAAATCTACCTACGGGCACAAATAAGTAACAAAAAAAAAACAATGTGATTTTTGAATTACACATCAAAATTGTCCTAAATCAGCTGAAAAAAACTTAGACAATAAATTTGGTGTTGACCAGTGTTATGGGTTCTCACCGGCGCACATCATGCACCGAAAATGAAAAAGGACTGTTGGTGTGATGGTGGTACAGACACAAGAGCACATCAGGTATGGTTTCACTTGTATGAATGTCACAGATCTGACGCTTATGTGTTGTATATGTCACCAGAATGAAGGCTGCATGAAGTAAAATAATAAATAAAAAATAGTAACAATTTGCTTCGTAAGGCTTAACGATTTAAGAAAGATATAAAATAGTTTTTTGGCTCTTTTTTTGCATCCGTTGCACTGCCTTGGAACGATATATCGACTAGCAGCTTCAGCATGTATTAATTTTTAAATTATCACAAAATATAGATCAATAACATTTTGAATAATTGTCAGAAAAGGCCTGTACATGTTAAGTTAAATAACAGGCATTCACGGCATGACAGCAGCAGGAGCATTTTAATTCGGGGGTAAAACGAACAGCTGCAGCTGTCTGTTTTACCCCGACATTAAAACAGCCAAGCACGGTGTTGTGGTTCTCTGTGGCTCTGACTAGAGTCTACATTTGCTCTAAAGTAAATCTGATTATGTCCAAGACCTTTTAACAAGATGCAGCCAACTTTATTGCGGTGGAAACACTGATATACCTCAGAGCTGCTGTTTGTTCACAGCGTTAGCATCTTAGCAGCGGAGCTAACTAACGGAGCTACAGTCTGCCAGGCCACTTTATAAGGTCATCTTCTCATCCCTCCATAATCGTGGGAAGTGGTATGATTATATTACTCTTTTTGAGGTGCAAAAGGCCATGTTCACACATTTTCGATGCCAAAGTCACTGTTTTTAACAAGGAAAAGTGTCCCGTTTCAGTGACAACCACATGTTCTAAACTAGTACTGGAAGTTGGCCCCATAATTCACGCAAGGCATCATGGGGTCTAGGAATAAGGTGGATAGCCTTGATTTAAGAAATATTTTTTAAATCTTACTAAGATTTCATTTTTTGCAGCGATTGTGTTATGTTGAACTTTCTATGGAATATAATATGAAAACATTCATAAAATCCATCCTACATCCCAGGAAATCCCATGGGCAACTACTACTATCCATCACATCAGTTTTCACTGTTCATCTTCACTTGCAAATTGATCCAGACACCCGAAACTGATGGTGTGCAATTTTAACGTGTTTTGACCATTAATGTTGTTATTTTTGTTTGCCTCTTTTAATTTGACTAATTGGGCCCAGCAGCTTAATAACTCACTCCTTAATGTAATGTTGCAATCAATACCAATCATCAGCAATGCAGACATCATTCTGTCCTTGTCACGGACAGATTTGAACTTTGTTGGGACATTATGCACAATTTGCTTTGTTGGCTTCACTGAACGCCAGGCTGTGAGCCTGTCAGTCACCCAGTAATTGCTTTGCCACTGCACTTTTCCCTGGATTGCCAAAACACAGTAGAACATGTCAGCTGTTAAATTGAAGGAAAACAGTCTCTGGAGAAAGCAAACAACACTGATTTTATTAAATTAACATGGTGCCGTCTTGCCAAGGTTTTTGCAAAATGTTCATCTCGGGGAAAAGCTAATTCCTGTTTACTGAGGGATAACTCAGCACATCTTTACTCATTTAGGAAAGGCTGTTTTGTCTGGGATGATAGAAACATTTCCTAAGGATGTGAGGAAAATTTACTTTCATTCTCACAGGTTGCAGGTCTGTTATAAAACACAGTGGTCTTACATAAAGAATATTGTTCATTTATATGTTTGTTTTAAATTGAACTACAGTTTTGCTTTTATATCTCATAAGCAGTGTGGGCAAGTTACTAAAAAATGGTAAAAAATTACAGTTACTAGTTACTTCTTTTCAAAAGTAACTGAGTTACCAATTACCGCATGATTAAAGTAACTAGTTACTTGGAAAAGTAACTTTCACGTTACTTTTAAATGCGTACTTAAATCATCTTGGAGACATAATGTAATTAATGGATTACATTAAGGGCTCATTAATGTCAGGCTGAAACAGACTGTTTCAGACAGAGTTTTTAGAACATGTTCAGCTGCTTTATCCTGCCTTGAGAGCTCTTACTGTGGGAAAAATCTGAAGAAAATCAACACAATAATGCCAGTAATTTCCTCATTCTGGAGTGAGAAATAAGGTTTGTGGAGTGAGGGAGAGGGAAAAAGAGAGACTCACTCCAAAAGAGTGAGTTGGCAACACTGCATAAAGCTGTCAGTGTTTCTTACCTTTATAATATGGCTTCATGCGATGTGCAGTGATCCAGAGAAAATGTCCGTTATCCACAGTCCAAATGTCTGCTGTGACAGAGACATGATCCAGTCCCAAAATTTTTTGGAGATCAAGTCCATTTTTGAATAATCTTTATCCAAGTAGCAGGTAAATGTGTCTTAACTTCAGTGGATCACAGTCTCAGCTGTCTGATGGGAAATGACTGTGATCAGATCTGCATTCTGTAACGACATATCTGGCAATCAATCGGTTTAATTTTTGCTGGGTCACAAATTGTCCAGATGCATGCCTCTGCTTGAAATCCAGCCGTGGCTGTTCATATAGTGTAAATCCACTAACACGGTGTTAGCATAGCACAGCGTAGCACTAGTTTTGTTAGACCTTGTTGCTGTTCTCAGGTGCTTCTGAAGATTGTAGTCGGTCTCAGCCGTATTTAGCTTGCAACCCACCCATATGCTTTTGTCCTTAACAGTGACAAAGGAAAAATAATCTAGTTCCACAAAAACAAAATAGTTTGCAAACCTGTTGCAAACAGGCTGTTTGCAACAGGTCATGTTGACTGACGGCTGCATCAGCTATGTAGGGTCAGTTTGTATCTATTTGTGTTAAAAATATCTATCCATATTAATAAAACGAGTAACACGAGTAATGCATCTGATCAAATTTCAGTAACTGTAACACATTAATGAATTTTTAAAGAGTGATTTCATTGCACAGCACGTTACTGCAAAAGTAGTGGCGTTACTCCCAGCACTGCTCATGAGTGACATTATTTGCGCATATGAGTATTTATCTTTAACATTTTTAAGTAATGAAGAATCCTTTCCCGCTCCTTATTTCTTTCTCTATCAAACACTAAATATTAAAGGTCCAATTTTATGTATTTTCCAGGAATTCTTTTTACGTTTTGACTTTCTCATGGGCAAACATACACAGTTTTAAAAGTACACAATCCAGTCCTGACAACTAGTGTTTAAAAATGGTACTGCACTCCAGATTGACTAGAACTGAGACGGTTGTTCCCCCCCTCCTCTCCTGACCAGAGACACTGAGGTTGCCAAATTGAAGACAGGAAAAGCAGGATTTATAGCACACAATGGCAAGCAACGATGGCTCCTACACAGTAAGCTGTTGTTTTTTTGTAAGGACAGAGAGAAATGATCTCTGGTCCCGTTTTTTTCTGCCATAAGTTTGCCTGTCAAAAGTGACTGGCTCTGGTTGAAAGAAGCAGCCAAGCCAACTCAAAACAAACCCAAATCTTTCTGTGATGGTTGTTTAGAAACAGAAATATCCAGGTTGTAATGGTACATGTCCACCTAGGCATACGTTTTTCTGCTTCCAGTTTATTGTATGTAGGATGCCTCGCAATACATTCCGGTAGTATCAGGTCTAGAATCTCATGCCATGCCGCATGGAGGTGCCTGTTCCTCATTAGCATAAAGTCGAGCCTCTCTACTTTATGCAAATGAGGAGCAGGTGTGTCAAGGCATCATGCCGGAACTTTAAAATACCAGTTGTTAGTAAAAAAATAAACACAATAAACACACTGTTGCGTCTCAAATTATAGAGGAGTCAAGGTGACGTTTTATAAGTTTTATTATAACGAGAACCAGGAACACAGGACACTCTACCACAAGTACAGGAGCCACAGCGAAGAGACAATATTTCTCCTGCAGATGGCTTATATACCTCAGGTGACGCCACCCCCCAGAGACAGGACGTCACCCCCTCTAGCCCAGGGCACCGCCATAATAATATATTATATAATGTACAATCTCACCCCCCCCACCCCGAAAAAACGAAAGCACACAAATTCACCCAACTTTATAATTTACACCTGACTCACACTCTAATACAAAATGGTTATAGGCCAACACACACACACACACACACACACACACACACACACACACACACACACACACACACACACACACACACACACACACACACTGGCCCAGCGGAGCACTCCGCCATGTAAACGACACAGTCACTGAAAAGAAAAAAGGGGCCACACACCAAAATAAATCAAACCCAAAATAAATAGTTACATATACACAATTAAACAGTAATTACAAGCATGAACAATGGCAGTACCCGACTCCATAAACTCGCAGGTTATCACACAATTAGACACGGAGACTCCTGAAAGAAAAACTACACGAATCACACAACATAGGGCAATTATCACACTTACACACTCCATACTAACTTTCACACACAGGTGTTACTGCACCCTCAACACTCAGCCACTAGGCATCCACAATTAACAACGGTGGTCATGTGCATATAAAGCATCTATTCAAATTTCAATACCACACATTTCACATTTCTTTGTTTCATTTTTTTATACAATAAATTTGTCTTTTGTTTACTTTTTGAACTTATGTAGAACATTTCAACATTAACCTTAGCAGACACCTTGTTAAATGCACCGAACCAGACACACCGTAAGCCCCACTCAAAGTCCTAACCCGGGTCTCTCGAAGGCCCCCCTCTGGAGTGTCTGTCCCGCGACCCACTCCCAGAGCGTCTCCGCTTGTTCGTGATCGGAGACGGGCTGCATTGACGTTTCTGTCTACCCAAACGCTGCAGCTCGTTTGGATGCCATCTCGACCCATCAGTTAATTTCAGTACCCATCGCCGTCGGGCTGAACCACCCGCAGATCACTCTGTCCAACCTTCATCTCTCTCGAACTGCACACCCGTCCTAGCCGAGGCGCTCCCCTGGGGAGCGCCAGTGAGCGCTCCCCAGGGGAGCGCTCACTGGCTTTCTCCGTCCTCTGCGTCGTGACCTGGCACCTTTATGGGTCCTCAGCGTTCCACCAAGTTTGCTCGAGCCTAGTCCCTTGTTTTCATTTTGGGCACAGCTAGGGTTCGTGCCATCTGGTCTCACCCTGGTCACTTGTGGTTGTTGAGGTGGAGCGGCACCGGCAACGTCTGGCTCAACAGTGGTACTCGGCCGGCCACAGGAGCCCCGCTGCACTCGCTGTCTGGAACCTTCCGCTTTCGCGGGGGCTAGACCATGCTGTTCGGGTCCCTCGTCCTCGGGACCGCAAACACTGGTACGGAGTCCCCCTCGCGTCGGCGTACTCTGATGCTGGCGGCGTCCCTCTTCACCTGCAATGGGCCACCCTAAGTCCCATGCTTCTTTGCCACTTCCCACATAAAATGGCCGGTCCCACAATCCACCACCTGACCACTCCTCCACTTCTCCTCAGGTGATGGAGAATCCAAGCCCATAAAACAAGTCACAGCCCATTAAATTATTACCATCTCGAGACACCATGAACTCGGCTGCACACATAGAGGCCTCCTTGTACCTCACCGACAGCCACTCCAAGCCCACGATGTCCAGGGGATTACTGCCATATCCATAACAGGCTATGCTCGTTCTACTCACTGTGTAGTGGGGAAAACACCGTCTCACTGTTGCCAAGTTCAGGATGGAGACCGCCGACCCTGTGTCCACCAACAATGGCATAGACATCCCGTCCAGCAGTATGTTGCAGACAATATTGACCGTCCGTGTTGGGCGAGACAGTGTTGACCACCGTAGGCGTCTTCTTCTTTACACTGTCCTTTGCAGGTCTCCGTTCCTCCATGTCAAAGTTACGGCAAACTCTGGCGAAGTGGTGGAGCAAACCACACCATCCACAACGCTTGCCCCTCGCAGTGCACTCGCTCGCTCTATAGCGGTGCCTACTGGATCTGCAGCTGTAGCATCTCGGCGTCCCCGAGGTGGACCTAATTTTTACGATGGCCGCGTGCTCATCTTCGCTTCCATCATCCAAATCCAAGGCCAGAGTCTTCCACTGTGAGTCATTCCTGGGCTGGGCCTCCTTATTGCCGAGAGTCTTCGTTAGCCATTCTGCTACCTCGTATTGCTGTGCTAGCTTCAAGGCTGCTAGCAGTGTTGGCTCACCAGCATGGGTTAGCAGGCGAACCCTCGCCAAGGAATAGGCCACGTGTTCAGCCAACTGGTCGCGGACCATCTCCTCCTCCAAAGCTCCAAACCTGCACTCACCCACCTGCTGTTGAAGATCCGTCACAAACTGCTGGACCGACGCTCCGGGTCGCTGGTGCCGCTGCCTGAACTGGATGCGCTGCATTATGTTGTTCTCAGGGGCGCGAAAGTAGCCGGCTATGAGCCCCACAATGTCACTGAATGAGTCACCTCCTCCAAGCGTGCTCAGGATTCTCTGGCCCTCCATACCCAGGTTATGGACCAGATATAGCCCTTGCTCGGGATTTATCAAGGTCGCCGAGGTCTAATGCCATCAGATAATTCTGGAAGGCCACATACCATCTGGCCCAAGGGACCAACGGCTCACCCAGAGCCTCCAAAAAAGGACGAAGCGCGGTAGCAGCCCTTTCCATCTTCGTATATCCTCGTCGCCAAATGTTGTGTCTCAAATTATAGAGGAGTCGAGGTGACGTTTTATAAGTTTTATTATAACGAGAACCAGGAACACAGGAGACTCTACCACAAGTACAGGAGCCACAGCGAAGAGACAATATTTCTCCTGCAGATGGCTTACTGTATATACCTCAGGTGACGCCACCCCCCAGAGGGGGGGTGTCACCCCTTTCTAGCCCGGGGCTCCGCCATAATAATATATAGTATACGATCTCACACACACAACTACACCATTTTTTCTCACCTTGATTGTTTTCAGAAACATGTTTTGCTGTTTAGTTTTGAAGATATAGCAGAAGATTTACTGTCCTGGTACCATCTTGGATGCAAGTGAACAGACTTGAACAGCCCACCCACAGGGCGATGTGCCAACCAATAAGGTGCAGCTTGTGTGTTTTGCCCAACAGTGCATACGTACTGTATGTCAGCCATTTGTTGTTGCTCTGGTGGTTACGCCCTATTCACGCTCCTGCTGGATGCCTGAAACAGAGGCGGAGTAGGGATTTAACCTCAGAAGATGCCTACGTGGGCACCAAAGGTTATACTAGACTTTTTTGTTATTTGTCATTTTGGCAGACAAGGTTGAAAAAATTCTGTCATAATCCATTTTTATCTGTCATTTTAATTGATTTTATTTAGATCACCCTCAATATAATCTGTCAAAATGACAGCTTTCAGGTTTTTGTGTCAGTGAAAAACAATTTTCAGTTAGTGCAACCTATGGTGGGCACGTACCATAACATTGTTGTTTAAAAAGCCCGTTTTTCAGCTTAAAATGTTTAATGTCTGACTCCTCATTATTTTTATGGTTTATTATATATGTTTTCTTACAGATCTTTCATTTTTAAAGACCAAAACACTTGTTGCTTCAGAGCTCTTCAAAGCTCTGTCCAAAACAGGTTTTCAGCTTGGTCAGTATTACCCTAATCTGACTGGGACAAAGTTTTTAGGGTTTTTTTTTTTTTTTTTTTTTAAGGTGGCCATTAGGGTGTGTGTTTTTTTTTTTTTTTTTTGGTAACGTAGAAAACTAAAAGCGGGGCTTGTGGGGATACTGTATGGCATTATATTACCCAGGAAGTGCTCTCATTTCTGCAATAGCTTAAAGGCCAAATGTCACGTAATTTTTTTTTTCTAAATGACAACGAATTTAGATAAAATACACATAGCTTAAACCAAATATTCATACCGGAGACCATATCACCCACCTGTATTTGCATAATTGCACAAAATACACCAGGTGAAGGCCCCACCTTGCTTGCTGGCTTGTGACAGCCAGTCCAGACCACACCCATGTTTTTGACATCACCAGTCGTACCCTGGCTGCCCTGCCTATCCACATTCACACTTATCAACATTGGACAATCATGACGGAAAGTGACAGCGATTGTGAACAAATTAGTTTAGTTTTGTCTTTTTTTTTTTTGTCTTTTTTTTTGTCAGTGGTTCAGACAGTGACAGAGGCATAGAACCTTACCGGTTCGAGCCGTCCGAGACGGAATCAGATGCTTTGTCTGATGACAACAGTTCCAACGATGACCAGAGAGCAGAACCAGTGGAAAATGTCATTGAACTGGACATTAATCGCCTCCAGAATTGCGAAGCCGAAGGGGGTCTGTCGAGGGCGCCCCATAAATATTGATTTTTCGGAAGCCATTATTATTACAGTGGAGGAGAGCCGCTGCTGTCAAGAAATTGACCAGATCAATATGAAAATGGAGGCGCATACCTGTCAAGTGAGACGTTTTCGTCGTATTTTGGTGCCAAGCGCGGCTGTGGGGGACACTTTTCTGGGAAATGTTTTAAATGTAGTTCGTGTTGTTATTGTCAAATATTTTAAGGAAAATACGGGGAAAATGCAATTTTAGCAAAAACGGGCGTATTGCCATTTCTGTACGCCCAAAAGAAAAATATACTGGAAAAAAAATTGAGTGTCTTGAGGAGCACTCCTGTGTGTGATTCCCCCACAGCTCGTGCTGGCAGATCGCTCAGCGTGAGCTATTATCACTACTGTTCGAAGTGTGGAGTCAATCATTAGTTTAATTGTCTGGGCGGGCTGATCGCTCAGCGTCAGCTATTCTCACTACCATGAGAAGTCATTAGGACAATGGTTTAACACTTTCAGCTGTGCAGCGGTTGCGGAACAGACAGAGATCACCTGACAAATACAGAATTCTGCTTTTTTTTTTTATTTTGCGCCGGACGCTGAGTTGTGTTGTTATTGTCAAATATCCATGAATCCTTAAAATATTTGACAATAACAACACGAGCTGCATTTGGGGCATTTCCCAGAGAGGTGTCCCTTGTTGCTCCGCCGTTCCTTATAGCCGCTTTTTACGGTGTTGAAGTACGGCGAAAACGTCTCACTTGACAGGTATGAAAACATTTCCCAGAGAAGTGTCCTTTATTACCCAGCTGTCCCTGATAGTCCCGTTTTAAGGTATGGGTGAAATATCCAATTTTTTCTTTCTTGTTGCTCACTTCAACCTTCCAGTCTCCATATAAACAATCAATTGAAATACCCCAAGCATCAAACTAGGGTACAATCGATTTCGTCACTTCCGCCTTCTTCCCCAGGCGATTCCAGGGGCCGTGTCAGGCCAAGCGCGGCAGTTTTAAATTAACGAATATTCCGTTGTTACTGAAGCATATGCACCAAGACCCGAACGGATCGGTTCCCTTTTATATCTAGTTTCAAGATATTTAAAGTACCCTGTTACGTGACATTTGGCCTTTAACTAAATAGAGACAGTGTGTATATCTTTGTGAAATGAGTGTTTTAATATTTTAATGGTATACATGTGACCCATGGCCATATTTTATAATGTGAAAACTCGCAGAAACACTATTTTGCACAATATGGGCCCTTTAAAATAAGTTAATGTGCCAAGATCATAACTTTGAGCTGTGTGTGAAAAACAAACTTGTAACTGTCCATTAGGTTAAAGGCTAATGTGCATTACAAAGGAGCCACCCACCACTGGAGCTTGTCAGACTTCCCAGGTCAGTCACTTCTCTCTACCCTTCACACTGCATGGGTGTCGTACTGTCATGCCCACATTGACTGATTCGGATCAGTGGGTGCTGAGAATTATTCTTGACTGCAGCAGGTTGGCGAAACGGACCGTTCATCACCTTAATGGAAGAGTATTGATTGTGGTGCAGAGGAAGGACCCCGCCTGCAATAGTAATGGACTTCCTGAAATCACAGATGAAAAGGCATCAGGGGATATCCAAGAAGATGGGAGGCACCACTCTCCTGGTTGTTAGCACCTTGTTATCTATGTGAACTTGTGTCAGGCAACTTTTTTTTTTATCTACTGAAACGTCCACTCAGTTAAAGGTGAGGAGAGAAACATTTCTTTTATCAAGCTGATTCGGTGAAGGGAATTTCAATTTGATATGAGTGCTCATATGAAAATCATATTAAAAACTTAAACTCCAGCAAAGACTTTCCCCTTGACACACTCAACCGACATGGGGGAACGTTAAGATCCTGTATGTTGGGCCTCCTAAAAATCCTGTTGTCATCAGTCTTCTTGTGATCAGCTCATGGTGGTCTTAAAAACTCCTTTGTGCTTTAGAGTGCACATAAATTATTACCATAGCCAACGCAGGTCAGCTAACAACCTCACTTATTAGTTTTTGAAGTACACTGGAACACTTTAAAACAAGGTGCATCCATCCTGGGTTATTGCACATGGGGAAAAGCTCACCAATTAGAACAATATTTATAACAACCACCATAATGAACTAAAATTCCCCCTGACCACAACTTGCTTTAAAGCCTCATTTTGCTGATCACTTTATGATCACTTTATATGCTCACTGAGTCTGCATTTTTACTTTAAAGATCCCATTCACTCTAGCAGGGTGTGTTTGTAGGTTTTAACCTTCTAAAATGCTTTTTTGGCTCATATGACTACTGTAAAAATATTATAAACTCTCTTCACTTAGAAATAATCACATTTTAACATTTTGGCAGAATTGGCAGAAGCTGGGTTTGCTCTTCATTGATAGATCATTGAGATATTGAGGAGAGATCGGGTAAATTTTTGATCTCTCAAAAGTCTCCCAATGATCTCTGTGCTGTGTAAAGGGGCCCTTGCAACCCATCACCGTGATATTGGCTATGATATTCCAGTTCCTGTCCAGCATTTAATAGTCCAAGGCATTAGCTTCAGAGGCTACAGTGCTACTATGGAGTTAGCTTGGTTTATATTGTTGTTATATCTGCCAAGGGAGGACGAGATAATGTTTTTAGTGGCATTGATTTGTTGGTTTGTCTGTTGGTTGGTTTGTCTGTTAGCAACATTACTCAAAAAATTTATGAACGGATCTTGACATTTTCAGGAAAGGTGTGTAATGACACGGGGAACAGATGATTAGATTTTGGTGGTGATTCAGATCATGATGTGGATGCAGGAATTTTAAAAATATTTTATATATTAATCTGGTGCTTTTCATGTGCTGCCCCTTTAAGATGTGACTCTCAAAAGCCTCCGAAATAAACTGTGGGCCATTGTCCGTCGTCACTGAAGTCGGGGTCCCCCATCAAGCAAACAGCGATGACAGGAACCCTGTAATGACCTCCATCGTCACCAAGCCCATCGGAAGCACTTCCAGCCATTTAGAAAACAAGTCGTTCACCACCACCAGGAACCCGCTGCCTGGGGGGGCCGTGTGCAGTTCACAGCAAATGTCCAGTTTGATGTGTTCCCAGGGCCCCCCCGGGTAAGCGATTGGCTGGGGAAGGGGTGGTGGTGGCCTACCAGTCTTTCCACTCTCCACGCACGGGACACAGCTTCTGACCATCGTTTCAATGTCTTTGTCAATCCCTGGCCACCAAACTGAATCTCTGCCCTGCTGTTTGACTTTAACCACCCCAAGGTGGCCCTCATGCAGCATGTCCAGCACACGTCCTCTCAGTGCCTCCAGGATCGCCGCACAATGACCTCTGGTCACGCACACCTCGTCCCAGCAGCTGAGCTCATCTCTGAACCAATGGAACGGAGCCAGGACCCCGGCGCTCCCGCAGGCCAGCCCTCTCTGATTGCTGTGCGCAGTCTCTTCATCACTTGGTCGTCCTCAGAAATCTCCTTAAGTTCCTCAGGAGACACAATGTCCCAGAGAGTCCCATCCAGGGCGTGGACCAGTTCTGTCTCGACTGGGTCCACTGTTTCCACATCCGGTACCAACACACACATCAGGGCCCGAGACAGAAGGTCTGCTACAACGTTGTCCTTGCCTGGAGTGTACTTTGTCTCAAAGTTGTAAGCCCTGAGTCTTTCAGACCACCTGTGGATACGCAGCGGGCTGTGGCCCGACCCCGAAGTTTCCAGCAGGGTCGTCAACGCTCGATGGTCCATCCTCAATGTGAAGCGCCAGCCATAGAGGTGCATATGCCACCTCTCATAGGCCCACACACAGGCCAGCGCCTCCCTCTCGCCAACAGCATACTTCCTCTCAGCCCCCGACAGAGACCTTGACACAAAAGTGACCGGACACTCTGTACCATCCTGCACCTGAGACATTACTGCCCCCAGGGCGGAACCAGAAGCATCACAGGTCACGATCGTAGTACAGTTTGGGTCAAAATGGGCCAAGACAGGGAGCGAGGTGAGCTGCCGTTTCAGCTTCCTCACAGCCACCGAACTGGCAGGAGTCCAAACCCAAGGCGAGTCCTGTTTCAGCAGCACTCTGAGTGGCTCAATTGTGCTCGATGCCCCGTGCAACACGATGTCGTTGAGGTCCACGACTATCCCTTTCAGGCCACCTAATATGGTAACCATCACATTCTGGAAGCAGCTCTGTGCCGAGCTCAGGTCAAAAGGCATCCTTGTGCACTGGAACACCCCCATGTGTGTCATGAAGGCGGTCAAGTTTCTGCTGTCCGGGTGTAACAGCACCTGCAGGTAACCCAGCCGTAGGTCCAATTTCGAAAAAACTTTCGCCCCACTGAACGTCGCCGTCAATTCCTCCATAGTAGGCAGTGGGTACTTATCGAGGACAACCGCCTTATTCACCGCTCTAAGGTCGATGCAAGGCCTAATGCCCCCTCCCCCTCTTTCTTCTTCGCCACCACAAGGTGGCGAAGAAGAAAGGGGGGGGCTGCACGGTTGGGCTGCACGGTGGCGCAGTGGTTAGCACTGCGGCAGCACAGTTTTACCCTTGGCCGGGGGATCGCGGGGATCATGAGATCGTGGGTTCGATCCCTGCTCCCGGCCAACAGTGATCTGTGTGGAGTTTGCATGTTCTCCCCGTGTTGCGTGGGTTTACTCCGGGATTTCTCCGGTTTCCTCCCACATGCTAAAAACATGCAGGTTAGGGATACGGGGCGCTTGTGCACGCAGCGACCGGCAGCTGGTGGCTTGTCGCCAGACTGCAAAACAAATCTACCTACGGGTACAAAATAAGTACAAAAAAAAAAAAAAAAAAGGTTGGAAATCCACGGGGAAGCATCGGCCTTCTCGATGACACCTGATTCCAACAGCCGATTCAGCTCTGCCGACACCTCCACCCGCAGCGCCAGAGGGAGACACCTCAACGGTTCAATCTTTGGCGTGACACACTCATTCACTAAAGGCCAGTGATAAAATGTGTCAATATGGCCTAAACCCACGAATAGCTTCAGCCAGTGGAGGCACCAGTCCACACCCATGGACAGCACCCGCAAGCCCTCATTGTCCATTATGGAAAATTCTAACCGTCCCAACAGGTCAACCCCCAGCAGGTTGATCCCCTGATGTGCCACTTGAAAAGTAAAGTTAGGGACTCTCTTCGACCCGCAGGTCACCTCAAATTCCACTGTGCCTGCCATTTCGATCTCCGTGTGGCCGTAGCCAAAAAGTCTCACTGCTCCACCCTTAATGTGTTTCGCGGGAAACAGATGCCGCAGGGTTGGGAGGCTCAGGATTGACCTCCCGGCCCCCAAGTCTACCATAAATGACATGTCAACTCCGTCCAGTTGGAGGACGTACCACCTCAGCGGGCCTTTCCTCATCCTTGCAGTGTGAACTTGAGCCGGACCTCCGGGTCTTCCCACTCGCAAGGCCGCTTGCCTCTTCTTCTTCTTCCTTTTTCTCTTTCTCCTGCCTCCACTATGCTGCCCCGTCAGCGCACCAACTTCCGCGTCTGGCGGGAAATTGTACTTGGGCAACCCTAACCTTAGCCCTCTGCTCCGACTGGGACACTGAGTCTTCTCTCCTCACCAACTCCAGAACTTCCTCCATGACGTTGGCTCCGCGGCCAACAGCAACTTAGCTTTTAACTGCGAGCATCTAGCGCCATGTGCTAACTTGTCCTTAACCAGTCCATATTCATGCGGCCCAATGTTACCTTTACGTGCTAGGCTAAGAAGTTCCAATAAAAATGGATTTAGCAACTCACACTCCCGTTGCCATCTCTCATAAAATTTCCACCGGCTCTCCGAGACCGTGGAGGGGTCGCCGAATGCCTCGTCCAACACCCTCATGCATTCCTCCAGCAAAACATTCTGGCACTGACCAAGAGCGATTCTCTGACCCCCGGTGTCGAGGTGATGGAGTAAAACACTCTTTAGCCTTTCCTCGCTGGCCGAACCCAGGGCTGCTGCTGTCACGAACGCCTCAAAACTCTCTTTCCATTGAGGCCATGACACGGTTGGTAAACCTGGGTGTTCCAGAAAAATAGGCTTGTGCCCAGTGCACGCCGCCATTATTATCCTCATCGCCAATTGTTATGTCCTAAAAATAACCACAAGCCGGAGGAGAGCTGGAAGGAACATTCTCTCTTTTATTAACCAGAACTCTTATATTTATATATCCAGCCGTAGCCCGCCTGATGTCACACCGCCCCGCCCAGACCAGGCTACGGCAACCCCCAAGGTACAAGTCCCTATGTTATACTTGGTACTGAGACACTTTGAGCGGTGGCGCTCAGGGCTGAAAAAAGTTCAACTTGTCAGACTACTGTACAGCTGTGTTCGTCAATGTCAGACCTTTCTAAGCAGCCAATCAGAATTAAGGAAGGGCGGGACATAGGATGCAGGTACAGGAAGATGAGAACGGTAGGTGGTGGTGGAGGAGGTGGAGGCTGAACTTTGCTGCATCAAATAACCCGGTACTCTTTGATCTGACACTAAAAGGATATCATGATCAAAATTTGAAAGCAAACTCTTGGAGGAACATGTCCTCATCTGTCAGCATGCCAGATGAGCGTTTGTGCCTTTGCCATGGTCATATTTCTTACAAGCTTATTGCAGTAGATAATATGGATACTATATGAATTTGTAGTTGATAACTGCAAAAAAATGGTATGATACCACACTGTTGTGTAATATTGCTTAATAATTACAAACCTTGTCAGTAAACTGTAAGAGAGAAGAGAGGAGGGAACAAAAACTGACTTGAAAGATTGAAAGACCATGATGTTGATTTAAGGTGGAATTGCCCAGCCCCATTATATGGTCAATACAATTATGACAGTCTTGTTATTATTATTATTATTATTATTATTATTATTATTATTATTATTATTATTATTATGTAGTCATATAATGGTGTCATATTGTTTTTGCTGTCATTTCTCTGTCTGTTAATAATAAAAATAATGGATTTGGTTTACTCTAAGAGTGGCTTGGTTTGGTTTGGTTTGCTCGAAGAGTGCTGATGGATAAGTATAGAGAAGGTCAGAAGGAGCTGCGCTGTGTCTTTGTGAATCTAGAGAAAGCAGATGATAGGGTGCCCAGAGAGGAAGTGTGGTACTGTATTAGGAAGTCAGGAGTGGCAGAGAAGTTTGTGAGGATGGCGCAGGACATGTATGAGGACAGCAATACAGTGGTGATGTGTGCTGTAGGAGTAACAGATGGATTCAAGGTGAGGGTGGGATTGCATCAGTGATCGCCTCTGAGCCCCTTCTTGTTTGCCATGGTGATGGACAGGCTGATAGACGAGATCAGGCAGGAGTCTTTGTGGATCATGATGTTTGCAGACGACATTGTGATCTGCAGTGAGAGTAGGGAGCAGGTGGAAGAGAACCTGGAGAGGTGGCGTATGCTCTGGAGAGAAGAGGAATGAAAGTCAATAGAAGCAAGACAGAATACATGAGTGTGAATGAGAGGGAGGCAGGTGTAACGGTGAAGATGGAAGGAGTCGTGGTCATGAAAATAGATAAGTTTAAATACCTGGGGCCAACCATCCAAAGCAATGGAAAATGCACAAGCTAGATGAAGAAGAGAGCGCAGGCAGGGTGGAGTGGGTGGAGACGAGTGTTGGGGTGTTTTGTGACAGAAGAGTCGCAGCAAGAGTGAAAGGGAAGATTTACAAGATGGTAGTGAGACCTGCTATGATGTATGGTTTGGAGACAGTGGCGCTGACAAAAAGACAGGAGGTGGAGCTGGAGGTGGCAGAGTTGAAGATGCTAAGATTTTCACTGGGAGGGACTAGGAGGGACAAGATTAGAAATGAGTATATCAGAGTTACAGCTCAGGTTGAGCGGTTTGGAGACAAAGTAAGAGAGGCAAGGCTGAGATGGTTTGGACATGTGCAGAGGAGGGATAGTGGAGATATTGGACAAAGGATGTTGAAGCTGGAGCTGCCAGGTAGGAGGAAAAGAGAAAGACCACAGAGCAGATTCGTGGATGTTGTGAAGGAGGACATGGAGAGGGCTGGTGTTACAGAAGAAGATGCAAGGGATGAGGTGAGATGGAGACAGATGATCCACTGTGGAGACCCCTGAAGGGAGCAACCGAAATAATAATAATAATAATAATAATAATAATAATAATAATAATAATAATAATAATAGTAATGGATTGCATTTATATAGCGCCTTTCGTTCAAATTTTCAGGAAAGGGGTGTGTAATGGCACACTGAACATATGATTAGATTTTGGTGATGATCTCAAAATGCATACCTCCACCAAGGCTCTTATCTTCTCACAGAGTTTTAGCAACAATACTCCAAAACTCCTGGATGGATTTGAATGAAATTTTCACCAGAGGTGGCCCTTGGCCAAAAGATGAACTCATTAGATGTTGCAGGTGATCCGTGAGTGCATACCTCCGCCAAGGCCCTATCTCGCAATGTACAGATGGATGGCGATATGGACAGACAAAGGGATGGCAGGGAGGACAAAGGGAGGGAGGGACAGAGCCTTGGCGGAGGTATGCGCTCTCTGAGTGCCCTCTAGTTTTATTTTAATTTCAGTCACCGTAATAGACATCCCTGTTCCCATCTGGTTCACTAATTCATAGCTGGTAATATATCTCACTTCATTCTGGCTTATGTTGTTATATTTTCACTGTGATAGACTGTGGTAGATGAGCTATTAGCATTAGTTTGACTGGGCACTTGGAGTCAGTTGGTATATCGTTAACTTAACTGTCTGATTATGACAGGTCTTGATCACTGTTTTCCACAAATTCTAGATTTTTGTTCATCCACAAACACTTGATTGTATATGTCATTCTTGTTACGTATGGCTCTCGCGAGCCATACAATGAGAGCCGAGGGCAGACCAGTGAGTTTTCGTATTTTATTGCGAAAAAGGGAAAAAGAACAAAGGAACAGGGCCTTGTGGGGCCAAAACACAAACGATGACAAGGGTAAACACTTACACACGATGCAGGATGACAGAAGGGTGGCTGGCGCTGGACGTAGGGGTTCCAGCCTTACCCATGCCAAAGGAGAGCGTGGATAATCATGTGCGAGGTCACAGCCCCGAATGATCGGCGCTGCTTCCTTTTATAATGGTTGACAGCGTCTCAGCTGATGAGGTAATTGGGCTCCAGCTGCCCCGAAGCTTGACAGCTGGGAGCCCGCTGAGACGCTGTCACAATAAGAGCTGGGCCGGCAGGAACGGCCAGTGTGACAGTACCTCCCCCTCCATGCCGGGCTCAGAACGGCCAGTAACACCCAAGGCCCCCCACCACCACCACCACCTAGGGTGGGCGGATGGGGCGCAGGCTAGGAGGGAGAGAATCAGAAAAAGGAAAAACATCAGCAATCCACAATGAAACAATACAGAGTATGAGGGGGGAAAAAAACACACAATACTCCATAGACAACAACATGAGGACGGAAAAAAAACCCCACTACTTAGGCAGAGGATAACGTGGCAATAGCAGAGAATGAGGTACAAGAAAAAAACACAATACTCCATAGGCAACAATATACTGACGGACAGAAAAAAAAAAACACTAATTAGGTAGAGGATAAACGTGGCAATAACGGAGAATGAGGTACAGGAAAAAAACCACAATACTCCATAGGCAACAATATGCGGACGGATAGAAAAAAACCCGCTACTAGGCAGAGGATAAATGTGGCAATAACAGAGACTGAGGTACAGGAAAAAACCACAATACTCCACAGTCAAGAATAATAATGTACAGACAAATTCAAAGGAAGACAACCCAGGAGACCATAAAATGAGAGGAAAGACTCCTAAGGGCGACATCTAATAAGTACAGGCATCCCTCAAACAGGAGGGGAAGAGAGAAAAAAAAAACCATGCTAAACGCGAAGCAATTACAAGGGATTACATGGCTGCACCCACCAAAAAACACACAGACTAAGCACAGCAGAGAAAATTCAGTTCGGGGGGTCTTCCCACACCCAGCGTCCAAACCGCCAACAGGTGTGAAGGGAAAAGTTCTGGCAGCCTACCCGAATCCCAGGCCAGAAAACACAGTCTCTCGGGCGGCCGAACCAGATCGCCGAACAGGAAGTCCAATGGCGCGTGCGGCCGCGCCATAGAGCCGAATGGGCACGGCAGACCCTGTGGCGGCCGACCCGCATCGCTCAGCCACCAGGCCCAAAGGGGAGAGAGGGGCAACGGCTTCCCTGTGGAGGAAGATAATGAGGGCAAGCCGGGCCCAAAGTGAGAGGTCCATATGGGCCCTGGTGGAGGAAGCTTGGGGAAAAGATAATGATGACGAAGAAGGGGAAGAAGATGATGATGAGCTGGTCCAATGTCCGATGGCAGGGGATCTGCAGCTCCCTCACTGGACCTGGATATCATTGGTGCAGCAAACACGTTGGACCCCGATTGGGTCTCCGAAGCACCCGCGTTGCACTCCGACTGGATTGCGGCTGCTCCCGCGACAGGCCCTGATTGGGTCTCGGTGGAACCCTCGTCGGACCCCGAATGGGTCTCGGTGGAACCCTCGTCGGATCCCGATTGGGTCGGCGCTGCTGGTAGGCTAAAATGCTCTAAAATGAGAAGGAGAAAGGTAAAGTAGAGCACTTGCCTGATCTCGGGTTCTGACGCCGTCCAGGACTGCGAAGATCTAGGTTCAAGCGTCAGGAGGTCGTCTTCAGGCTCCCACTCAGCTGCGTCGGGCTCCACAGCAGGCATGATGGTACGTGCAGCTTGCGAGTCCTCCGGCACCGGTGCCCACGCCAATGGCCCACAAGGCGTGGTGGCAGGAGAACCTCGTCCCGCCGGACCGGACCGCTCCTCCGTGGAGACCCGGGGACGCTTCGTCGTCGGCGCAGGTTCCACGCAGCAGTCCGCTCTCCTCCTCCGCCCACAGCATAGCTGTGGAACCGGAACCAGGCTCTCCAGAGACCGCAGGCCCCCTCCTAATCCCACGACGTCGGCCTGGCGTCGAGGACCGCCAGCGGAGGGAGACACAGAGGATGCGGGATTAATAATTACAGCCACAGTGGGTGGTGGGAGTTCGGGGAGCTGCGAACCCCAAACTCCACCTCTAGGAGTCTGACAAAGCAAATCACAAGAAGTGGATGAATTAACTGGGACTTGCCTGTCTCCTGGAGGCTGGGTGATGACCGCTGTGGCGGACGTTGCTCCTCCCTTCTCCTGCCCGACAGTAACGGAGGACCCCCTGGGAAGACGTCGGGGAGTCGCTCGCGATGGTTCCGGGACGGAGCTCGCCAAGACAGGACTCTGGATACACACAGCAGCCGGGAGGTGCGTCGAGGAGGAGGGGGCGACAGCCGAGGTGAGCCGGCCCCGGAACGCTGACGTAACAGCGGGGGAGGATGGCTTGGGAGACGAGGCTGCGGGATTTCCCCTCTGATGAGGCGCGGGAGTAACAGCTGTGTGGGGAGTTGAGACCTTGCGGCGACCCGGAACTGGATCTGGACGGGATTCTTGCTGAGGTCGACGAGTGTGATGACGGCAACTTGCAGAGGGCGAGGCGAAGGTAAGGTTCGGGAATTGCTGCTCCTGTGCCGAGACCGAGGCGAGGAGGTTGGCAAACTCCGGGAAGTTCCTTAGCCCAGGATTCCTCTCCACCAGTCTGACTACCGCCGTCATATGATTAAAAGCCAGAGAAGGATTTGTTGCTGAACAAACCACCGCCATGTGATCCCAGATGGAAGCAGCTGCGCGCTGGAGCTTCTCCAGGGGATTCCTGAATGACGAAGCTCTCCAGTGGGAATCACCCCTGGGTGGAGTGAAATCGTGGACCGGAGTAGAGGCAGGAATGGGATCCGGGCGTGAGGAGTGGGAATGCCTCCTCTTCGGCTTCCTGCCGGGATTTCCCTCCAGCCCACGGAGAGTCTTGCGCTGCGCAGCGAGTTCAGCCCTCCTCACACTGACTTTGGGGTGGTCGCCGTAGCGAGGAAGATTATTAAGAAGGACCTCAGCGTAGTCTAGGTGCCAGCGAATCAGGTTTGGGTCATCGTCAAGACTAGCAGCGAAGAGCATCCCGTCAACGTACTCCAGGGCGCTAGCTAGCTCGTTGCCCAAGCGCCGAGCGCGGCTCCTGGGAGTCGGCATGCTCCCAGCGTTGACACCCAGACCGGGAAGAACAAAGTCCAAAAACAGCAAACTCACGGCCGCCGGCAACTCACTTGGCTGTGACCTACTGTTACGTATGGCTCTCGCGAGCCATACAATGAGAGCCGAGGGCAGACCAGTGAGTTTTCGTATTTTATTGTGAAAAAGGGGAAAAGAACAAAGGAACAGGGCCTCGTGGGGCCAAAACACAAACGATGACAAAGGTAAACACTTATACATGATGCAGGATGACAGAAGGGTGGCTGGCGCCGGACGTAGGGGTTCCAGCCTTACCCATGCCAAAGGAGAGCGTGGATAATCATGTGGAGGTCACAGCCCCGAATGATCGGAGCTGCTCCCTTTTATAATGGTTGACAGCATCTCAGCTGATGAGGTAATTGGGCTCCAGCTGTCCCGAAGCTTGAAAGCTGGGAGCCCGCTGAGACGCTGTCACAATAAGAGCTGGGCCGGCAAGAACGGCCCACGTGACAATTCTTAGACATCCTTTTAGCTTATTTTACAATTGTTTATAGATAGATAGATACTTTTATAAACCCCCATGGGAAATTCAGGTACCTCGTGGCTTACAGTACATACAACAAATAATCATTCGCCTACCAGCATGGCATTGGGGTGGAGGATGCAGTGATCTTCCTCCTTCACCGTTCCCTGTCCCACCTGGAGAAGCCCGGGAACACGGTGAGGATCATGTTCTTTGACTTCTCCAGTGCTTTCAACACCATCCAACCGATAATCCTGAAGGACAAGCTGCTGTGCGCAGGGGTGGACCAGCACCTGTCATGGATCCTGGACTACTTCACGAACCGGCCACAGTTTGTGAGAACCTGGGATTGTGTGTCCGACACGATCATCGGTAGCATGGGAGCCCCCCAGGGAATGGTTTTGGCTCCCTTCCTGTTCACCCTTTATACTGCAGATTTCTCACACAACACAACACACTGCCATCTACAGAAGTTCTCTGATGACTCTGCGATCGTCGGTCTCATCTCCAATGGAGATGAAGCTGAGTACAGAGGACTTATCCAGGACTTTGTGGACTGGTGTCATCGAAACTACCGCCAGATCAACGCGAGGAAAACTAAGGAGCTGGTGGTGGACTGCCGCAGGCAAGGACAACCCCTCACAGCACCAGTAAACATACAGGGAACAGAGATTGAGATGGTGACATCCTACAAGTACCCGGGTGTTCATCTGAACAATAAACTAGACTGGTCACACAATACCGACGCACTCTACAAGAAGGGACAGCGCAGGCTGTTCCTACTGAGGAGGCTCAGGTCTTTTGGTGTACAAGGGGCACTGCTGAAGACATTCTACGACACGGTGGTGACATCAGCCATCACTTTTGGAGTGGTCTGCTGGGGCAGTGGCATTACAGCAGCAGATAGGAAGAGACTGAACAAACTAATCAAGAAAGTTAGCTCTGTCCTGGGGAAACGCTTTGACTCAGTGGAGGAGATAGGAGAGAGAAGGATGGTGGCTAAACTGTCATCTCTGCTGGAGTCCGAGTCCCACCCTATGCAGGACATACTGAACGCACTGAAGAGCTCATTTAGCAGCAGACTACATCATCCTAGGTGTGCAACCGAGAGGTTTCGCAGGTCCTTCCTACCTACGGCTGCCAGACTGTATAACCTAAGCAGGGCTGCCCACAGAGATAGCAAAAAAAATGTGATGACCTAATAGTATTAAATGCAAAAGACGCAATAGACTTACACAATGGTCCTCTCCAGTATACAACTAGGACAATATCAGTCGCTACGGAGGGTGACAATATGTATGGTACATATTCATACCATGTAGGGTAACTAAATAGATGGTTATGCTGTTTATTCCATCTTGCTACAAAGCTCTGCACTGTGTATATATATTTATATATTTATGTGTACATATGTTAACTGCTCTTATTTTCTTATCTTCTTGATTATTGCTCTGAGTGTTGCTATCCCTGTGCTGTTGCAATCCTGGAATTTCCCCATTGTGGGACTAATAAAGGCTTATCTTATCTTATCTTATTAACTTGATTCCTGGTAGGACCTTCCTGTAGTAACGTATTGTCACTTCCTGTGTTGCTGACTGTCTCTGTGGTTTGCTCTCCTCGGTCTCCCAAGGATTTTGCCTTTAATTGTATTTTAATCACTTTTTTCCATCTACCGTAAGCTCTCACTTCTGTTTATCAAGCCTCTTGCACCTGTGTGCGCACTCAGTGTAATCTAATCACCCTCTTCAGCCTTTTGTTCACCTTTCATCGGTGTTTTTGTTAGAGTTGGGTTAGCCACTAGCTATGGCTATTCGCTCTCCTTCCTCTCCTCCTCTGGTGTGCTCTCTCTGTCAGATGTTTAGCTACACCTCTGCCTCTTTTAGTGATAGCGGTAAATGTAATAAATGTTGTCTTTTTGAGGCGTTCGAGGCGAGGTTGTCTGATTTGGAAACCCGGCTCTGCTGCATTGAAACACCATATGCGCCAGTTAATCTTGACGGACATCCCTTAGCTGCAGCGGAGCTCCCTAGCATAGGGGTGGGGGGTCCAGGGCAACCCCTCAGCAGGTGCACCCCTAGAGACCGCAGACCCCCGGAACGATGGCCGATCTTCTGGATGATGGAGCCAGGATCCCACACCGCCATCACGACCCCCATCCAGCCATGCCACCTGGAGTGTCTTCCTGGACACGCCGAAGCTGATTGGCATGCCTCGATGAGCCGTTGGACAGCCTAAAGTATGCTGTGCCCAGCTTAGCCACTATGCGCAGACACCCTCGATGTTTTGCTGGCTGTCGTTTGACCCATCTTCTCCGTGGACATCCTTCACCCCGAACCTGAGCCAAGTCTAAAACCCAAAGTGGAATTTTATTTGGCCCAATGTGCTACTGCTGAGCATACGGTAACTCCATGCTCGTCGGTCTGGCGCCGTCTTCTTCTATAAATTGAGCGAACTGCTTTTTTGCACGGTTTGAGGCAAATACACCTCGCCCGGACCCACTGACGTTATTGAATGCCAGCTCCGATATGCTCACCCTGCAGGATCATGAGGTGAGACATACACTTAGAGCAGTTCACCCGAGAAAGGCTACTGGTCCCGATGAAGTGCCAGGAAAGGTGCTCAGAGTATATGCAGATCAGCTATGCTCTGTTTTGACTGACATTTTTAATTTGTCTCTTAAGGCAGCCTTTGTTCCCCAGTATTTAAAATCTGCAGTCATTATTCCGGTGCCTAAAAAACATATTATCAGCAGTCTAAATGACTATCGACCAGTAGCATTAACAACCATTGTTATGAAGTGCTTTGAGAAAATGGTATTGAAACATCTTTTGTCCAGTTTCCCCCCAGACTTTGATCGGTACCAGTTTACCTACAGGTGGAGCAGATCCACTGAAGATGCTATTGCTATAGCTCTCCACTCAGCATTCAGCCATTTAGAAGACAAGGGGAGCTAAGAATGTTGTTTGTGGACTATAGCTCAGCATTTAATACAATTATTCCCAACATTCTCATCACCAACTTGCTTCAGTTTGGTCTGCCTACTCACACTTGCAGTTGGATTAAGGACTTTCTATCAAATCGAACACAGACTGTTAGACTCAGACCCCATTCCTCCTCTACAGTCATGCTTAACACAGGCTCGCCACAGGGCTGTGTGTTGAGCCCCACTTTGTATTCATTGTACACATATGACTGTATACCTGTTCATCCCACAAACATTATAGTGAAGCTTGCAGATGATACAACAGTGGTGTGGCTCATATCAGGAGGAGATGAGTCTGCATACAGAGATGAGGTCCAGATACTGGTGAGATGGTGTTCAGATAAGAATCTGCTATTGAATGTAAAAAAAAAAACAAAAACCAAAAACCCAAAAGAACTCATTATTGATTTTAGGAAGCATAGTTGTGAGCCACCTCCTCTATATATAGGCAAGGAGTGTGTGGAGAGGGTGGAGGCTTTTAAGTTTCTGGGTGTTCATATTTCTCACAACCTTACCTGGGCAGTTAACACCATAGCTACGATAAAAAAGCCTCAACACTTTTTGAGGCTCCTCAAGAGGAATGGCCTGAATGCACAGTTGCTGGTTTTATTTTATCGCTCTGCTATTGAGAGCATTTTGTCATATGGCATCACGGTTTGGTATGAGGGCTGTTCAGCCGCAGACCACAAAGCCTTCCAGAGAGTGATCGAGACTGCGCAAAAAATCACTGGCTGTTCTTTTCCTTCTCTGGAAGAGATGTCCAGGTCTCGGTACCCCAGCAGAGCTACTGCCATCATTAAAGACTGCACTCATCCAGGTCATGATTTCTTTCACTTGCTCCCCTCAGGAAAGCAGTACAGATCCCATAAAACCTGGACTACCAGGTTTAATCATAGTTTTTTCCCAACAGCAGTACATATTTTGAATGGATTTGTGTAACACATACCAACTGCTGATGTTATTTTAGGTTATTTTGTGGCAATAACCTTGCGTATAAGTTGGTCTTATTTATTTATTGCTCAGTATGTTTTTATTATTGCTATGTACATATTGTATTTAACTTTTTTAGGCATTATTGTTTTAGGCATTATTTATTGTTGTAATTATGAGAATGTTAAATTCATGAATGAGCTGTGAGTGTGATGGTTTGTTTTAGGGAGCAGTATCTCAATTGTTTTTTTTAGCAATGGAATGACAATAAAGGCACTTTGACTTTGACTTGAAATGTTGCAGTGTTCACCGAAGTAGCTGCAGACCCCCCACCCAACTGTGGCCGAGTACCAGAGGCATCTGGGGCTAGCATGGTGTTGCTCTTCAGCATGAGTATCAACCCTGGGAAAACACTGGTTGACTTGAAAGCAAGGGTGTCTGTTAGCTCTTTGTACCATTCATACCAGTGTCCGTTGAGGGCGAGCGGGGTGACTTCTCCCTTGGGTTCCCCAGGCAAGTCAAACGGCACAACCTGGCGTAGTGATTCAAGCTTCCACATCTGCTACAATGTTTTCCTCTAGCCAAGCATTTCTTAGCTTTATAGCGGTGCGTCGCGGACCCACAACCCCTGTAACGGAAGTTTCCCGGGGCAAACCCTTGACTGGCAGCATTAATTTCCCAAAAATCTTCGTTCGAGCTATCCTTGCTATCCTTGCTATCAGGGTCCGCAACATTAGCTGAGGCAGGCGGCTCCGGCGACTTCTGGGGCTGGTGCCAATTTAGCTCCACAGCTAGCTTATCAACGGTTTCCCACTGGAAAGCTAGCTCCACTGCTTTAGCTAACGTTAAGTCATTAGGTGCCACTAATAGCCTAGCATGCAGCTCAGCGTTGCACATGTACTCTGTGAGTTGGTTGCGTACCATTTCATTTTTTTTTTTTTTTTTTTTTTTTTTTTTGAATGCAAAAGATGCAATAGACTTACACAATGGTCCTCTCCGGCATACAACTAGGAACATACCGGTCGCTATGGAGGGTGAGAATATGTATGGGCACATAATCATACCATGTAGGATAACTAAATAGACGGTTATGCTGTTTCATCCCACCTAGCAACAATGCTCTGCACTGTGTGTGTTTATATATTTACATATTTATTCCATCTAGCTACAATGCTCTGCACTGGGTGTGTTTATATTTATATATCTATATATTTATTCCATCTAGCTACAATGCTCCACACTGTGTTTTTATATATCTACATATTATTCCATCTAGCTACATTGCTCCGCACTGTGTGTGTTTATATACTTGCATATTTATTCCACCTAGCTGCAATGCTCCATACTGTGGGTGTTTATATATTTACATATTTATTCCATCTAGCTACAATGCTCTGCATTGTGTGTTCATATATTCATATATTTATTCCATCCAGCTACAATGCTCTGCACTGGGTGTCTGTGTGTGTGTGTGTGTATATATATATTTTATAGTAATATGTACATATGTATATTAGCTGCTCTTGCTTGCTTGTTTTTTCTTGCCTTCTGATTGTTGCTCTGAGTGTTGCTATCCCTGTGCTGTTGCAATCCTGGAATTTCCCCGTTGTGGGACTAATAAAGGCTTATCTTATCTTATCTTATCTTATTTCATCTTCAAGCGGTCCAAAATGACTCTCACTGGCTAGATGCTTCAAGTCAATAACATACTAGCGGATAGGCTCACCTACCCACTGGCGTCTCTGGCAAAAACGAATTCTCCAAACAGTCACATTGTCTGGGGTGGAGAAACGTTTAGCTAGCAGCTCCACAGCTTCCTCGTATGAGTCCAGCATGCCAAGCGTCTGTAGGACCCTCCGGCCCTCAATACCCAGGTTGTGAACCAGAAGCGCCCGCGCTCTCACCTTATCAAGCTTCCCGAGGTCCAGCGCCGTAATATATGTTTTAATCAGCCTTCAGCCAATATATCCATGAAACCAATGGTTCACCTGGGAGCTTGAAAAAGGGACGAAGCGGTGTAATGCACACCTCCATGAGTTAATCCTCGATCGCCAAATGTTATGTATGGAAATACCTGGGTGAAGGATGAGGCACGATGACTTGGTGAACACAGCTTTATTGTTGAACTATTTACACAGTAACACAGTATGCACCTGGCATAGGCATTCGGCAAAAGAGGCCGTAAGATGGCGCCCCTGCCTTATATATGGGCAGTGCAATGATATGACGGGAAGTGCACGTCATCACACTGCACTTCACAATAAAGGTGCCAAATACATATACAATAAATGCACTGCATTTAGTCCATTCCAGACAGCCTAGCAGGCATACTGTACGCACACACGGGAGAGCATGTGTGTCCATATGCATACTTGTGCTTGGTGATAATGGTGGTAGAGGCAATCGGGGGGGGGGGGGGCACAGTTATACTCTGACCAGGACCAAAGGCAGCTAGCAGCTGTTAGCAGTTTCCCATTCACTCGATTGTGATTGTTTCTGTGGTTATTGTACTCCTTTATTTCATTAATTAATTAAGACAAATTTACATTACTTGCCACAGGTTGTGTTAGCTACCTAAGCTAGTAGCTAGCCAGCAAACGTTTGCAACCTCCCAATTGACAAATGAAGTATTTAACGAGAAAAGTTTCAAAAGATGATTCACAACAGTGCTGCAATAATTAAATAATTAAAAACAATTTGAGCAAAGTGTGTCATAAACATTTTAAGACCTTAGAAAACTGTCAAAATGTGGGGAAAAGTGCAGTCAGTGGGACCTTTAATGTAAGCAGTCAACTGAGAGTATTCCACCACAAAGATCTCTGCCTATAGACCACTTCCACATGACATCATAGCCCATCTCTACCCACAAACAAAACAGCTGCCATTTTGTCAGTGACACCACTGTCCAAAATGAGTGTTGAAAAATGCTCTATTAAGAAAAAAAGCTGACTCATTTGTACCAACAGACATTATAATCCACTTCAACAGTGAGCCAGTAAAGAGACGGAGAGGAAAGTGTGACGATGTGTCAGGTCAGGTTGGGTGAAACTGCTGCAACTGCATTTGGGTCAAAGCTCTGGTGAAGGAAGGAGCTGTTTAGGGGTCAAACCAGACCCCACCACCACTTCGACGTTGATCCATCACCCCACAGATAAGGTCACCGACAGTGAACTAGCTTTGGTTTGGAGGTGCAGTCCATCAAGTTCTGTGGGTGTGAGACAGACGGTGTAAAGCACTTCATCAAGCTCTGATGCGTATTTCTGTCTGCTCACCACAGACATGGATTGTGATATCTGTTGGCCCAAATATGTCAGATTTCCTTTTCTCAGGGAGGCTCTGTGTGACATTACTTTTGCACAGCAGTGTTACTGACAAGATGATTTTGTTTATGTTCCTGGCTGTGGTTTGTCATGTGCCTGTGAAAGGTATATTAGAACATACAAGATAATGATCAAAACATGACCACAATTAAACATTAAGTTATTTTGCCTCTCAGCAAGCACCATGGCAACAGCTGACAATTCACTTAGCACCAAAAAAGGAAAAGGTTTAATACAGTTTAAACAATATTAAACAAGTTAAGCAATTCTATGAATGCTTTTAAATTTATGAAACATGGGCATTTCTGCTTGCCTCGCTGGACAAAATGACAAAATGTTGATGGATAATGTGAAACCAAGTGGGCTGTGGTAGATATTTTGTAAGTAATTGCAATATATGAAGCTAACTTTCCATATAGAAAATGGCTTTAAAACCACATTCCATCTGTCCCTTATTTATGGCTGAAATGACCCCCTGCAAAGTTAATTTCCCCACATCAACCAACCTGGTGGACCCCTGGCTGCAACATTTTTATGATCAAACGACAGTTTGACAATTCCCAGTTAAAGTTAAAGAATTTCACTGTTAAACTCAGAACTGTAAAGGTCCAACATTGCCCTCCAATGGATGACCGTAGAAGTATTTTTCCCTGAGGACTGAATATTTTCTCTCTGTTGCATCATAACTGTGAAATATGAACTAACTTATCATTCTCCACAGACAACATCCAAATATTGAAGAATATGGATGGACTTTGATGGAATTTAATGAGTGTGAAATACTTTTATTGATATATGGTTTGATATGTGTCGTGTATTGGGTTTCTCGCATTGTTAGTTTGGGTTATGTGGGCTACGGTAGTTATTGACAAGTGGGATCTTTTGGGTAATAGGGCACTGTGCTCCACATGTGTGCAGAGTGTTACTAGATTGCTATAATGACTGATATCCTTGTCTATATGCACCTGCTGTGACTCCAGTAAACTCCTCCAGTTTGGGAAGATAGCTCTTTAGTGCTCATCACAATTAGTCACAACAACTGGCGATGAGGATGTGATGTACTTATGTGGTGCCTTGGCTGCAGTGAACAGCATAAAAAGAAAAAAAAATCAGTGGAGTGATGTGTATTGGAGGTGAAGAGCAAAAGCTAACGGCAGGCATTGCTAGCAGTAGACATGTGAAGGAACACGGAGGAAAGCACGTAAGTGGAGCTAACAAGCTAAAGAAAAAGGCTTAGCTGCTAATTAAAGAAACAGTTAAAGACAAGAGGAACTATGCCTTTGACTGAAACTTTTGGACCATTTGATGAGTCTGCAGAGATTTGGAGCACATATACAGACCACTTCAATTTTTTTTTACATTTAATGACATTAGTCATTAGTGGCTAGCTTCCTTAGTGTAATTGGACCTAAGGCATTTGGCTTATTAAGAGACCTTCTCCAGCCAAACAAGCCAGCTGATTACTCCTACCAGGAGTGTGTAAAAATTAAATGAATATTTCTGTCCCAGGCCCCTAGTTATTGCAGAGAGGTTTAGATTTCACAAAAGAAATCAAAAATCCATTGCTCAATATGTGGCAGTACTAAAAAAAACTGACAGAGCATTGTCAGTTTAACACATCCTTAAATGACGCATTGCATGTCTGTGGGTTGAAGAGCGAGGCAAAACAGAGGTGCCTATTCACAGAAGATAATCTGACCTTTAAGAAAGCTGTAAACATTGCATTATCAATGGTGTTAGCTACTAAAGAAGCTCTACAGCTCGGGGCTACAACAAGAGTGCACAGTCTATCAACCAGCTGAGACAAACACAACAATCGTTGTGGATGACAGGATCACCATTCATCAGAATGCTGGGCTAAGGAGCTCACATGCCACCGTTGTAACAAAAAGGGGCACGTTGAAAGAGTTTGCAAGACCAAACAACAGAAACTAAACAGAGACACAAAAAGGCCAGAGAAAGAAAAAGCAGGTACTTGGTGTTCAAAGAAAAGACTACATGTTGTGCAGCAGGGTTAAACGAGCAGCAGCACCGAAGCAGAAGACGAGTTACCAGTCAAGGTTTTAAGTGTTAAAGGAAGTACTGCAACCTACACTGACATCCCCCTGTTGGAAGTACAGCCAATCAAAATAGAAATTGATACTGGAGCAGGTGTTTCAATCATGTCAAGTAAACTGTTCAAGAGGAAACTAGGCCATATTTCACTGACCCCAGCAATGATCACCTTAAAAACCTATACAGGTGAAACTGTCCCCTTGGCTGGAGAGGCAGACCTCCTAGTTGAAGTGAATGGACAAAAAAGAGTGACCCCTTTACGTGGTCAAGGGTGACTATCCAGCCTTGATGGGCAGACCATGGCTAGAAGTGATGCACTTGAACTGGAGACAGGTAAAGGCTTTGTCAGCTGAGGAAACAGGGTTATCAGCAATGTTAAAGTGTCATGCAGCTGTGTTCAAGGATGAGCTGGGGAGTATGAAGGAGATCACAGTCAAGCTTCAGATCAAACCTGATATTAAACCACGTTTCATGCAGGCCAGAACTGTCCCATTGGTCCTGAGGCCCAAAGTCAATGCTGAAATATAGCAACTAGTGATGATGGGGGTCATTGAACCAGTGCCACATAGCGAGTGGGCCACACCTGTGGTTCCATTGTTAAAGAAAGCTCAATCAGTTTGCCTGTGTGGTGATTTCAAGGTTACTGTAAACCCAGTGCTGGTTGCTGACCCCTTCCTGCAATTGAAGATCTGTTTGCTGAATTGGCTGGTGGCAAGAAGTTCAGCAAGATTGATCTCAATCAGGCCTACCTACAGATGCATGTTGAGGGAATGTCCCAAAAGCTTCTCACTATTAATACCCACAGAGGCCTCTACAGATACCGCCGCCTGCCATTCGGTGTCAGTTCAGCTCCAACGGTGTTCCAGAGGGCCATGGACCAGATCTTGAGTGGTCTCTCTGGTGTACAGTGCTATTTGGCCGATATCCTAGTTACAGGAAAAGATGAAGATGAACATCTGCTGAGCCTGGGAAAGACCCTGGAAAGACTAGAGACATATGGTCTGTGTGTCCGTCAGGACAAATGTGATTTCTTCAAGTCAGCTGTGGAGTACCTAGGTCATGTAATTGATGCTGATGGCCTTCACACAGCACCATCTAAAGTGACAGCCATATTTGAGGCTCCTGCTCCACAGAATGGTAGCCAGTGGAGCTCTTTCCTGGGGCTTATCAACTACAATGGTAAATTCATTTCACAACTCGCAACACGGCTACAGCCCCTGCATGAGCTACTGTGTGAGAGCAAAACATGGTCCTGGTCTAAAGAATGGGACACAGCATTTAAGGATGCAAAAACAGCATTGATTGATAAGAGAGTGTTGACACACTTTGACCCATCTTTACTCCTCCAACTCGCCTACGACACATCTCCTTATGGAGTAGAGGCCGTGGTGTCACATATCACTCCAACAGGAGAAGAAAGTCCCATAGCTTTTGCATCACGAACACTGAACAACGGTGAAAAGGACTATCCCCAGATAGAGAAAGAGACATTGGCTATTATCTTGGGAATAAATAGGTCCCACATATATATTTTTTGGTGGGAGATTCACTTTGCTGACCAATCACCCACCGTTGACATCCATCTTTGGCCCATATGCTGGTTTACCAACTCTGGCAGCAAGCTGCATGCAGCGCTGGGTGTTGCTCTTTGGTGCTCATAACTGTCATCAAATTCTGGAGTTCGGAGGCAAATGCAAATGCAGATGGGTTGTCATGCCTCCCACTACCTGATCACCCACATGCAAAGAGCAGTCCATTTTCTATTTTGACATGGTGAAGAGTCCCCCAGTCACGGCTCAACAGATAAAGAGGGAAACTAAGGGATACCCTGTCCTTTCCAGAATGCTTGGCTGTGTCATGAGGGGAGATGTGTCACATGTCAAGGATCTTCAGCCTTTCATTTCATGGGGGATGGAGTTGACTGTGTTGACTGGATGCCTGCTCTGGGGCATGTGTGTCATAATTCCTCAAAAGCTACGTGGGCTAGTTCTAACAGAGCTACATTCTGGCCACAGTGACATTGTCGGGATGAAAGAGCTAGCCAATAGCTATTTTTGGTGGCCCGGACTAGACAATGACATAGAGTCCAGAGCCAAATCCTGTCCATCATGCCAAGCCATAAGAAACACTCCCACTCCACCAACATTACATACCTGGGACTGGCCTGCATAACCTTGGCAACATGTTCACCTGGATTTTGCAGGCCCCGTCGAGGGGGCTATGCTACTAGTGGCAGTCAACGCTCACTCAAAGTGACCAGAAGTGACTTATGTCTACCATCACCTCAGAAAATACCATTCATACATTAAGAGTATTGTTTTTCTCTATCTATCTATCTATCTATCTATCTATCTATCTATCTATCTATCTATCTATCTATCTATCTATCTATCTATCTATCTATCTATCTATCTATCTATCTATCTATCTATCTATCTAAGAAAGATGTTTGGGAGATTTGGACTGCCTGAGCAAATTGTCACTGATAACAGGCCACCATTTGTATCCAAGGAAATGGACAATTTCTTACAGAACAATGGGATCAAACACATCCTCTCAAGCCCATATCACCCATCCAGCAGCGGCTTGGCTGAGAGAATGGTGCAAACAGTGAAACATGCCCTCAAAGCATCCAGAAGTGGGGCCTCCCTGAAGCAGCGCCTTGACACTTTTCTGCTCAAATACCACATTACCCCCCATGCCACCACAGGGGTTTTGCCAGCCTACCTCCTGATGAAAAGACAGCTCTGAACATGTTTGGATCTGTTATGGCCTACCTCTATGGAGGCCTCAATCCATGAGAAACAACAGGAACAAGTAAATCAGTGAGTCAAGCAGTCTAAAGACCGACAATTCTCTGTTGGAGAGCTAGTCCTACTACCCAACTACACCACCTCTGAGACTGGACCCCTGCCACGGTTATTCAGAAGACAGGGCCTGTGTCATACCACATTCACACCAGAGATAGTCAAATTTGGTGCAGACATGTGGACCAGTTACTGCCCAGAGAGACTCTAACACCACTCTGTTATAAAGGGATTTCTAACAGGCAGCGGTGTGATGACGCAGCCGGCTGGTGATGTCATCATGCCAGCCTATATAGGGACAGAACCAGCCATCTTAGCTCTCTCTCCACCGATAGCAACATAGCAGCTCAGTGCTCAGTAGGCCTGTGTGGTATATGATATTACTGTGTGTAATAAAGTTCGTCTTCAAAGCAGCACCACTTTCTGTGAGTCTCTCCAGGTTTCCAGACATAACATTTGGCAACAAGAGTTAAACCATGGGAGTGTGCGTGAGGCCACCACAACAGTTTCTGGAGACCCCAGGTGAGCTGTTCATCCCGTGGCCCTGCTGGTTCAACATGATTGGATATTATATCAATGTGGTTGGCCTGAGTGACGCTGATGACGAGAAACTGAAGAGCGTACTGGTTCTCAGTCTAGGTGAAGAAGGACAGCACGTGTGCCGTACCCTGGGCCAAGTAGACTCCTTTGGCGGCTGTGTGAGCCTACTGGAGAAATATTACAATGGCACAACCAACATTACGGCCCGAAGATTTGTTTTCTTCCGCCGCAAACAGCATGTGGGTGAGTCAACTTAACATTATTCTATGGCGCTCCAAGTCTTAGTGAGCATGTGCGCCTTCAGGCCCTTAGAAGACGAGCTAATCCGTGACAAGCTAACTGAAGAGCATAACACAGAGATTAACCACAGCACAGAGGGTGAACACGACATGGAGAATGGACATGACACAGAGAGAGAACAGTGACTGGACTTGCCTCAGTTCCTTGCCCAGCGTGAGCTTCAGGGTGCCACTGTGGAGCTGCAGGAGAGGGAGCCCGCATCTATCAGGAGTGGTGACGACAAGAGTACAGCCATCCCATGCACACAGGAGGAGCACTGCCCAGAGGGGGGACAGTGACTGGACTCACCTCAGATCCTCGCCAGGCATGAGCTTCAGACAGTCACCGTGGAGCTGCAGGAGAGGGAGTTCGTGGAGAAAGGGGACCCCCGTGACCGAAGACAGCCCAGCACATGTCCCGTTACCGGCAACAGCGACACATCACCCCGACCTAAACCAGCACCAGATGAAAGTGAGAAAGAACCAGACTGCTTCAGAATCCTTGCTCAGCACCAGTCTACCGGAGCCACGGCTGAGCCGATGGGTGACGAGTCCGTGACCGTAAATGACACAGGAGAGATGCCAGATGTCTTCAGGATCCATGACCAGCATTGGCCTGCAAGGGACTGCTGCTGTAGCATTGGGTGAAGAGCCCGTGACCCAACAGGATGTAGCGGAACCATCACAGCCTAGTGGAAGCCCTACAGCAAATGTGAGTACCACACCGTTACAGCCACAACGTCATATGCAGCCATACAGAGTGCCACTCATGGTGATGAAGTGGGTTTGGGCCCGCAGAACCAAGCGACCTGGCTCACACTCGGCCTTTACATTGTCACCACCACCAACACGTGTGAAGATAGCGGCACAGCTGAGAACAGCCGCCGTTCAGATGGCGGATGGATTGGGACGGTGAGCCAGCCATTCCTGGGAGGTGGGAGCAGCGACTGCACATCAGGATGAGGCATTGGAGCCAATCCAGCTGGTGTGGGATCCAGGCTGGGATGTTGTTGATAAGCGTGCCATGGTTCCAGAGGGATGGCACCTGGGCCTGCTGAAATTGGCACCACCAAGGGTACATCCGCCACAAGCTTGTTACAAAGCCTCTCCAACAGAACTGCCTTCCCCATGGAAGACTGTCAGAAAAAAAGGACCGGTTAGATAGGAGTGCGGCTGCTAGGATGAGCGGCAGAATAATCCTCTCAGCCGTGTTGGGTTGAGCGGCACCCTACCCGCTAACCCTAGTTATTATTGTTGTTATTTATGCTAAATTGGGGGAGGGTAACAATTTATTAAAGTGTTCTGTGTTTTTCGGAGGGCGGATGGATGTTATAAAGGGATTTATAACAGGTAGCAGTGTGATGAGGCAGGCGGCTGGTAACGTCATCACGCCAGCCTATATAGGGACAGAACTGACCATCTTAGCGCTCTCTCCCCCGATAGCAACACAGGAGCTCAGTGCTCAGATCTGTATGGTATATGAGTGTCATAAATCGCCCTTTTCAAGGGAAGGAAGAAGACACCAAATGCCAACTGTGAGTCTGCAGCATTTATTAACAAACACAAACACTATACAAAAGACTACACTTACGAATGATGGGAAACAGGAGGGAAATGGTGAGGGGAATGCTGGAAGAGAATGGGGCTCATGCCTGAGGTAAAAGGAAGAACAGCCTGGATGGACCCAGGTTGAGGCGCTCGGACACGCCGAGGAAAAAGAGAAGAGTCCTAGACAGAGTCGCACCTGAATGGAGCCGGGGATCACGAATGGCAAAAACAAGGAGAGAAAAGGATAAATCCAAGATGGAGTGCACCCATTCACCTCTGTGGAAAAAATACAAATACTCAGAGTAACGGCTGGTCACTCTGAGGAGACAACAGTAGGGTCCGGCAACGGGAAACGTTGCCATGTCCTTAAATAGATTAAATGGACAAGGGATCAATGAATGACAGGTGTGGGGTCACGAGGGAAGATAATCAGAACTAATAATGAACAGATGTGACAGCCCATGAACAAAGTTTGACAGAAGGAAGTAAACAAATGTGACTGTCAAAATAAAAGCACAACCCATGATGGAAGAAAATCAAGAATACATGAACAAAGATAAACTAAGCACAGACCAGAATGAATGAAAATCAGGAAACAAACCACTGAACAAGAATACACAAAGGACGATGACTAAAACAAGGGCCGGATAGAAATAAGAGACAAACTAAATAAACACTTTAAAGAGAGACCTAAAGAGAGGGTGAGGATAATAAGAAAAACCAAACCAATGAGAGCTAATAATACAACAGGAGATCTAAGGACACGGACAAATATAAATACAGGAAAATAACTAGGAATACCAGATAATACATCCATCCATCTTCTTCTGTTTAATCCTTTTTGGGTCGCGGGGGGCTGGAGCCTATCCCAGCATCTTTGGGCGGGAGGCAGGGTACACCCTGGACAGATTGCCGGTCCATCGCAGGGCCAACACAGAGAGACAGACAGCCATTCACTTTCACAGTCATACCTAAGGGCAATTTAGAATCCCCAATTCGATGCCAGTTAACCTAACTTGCATGTTTTTGGCATGTGGGAGGAAACCGGAGAAATCCCGGAGTAATCCCACGTAGCCACGGGGAGAACATGCAAACTCCACACAGATCACTGTTGGTCAGGGGCTGGGATTGAACTCAGGATCCCCTGGCCAAGGGTGAGTTACTGTGCTGCCGCAGTGCAAACCTCTCCGCCACTGCGCTGCCCAAGATAGACAAGATAATACAGAGAAACAAAAGAAACAACCTGAGATGAACTAACAGGACCAGACTAAGACCAGAAATAAAAGACAAACACAAATAATAACAGCTGCACGGTGGCGCAGTGGTTTAGCACTGTGGCAGCGCAGTTTTACCCTCGGCCGGGGGACCGCGGAGATCGTGGGTTCGATCCCAGCCCCCGACCAACAGTGAGCTGTGTGGAGTTTGCATGTTCTCCCCGTGTTGCGCGGGTTTACTCCGGGATTTCTCCGGTTTCCTCCCGCACACCAAAAACATGTAGGTTTAGGGCGCTCGCGCACGCAGCGACCAGCAGCCGGTGGCTTGTCACCAGACTGCAAACCAAGTCTACCTACGGGTACAAATAAGTAACAAAAAAAAAAAAAAAAAATACAAAATAAGCAGAGATGCCGAAAAACAGAAGACAACTTAATTAACTTAGAAGCTGAGCACAGTTCCCCACCTGTGCTCAGAATCATGACAGTGCCCCCCCCCCCAAGAGGTGGAATTTAGATACCCCAACATAACATCAAAAAAGAGAACCACCCACAACAAAACTCCCCCTGCCCCAATAAGGATAAGAAAAAAATAACCTACTCCGGGAGGGAGGAGGGGGAACCCAGGCTTGGAGGGACCAAAACTGAGACAAAAGAAAAAAAAATGCTCATGACCCGCAACCCTAAACAAATGAAGTGTACAGAACTCTGGGACTTTCAGGTGACAAAATAAAGCAGTTCAGGTGGTTTGTAAGAGTCCCCAAACCACCCAATCCCATGGTGAACAAATCAGGTGGCCTTCCAGAGTTCCAGATCCACCCAAGCAGACGGCATAGTCCATCAGGTGGCCTCCCAGCATCTCTGAGCCAGCAGGCTGTGGTGCATGACACGCTCCCACCTGAAGGCGGTAGCTGGACCCAGTGCTTACCACGGACCACAGGAGCTGAGAGATGGAAAACCTCCGATGAGGAGGGTGACTGATCAATGAGAAGACTAGGTGAAGGGATGGCTCACCAGCAAGGAAATCAGATGCAGAAAACGACTGACCAGCAGAGAAGGCAGGTGAAAAGGATTGCTTACCAGGGTAGCTGACCAGCGAGAGGACCAGATGAGGGGAATAACTGCTCAGTGGAGGCCTCAGGCGAAGGCAGGGAACCCACTGTGACCTCAGATGGAGATGGGGAGTCCTCAATGACGTCAGATGAAGACGGTGAGTCCTCATTGAAGCCAAACGGAGACAAGGAACCCTCAACAACCTCGGACAATGGCGGATGACCCTCAACGACCTCGGGCGGAGACGGAGGACCCACAACAACCTCGGGTGAAGGTAGAGGACCCACAGCAGCCTCGGGCAAAGGTAGAGGACCCATGGTAACCTTGGGTGATGGTAGAAGACCCATGGTGACCTTGGGCGAAGGTAAAAGACCCACTGTGACCTCTGACGGAGATGGAGGACCCATGATGACATCTGACGGAGATGGAGGACTCACGGTGACCTCTGGCGGAGATGGAGGACCCACGGTGAGCTCTGGTGGAGATGGAGGCTCAGAAAGAGAGGAAACAGACACCAGTTCAGAGTCACTGGCAGCAGTGGAACCTGGCGAGGAGAACTCGGGTGCAGCTGGCAGCTGCAACTGGTCCTCCCTACCAAGAGCCAAGCAAGATCTCTCTAATACAGTTATAGTGAAATCAAAAAAGAGAACTTGCCTCAGCTCAAGCTCCATCGCCGTCCAGGACTCCAGTGAATTAGGCTGGGATATCTGGAATCAGGACATCTGGCAATCTAACCCCGGCAAGGTCACCTCAGACAGGGAAGAAGAAAGAAACACCAGAGCATTATCAGCAGCAGTGGACCCCGGCAAGAAGAACTCAGGAGCAGAGGGCATCTGCAGCTGATTCTCCCTGCCACGAGCAAGACAAGATTTCTCTAAGGCTAATAATGAAGAAACTGAATGGAGAACTTGCCTTGACTCAAACTCCACTGCAGTCCAGGACTCTGGTCACTCTGCTGCGACAACCCCAGTAGCAGGCATGATGGTGGATGCAGCCCAAGGAACTCCAAGCATGGCAACCAATGCAGGAACGGAATCTTCCAGGGCCATAGGCCCCTCCATCTTCTGGCGACTCTCCTTTGGGACTGGCGGACATTCAGGGAGAACAGGAGGGGACACAGTAGTAGCAGGTGAGGATAAGATAGCAGCAGCAGAAGATGGTGAGGACTCAGCCAAACTGGGCTGCTGCTGAGCCTCACCACCGGGAATAAGACAAGGCATTTGATAGAAAAATCCCATTTTATCTACATTATTATTGTCACTAATAATGTATTATTATATTAGAGAAGTATCATGCCTTTCATATGCCATGTTTAATGTTTATATTGTGGAGAGAGCCAAGAACCAGGCAGAGAGTTCCAGATTATATCAAGCTTTATTAAACTCTCTCTCACATTTTCCTAGAAACACAAACAACAAAAGAGTAACAGATCTCAGGCACCTCTGTTCTTATATCCCCTCACTAGATCAGCCTTCTGTCTGCTGCATTAACATCAAAGCCTTTGTAATTCCCATTCTCTTTGACACTGATTACATTAACACCCCAACCCCCTGCATGCACACACAAACCCCCATTACAATTCTCTTCTGTCTGAGTGTTAATATACTGAGGTGGATCCCCCCCCCCCCCCGACTCAGACTGAGCCCGGACGTTCATGTCCTTTGGGACGTGAACGTGGTAACGTGGGGTCTGCGGCTTCGAGGTTGGGGGTGCGTCTGTCTGTGGGGGGGGGGGCATTGGGAGGGGGGAAAACATCATTAGCAGGCCAATGTGACTGATCTGACGAGTCATTTACCTGGGGAGTTGTCAGTGGGGGTCATCCGCGCCGAGGAGCTCAGGCCAACATCACTTGCTCATCTGATAACACGAAAGCGGGCTTAAGCCTGTCTATACAGACTGTTTCTCTGCGTCCCCCCAAGTCTAACACAAAATGTTCCTCCCCGGGTTCCAGCACTCTGAACGGGCCATCGTAAGGCGGGCCCAAGGGGGTCCGGTGGGAATCGTACCTGACAAATACGAACACCGCGTCCTTCAAAGCCTTTGGCACAAAAGCGCGTGGAAAACAGTGGTGGACTGGACTGGGTACCATCCCTACCACTGCACTAGTCGGTGAAAGAGGGTATGGATCGATGTTCGGCGCGGGGCTGTCCGGCAAAAATTCCCCTGGGAGCTGCAGTGGCTGGGAAAAAAACAGCTCTGTTGGGGAGGCTGCCAAATCCTCCTTCGGTGCTGAACGCAACCCTAATAGAACCCACATAGAACCCCTGAGCGCTGCTTTAAGCAATCTATGGAAACACTCGCATAACCCATTGGCCTGTGGGTTGTACGCAGTCATGCGATGAAATGTGACACCCAGGCTCTGGGCCATGGTGGACCAGAGGTCGGAAACAAATTGCGGGCCCGATTGGACGTGATGTCCGAAGGGGCGCTGAAACTTGCCACCCATGTCGTCAAAAATGCGCGTGCAACGTCTGCGGATGCGGTGGAAGTTAGTAGGACTGCTTCGGGCCAGTGCATGGTGCGGTCCACCACTGTCAGGAGGTGCGTGAACCCCTGCGATTGCGGAAGGGGGCCCATGAGGTCCACGTGAACATGGTCGAACCACTTAGCCAGGTTATGGAACGGCTCAAGGGGGCCTTTGTGTGCCTGTGCACTTTGGCTCGTTGGCATGCTACGCAGGATGCAGCCCACTCTTTCACCTGTTTCCGCAGGTTCGGCCAGACGAACTTCTTTCCAACCATCTTGACTGATGCACGCACTCCTGGGTGCACCAGGGAGTGAACTGACTCAAAAACATGGCGGCACCAAGCACGTGGGACGACCAGGCGTGGGCGGCCCGTGGAGACATCACAGATTAGGGGGGTACCCCCATCCTGCAGTACTCTGCTCTCCAGCCTTAACCCTGTTGGTCCAGACTGGAGCGTGCAAACATCCGCATCACCGATCTGCTCAGTGGCCATGGCCATGTAATCTATCCCCACGTAGACTGGGGCCACTAATGTGCGCAAGAGACAGTCCGCCACCACGTTGAGTTTACTGGCCACATGCTGAATGTTGGGTGTAAACTCCGAGATCCAGCTGTCTCTGCTGCCGGCTTGACCATGGTTCGGAAACCTTGGCCATCGCGTACGTTAGCGGATTGTGGTCCACGAACGCAGTGAAGGTGCGCCCTTCCAGCCAGAACTGGAAATGGCGTATTGCCAGGTGGAGAGCTAGTAACTCTCTGTCAAACGCGCTGTATTTACGCTCACTGTCGCTCAAAGACCTGCTAAAAAAGGCGAGTAGCTGCCAAGAACCGGTGATGTGCTGCTCCACGACGGCCCCTATGGCCACCGAGGCATCGGTAGTGAGAGCTATCCAAGCTGCCGGGTCCGGGTGCACCAACAGTGTGGCGTTCGCCAGAGCTGTTTTAACCTCGGAAAACACGTGCTCCCGCTCAGGAGTCCAGTCGACCCCGTCCGCTGGTCTCTGTTTCTTAAGCGCGGCATACAACGGCTGCATGAGCTGGGCTGTGTGGGGGAGGAAACGGTTGTAAAAGTTTACCATCTCCAAAAACTCCTGCAGCGCTCTGACTGTCTGCGGCCGGGGAAAATCTGCCACTGCGCGCACTTTGTCCGGTAAGGGTATCGCGCCCTCCAGTGAGATGCCGTGGCCCAAAAAATTGATTCCCGTCACCCCAAACTGGCACTTTGCCGGGTTGATTATTAATCTGTGTAGCTCCAACTGCTGGAAAACTGTCCTGAGGTGGGACATGTTGGTATTCTGATGCGCTGGTCACCAGGATGTCGTCTAAGTAGACGAACACAAACCGCAGATCGCGCAACACCGCATCCATCATGAGTTGGAATGTCTGTGCCGCGCCTTTTAACCCGAAAGGCATGCGCAAAAACTCAAAAAGACCAAACGGGTTATTACTGCCATTTTAGGTATGTCCTCAGCATGCACCGGGACCTGGTGGTAACTGCGGGCCAGGTCTATCTTGGAAAAAATGTGTGCCCTGGTGAGCTGAATGGAAAAATCCTGAATATGGGGGATCGGGTAGCAGTCATGCGCTGTGGCATTGTTCAATCTGCGTAAATCTCCGCACGGTCACCACGATCCCTCGGCTTTAGGAACCATATGTAGCGGGGATGCCCATGGGCTGTTTGAGCGTCTGATGATGCCCAGCTTTTCCAAGTTGGAAAACTCCTAGCTCGCTATGGCTAGTTTAGCTGTGTCCAGGTGCTGAGGTCGTGCGAAAGCGGGCGGCCCAGTGGTGGTAATGAAGTGCCCCACCCTGTGTTTAGTGACGGTCGCCGAAAACGTCAGGACCGTGAGTGCTGGAAACTGGGTGAGCAGTGTGTGGGACTTATTCCCTGGAGCTGTGACATTGGCTAGTGTCGTTGGCCCATTTCCTCAAGCTGTACAGGGGAGAGAATCAAAAGACATTGCGTTAATCAGGCGTCTGTTAGCAACATCGACTAGTAGTCCGTGTGCACACAAAAAATCTGTGCCTAAGATTGGGAAACTGCATGCCGCTATGACGAATGTTCATTGGTACGTACGGCCGTGCAAGGATACAGTCAGTGTCCTCTCACCAAAGTCTTAATGTCTGAGCCGTTTGCGGCCATCAGCTCGGGGCTGCTAGTTCCCGCCAGCCGGTTGGCTTAGGACGGCAGGATGAGGCTCTTTTGGGAGCCAGAGTCCACGAGGAACCATCTCCCCGAGCGTGAGTCTGTCACATAGAGCAGCTTGCTTGCTTCACCGGCAGTCACAGCTGCTACCGACTGCTGGTCCTGGCATTTCCTGAAAGCTTGAATTGGCACGGTAGCATGCATCGGCGTGTGTCCTCTCCAAAACAGCGATGGTAGAAGCAGAGCGTGTCTCTCTGGTGCTTCCTGGCCCCCGCTGTGGCCACCATTGCTGGCTTCTCGCCTCCGCTGGCCATCTTGCTGGGTTCTGACGCCGCTGCGTTCACTGTGAGGGCTTTAGTAGTGAGGATAATCTGATCTGCCTCCTGGGCTAGCGCCCGGTAGTTGCGTGTGACCAGCAACGGCGAATTGGTAAGGACTGCTCTGGCCACCGTCGGGAGGTTCTGGAGGAAAAGGTGGGCAAAGAGAAAATGCCCATCATCTGTGCCCATCAACGCCAACATCTTCTCCATCAAGTCGACTGCCGACCCGTCTCCTAACTTGGAGCGCATCAGGAGCCTCGCCGCTCTCTTACAGTCCGAGAGCGTGTAGCGCCAGGTCAGCACGGTTTTTAGAGCACCGTATTTGTCGCGGGCTGGGGGCTGTTGGAGCAGGCTCACCACCTGCTGAGTTGTGCGAGCGTTCAGCGCTGCGACCACATAGTAATATCTGGTGTCATCTGTTGCTATTCCCCGAAGCGCAAACTGGGCCTCGGTGTGGAGGAACCAAGACTTTGGGTCGTGTAGCCAAAAGTCAGGGAGTTTGACCAAAACGGCGCACACGTTGCTGGCATTTCCCGTCCGAGCCATCTCCGGGGTGTTCGCCTTGCGTTCCATTGTGCGTCAAGGGTCACCTGTGTCTGTGTGGAGAGTGCCAAGAACGAGGCAGAGAGTTCCAGATTATATCAAGCTTTATTAAACTCTCTCTCACATTTTCCTAAAAACACAAGCAACAAAAGAGTAACAGCTCTCAGGCACCTCTGTTCTTATACAGTGGGGCAAAAAAGTATTTAGTCAGCGACCAATTGTGCAAGTTCTCCTACTTAAAAGATGAGAGAGGTCTCCAATTTTCATCATAGGTATACTTCAACTATGAGAGACAAAATGAGAAAAAAAATTCAGAAAATCACATTGAAGGATTTTTAATGAATTAATTGGTAAATTCCTCAGTAAAATAAATATTTGGTCACCTACAAACAAGCAAGATTTCTGGCTCTCACAGACCTGTAACTTCTTCTTTAAGAGGCTCCTCTGTCCTCCACTCGTTACTTGTATTAACGGCACCTGTTTGAACTCATTAACAGTATAAAAGACACCTGTCCACAACCTCAAACAGTCAGACTCCAAACTCCACTATGGCCAAGACCAAAGAGCTATCAAAGGACACCAGAAACAAAATTGTAGACCTGCACCAGGCTGGGAAGACTGAATCTGCAATAGGTAAGCAGCTTGGTGTGAAGAAATCAACTGTGGGAGCAATTATTAGAAAATGGAAGACATACAAGACCACTGATAATCTCCCTCGATCTGGGGCTCCATGCAAGATCTCACCCCGTGGGGTCAAAATGATCACGAGAACGGTGAGCAAAAATCCCAGAACCACATGGAGGGACCTAGTGAATGACCTGCAGAGAGCTGGGACCAAAGTAACAAAGGCTACATCAGAAACACACTACGCCGCCAGGGACTCAAATCCTGCAGTGCCAGACGTGTCCCCCTGCTCAAGCCAGTACATGTCCAGGCCCATCTGAAGTTTGCTAGAGAGCATTTGGATGATCCAGAAGAGGATTGGGAGATTGTCATATGGTCAGATGAAACCAAAATAGAACTTTTTTGTAAAAACTCAACTTGTCGTGTTTGGAGGAGAAAGAACACCATACCTACTGTGAAGCATGAGGGTGGAAACATCATACTTTGGGGCTGTTTTTCTGCAAAGGGACCAGGACGACTGATCCGTGTAAAGGAAAGAATGAATGGGACCGTGTATCGTGAGATTTTGAGTGAAAACCTCCTTCCACCAGCAAGGGCATTGAAGATGAAACGTGGCTGGGTCTTTCAGCATGACAATGATCCCAAACACACCGCCCGGGCAACGAAGGAGTGGCTTCGTAAGAAGCATTTCAAGGTCCTGGAGTGGCCTAGCCAGTCTCCAGATCTAAACCCCATAGAAAATCTTTGGAGGGAGTTGAAAGTCTGTGTTGCCCAGCGACAGCCCCAAAACATCACTGCACTAGAGGAAATCTGCATGGAGGAATGGGCCAAAATACCAGCAACAGTGTGTGAAAACCTTGTGAAGACTTACAGAAAATGTTTGACCTCTGTCATTGCCAACAAAGGGTATATAACAAAGTATTGAGATGAACGTTTGTTATTGACCAAATACTTATTTTACCGAGGAATTTACCAATTAATTCATTAAAAATCCTTCAATGTGATTTTCTGGATTTTTTTTTTCTTATTTTGTCTCTCATAGTTGAAGTATACCTATGATGAAAATTGGAGACCTCTCTCATCTTTTAAGTGGGAGAACTCGCACAATTGGTGGCTGACTAAATACTTTTTTACCCCACTGTATCCCCTCACTAGAGCAGCCTTCTGTCTGCTGCATTAACATCAAAGCCTTTGTAATTCCCATTCTCTTTGACACTGTTTACATTAACACCCCAACCCCCTGCATGCACACACAAACCCCCTATTATGATTCTCTTCTGTCTGAGTGTTAATATACTGAGGTGGATTCCCACAATACAGTATGTGCATTCTATATAGGATAAGTTCATATATTCTTGGCATGTTTCTGTGAGCAATTATTGGCCTTCAGAGAATTCAGTACAAGATCAGTACATGTGTAAGGAATTATCTAAGCTACTCTTATAATCTCTTTGACATGTCCTGTTTTGGGTCACAGGAATGCACAGGAACTCCTCAGCCTGTATAGATCAGTTGTATAGATTAGCTATATGGACATTCTGTTAGTTTTATGGACCTCATGTCTCCAGGGTGTCTGTGATGTTTCCCTGGAGAAGCTTTGATTATCAGGACTGTCCCGTTCTGTTCCTCCCCTTATCCTCATCCTCCCTCTCCTTTCTCCTACCTAAATATATCAGACCTAAAGAATGAATTCTTTGGAGATTCTAGGTGTGCCTGAATGCCATGCTTTGTAATCTCTCCCTCAAATGGCCATTGAGGTTAAACTGGATATCTATTTTTATAATACATGTACATAAATCCAACTTTCTGCCTGATTTTTTTGACTTTGAATAATTTAAGCTCAAAATTATTCTAACATTTTAGTGCCTGAACAGGGACCCACATATGTCCATCTTTCCGGCGTCTCTGCTTGATTTCAGCAAGTGCACAGCTAATAAAAAGACCTTCCCAGGCTGAGTAAAAAAGACTCAGTGTTACTGCAGTGAAGGCATTTTGAACCGGGGCGCTGGAACTGACTGGGTGACGGATCTGAGAATCCTACAGGCGACTTGGATGTAAGTACATTTGTTGTTGTTGTTTATAGATAAAAGACAGTGAGATTGCCTGGACCAGTTGAACACCACGAATACTGTTTAAGTTCATTATTGTGACCTAATCGCTGGTTTCCCCTGCCCACAGTGAGCATATTGCAGGATACCGAGGGGAGGAAATTTTAGATTTCCCCTGCTACAGTGAGCAATATAGCAAGATACCGGGGAGGACCCCAGGATTCGCCGCTCTCTGAACTTTCTGTCAGAAAGGAGGAGGTCTCACAAGTTGCATGCAAAAAAGGGAAAAATTCGTGCCCTTTTAACCTCGGACGTTTTATTGTCTACATAACTAGGCTCTCGACGTCTTGTGGAAGGGTTACGTGATCCTAAAAAGTAGATTCTCAGGGACAGATTCATGCCTTTTGGCCACATCTGTTTATTGTCCAGGTGTCTGGACTCTCAGCATTTTGTGGGAAGGTTACGTGACCCTGGAGAAAAGATTTTTTTTTTCACGGAAGAGTCATGCCTTCTTACTGCATGTGCTTATTGTCTGATCTCAGGACCCTAGGTGCTGCGGGAGGTTTACGTGACCGTTGAAAATACTGGTAGATTTTATTTTGAAAATTTGTTGAAGCGCTGGATAAAAGTTACTGCAGTCTGGTTTGTTTTGTCTCTGTGTAATCTGCTCCGGTGTGAAAAAGTGACAGAGTTCTCCGCAGAGGCGGAAAGAGCAGGTTGTAAAATTGTTGTTTGTAATTTTTTTTCTGGTATTTGTGGAGCATAAAAGAGTTGGTCAATTACTTATTATCCTTTTGGGAAATGATTAAAATTGTAGACGTTTGCAAATTATACTTTTGAGTGAGAAATTCTATTGTGTTTTCATTGCGGTAGGGATAAAAGTTGACATGAGAATGTTGGGTTGCCAGATTTGTTTTTTCAAGTATTTGGGGTTGCCATTTCAAGCTTGTTTTAAGGCTATCGTTCTGTTACTCTACATAAACAGCTGCCCGAAAGTAACCTTGGGGAGATAACAGAACTGTGCTGTGTGTGTGTACGTATGTGTGGTGTATGTGTGGGCCCTTGTGTTTGAGTGAGAAGAAGAGAAAGAGCTCTGTAAGAGAAAAAAAAAAATCTATATATGGGTATTTTTGCAGAGCTTTGGGGTTTTACTTTTTCAATCTAACTTTGCGGGTTTTGACTCTAATGTTGCGTATGTGATAAACTATTTACATATTTTTAAAGCCAATATTTTCATTTCCTCCAGTTTTTCTTTGGAAAATGAAAAACATTGAGCTACTTTTTTTTTTTTAATTTTTTGACTTATCACTGATTTTTATTGACTCAATTGCCTTATTTCTCTGACTGAAGCATAACAGTGAACTTTACAGGGAAAAAGGACACAGGACAAACAATCTCAAAGGGGGTTTTCCTTCCCTCTGTTCCCCGCTCTCGCCTACCAGCCAGCCTCTGTGACCCAGTAAACCTCGCCGCTGTCCATGCTCCTCCCGTCCAGACCACAGGTGCATAGATCACTAAGTTAAAGTTCAAATGTCACGTAATAGGGTCCTTAAAATGTCTTGAAACTAGATATAAAACGGAACCGATCCGTTCGGGTCTTGGTGCATATGCTTCAGTAACGCCGGAACATTCGTTAATTTAAAACTGCCGCGCTTGGCCTGACGTTACCACTCAGGGCCCCCGGAATCACCTGGGGAAGAAGGCGGAAGTGACAAAACAGATTGTACCCTAGTTTGATGCTTGGGGTATCCCGATTGATTGTTTATATGGAGACTGGAAGATTGAAGTGAGCAACAAGAGAGAAAAAATTGGATATTTCACCCATACCGTAAAACGGGGCTATAAGGGACAGCTGGGTAATAAGGGACACTTTTCTGGGAAATGTTTTCATACCTGTCAAGTGATACGTTTTCGCCGTATTTTAATACGTACGGGGAAAATGCAATTTTAGCAAATACGGGCGTATTGCCATTTCTGTACGCCCAAAAGAAAAATATACGGGAAAAAAAATTAGTGAGTGTGTTGAGGAACACGTCGTGTGTGTATCCCCCACAGCTAGGGGGCTGGCAGAGCGCTCAGCGTGAGCTATCATCACTACAGTGAGAAGTAGGCTGATGGCCTCACACTTTCTACTGTCTTGCGGCTCCAGAACAGAGAGGAATCGCCTTCCAAATCCAATCCATCACTAGCAGAAGTGATGGTTTGTCATTTTTTTGTGGCAGGGCACAATCTACCCCCATTGGTGGCAGATCACTTCTGATCTGCCACCTGATCTGATCTGCCACATCATAAATGCTAGAGTCAGCAAAGTCTGCTACTTGGAACTATAACAAGCAGCATCAGTGAACATTTTCTTGTTTCAAGTTCATCCAAGTGCATTAGAGTAACAAAGCTGACAAATAAAAACTCTTTAATTCCAAGTGTATATACAGTATCTAGCTGACAATTAAGAACTATATTCAGAATAATTCTTATTGTGTACTTTCAAATTAAGCAATCTACCTTGTGCTAATGTAAATTTGAAAAATATTTTTGTATTTTTTTTATTTTATTTTATTTTTTTTTTGTGCTACTTGGCTTATTATTTTCACATTACCAAAAAGTTGTGGCTCAAGATTGTGTCCATAAAAGTGTACATTTGAATAAATATGTTTGAAATAGGTCATGTTGCAGTTTTTTTTGTTTTTTTTTTTTTGGGGGGGGGGTTCAGTTTTCTTTCATCTGCCGATAAATACAGTTTTTAAGTACTCAGTACAGGTGTGAAAGCCCCCCAATAAGGGAGGCATGAGGTATGCCTTGACAGGTATGTGTTTTAAGTGTAATTCTGCTTTTTTTATTTTGAGCAGGACGCAGAAAAGTGTCCCTTATTACCCAGGGTTATGGCCCTATACACACGATCCTGGGGATTTTAATACAAGTCATTTCCCACAATTAAGATAAGATAAGATAAGCCTTTATTAGTCCCACAACGGGGAAATTCCAGGATTGCAACAGCACAGGGATAGCAACACTCAGAGCAACAATCAGAAGGCAAGAAAAAAAAACAAGCAAGCAAGAGCAGCTAATATACATATGTACATATTACTATAAAATATATATATACACACACACAGACACACAGTGCAGAGCATTGTAGCTGGATGGAATAAATATATGAATATGTAAACACACAGTGCGGAGCAATGTAGCTAGATGGAATAATATGTAGATATATAAACACACAGTGCGGAGCATTGTAGCTAGATGGAATAAATATATAGATATATAAACATAAACACACCCAGTGCGGAGCATTGTAGCTAGATGGAATAAGTATGTAAATATATAAACACACACAGTGCAGAGCATTGTTGCTAGATGGGATGAAACATCTACTTAGTTATCCTACATGGTATGATTATGTGCCCATACATATTCTCACTCTCCATAGCGACCGGTATTTTCCTAGTTGTATGCCGGAGGGGACCATTGTGTAAGTCTATTGCATCTTTTGCATTCAAGAAACTATTAGTTTGTTACGTCTTTTTGCTATCTCTGCGAGCAGCCCTGCTTAGGTTGTACAGTCTGACAGCCGTTGGTAGGAAGGACCTATGAAACCTCTCGGTTGTGCACCTGGGATGATGTAGTCTGCTGCTAAATGAGCTCCTCAGTGCATTCAGTATGTCCTGCATAGGGTGGAACTCCGACTCCAGCAGAGATGACAGTTTAGCCACCGTCCTTCTCTCTCCTATCTCCTCCACCGGATCAAGGCGCTGCCCCAGGACAGAGCTAGCTTTCTTGATCAGTTTGTTCAGTCTCTTCCTATCGGCTGCAGTAATGCCACTGCCCCAGCAGACCACTCCAAAAGTGATGGCTGATGCCACCACCGTGTCATAGAATGTCTTCAGCAGTGCGCCTTGTACTCCAAAAGACCTGAGTCTTCTCAGTAGGAACAGCCTGCGCTGTCCCTTCTTGTAGAGTGCATCAGTATTGTGTGACCAGTCTAGTTTATTGTTCAGATGAACACCCAGGTACTTATAGGCTGTCACCATCTCGATGTCTGTTCCCTGTATATTTACTGGTGCTGTGAGGGGTTGTCCTTGCCTGCGGCAGTCCACCACCAGCTCCTTAGTTTTCCTCGCGTTGATCTGGAGGCAGTTCCGATGGCACCAGTCCACGAAGTCCTGGATAAGCCCTCTGTACTCAGCTTCATCTCCATTGGAGATGAGGCCAATGATCGCAGAGTCATCAGAGAACTTCTGTAGATGGCAGTGTGTTGTGTTGTGTGAGAAGTCCGCAGTATAAAGAGTGAACAGGAAGGGAGCCAGCACCGTTCCCTGGGGGGCCCCCGTGCTACTGATGATCGTGTCGGACACACAGTCCCGGGTTCTCACAAACTAAGGCCGGTTCGTGAGGTAGTCCAGGATCCATGATGACAGGTGCTGGTCCACCCCTGCGCGCAGCAGCTTGTCCTTCAGGATCATCGGTTGGATGGTGTTGAAAGCACTGGAGAAGTCAAAGAACATGATCCTCACCATATTCCCGGGCTTCTCCAGGTGGGACAGAGAACGGTGAAGGAGGAAGATCACCGCATCCTCTACCCCAATGCCATGCTGGTAGGCGAACTGGAGTGGATCCATCGCTGGTTCCACCAGGGGGCGGAGGTGAGCAAGGAGCAGTCTCTCCAGGGTCTTCATCAAGTGGGATGTCAAGGCCACCGGTCTATAGCTGTTCAGGTCTTTGGGGTGGGAAGTTTTTGGTACAGGTACCACACAAGATGTTTTCCACAGCTGTGGTACCCTCCCCAGTTTCAGGCTCATGTTTTAATTAATTCAATTACTTCCATTTCATCCTTGATTTTGTTGCTACAACTGAATGAGGAAAGAAAGGGTTCTACTGTAAGCCAGCGCCCCACTGTATCGTCATAATAATGGCTTCCGAAAAATCAATATTTATGGGGCGCCCTCGACAGACCCCCTTCGGCTTCCCAATTTTGCCGGTGGTTATAATTAATTTAAACATCACAGATTTCTTTTGGCTTACCATTCAACATTCTGGAGGCGATTAATGTCCAATTCAATGACATTTTCCACTGGTTCTGCTCTCTGGTCATCGTCGGCACTGTTGTCATCAGACAAAGCATCTGATTCCGTCTCGGACGGCTCGAACCTGTAAGGTTCTATGCCTCTGTCACTGTCTGAACCACTGTCATCAGTATCTGGGGTGTCGTCTTCCCTGAATTCCAAGTCCGATTCACCAGAGGACAAAACTAAACTAATTTGTTCACAATCGCTGTCACTTTCCGTCATGATTGCCCAATGTTGATAAGTGTGAATGTGGATACGGCAGGGCAGCCAGGGTTAAATCTGTGATGTCAAAAATATGGCCGTGGTCTGGATTGGCTGTCACAAGCCAGCGAGCAAAGCGGGGCCTTCGCCTGGTGTATTTTGTACAATTATGTAAATACGGGTGGGTGATATGGTCTCCGGTATGAATATTTGGTTTAAGCTATGTGTATTTTATCAAAATTCGTTGGCATTTGGAAAAAAAAAATTACGTGACATTTGGACTTTAAGTACAATTGCTTGCATCTTAATCAATGCTACCAGCATGACAATGATGAAATTAACTGAATATTACAATATCATGCTGTCACTTAATAATGCCTAATCACTGAAGGCTTTGTGTACACATTATATTACATGATTCAAAGCACAGAAGAGGTTGATGATTAGTGTTTGTGCATGTGATTTGTCAGAGTCTGCTGACTATCAAACACAGGTTTTGGTAATTCTATGTCATATTGTAGCTTTGTTTAAATAATACTAAAAACTCACTTTTTAATAAATGCCTATGTGCTTATTTACATTTTGATCCTTTCACTGTCCATGTTAAAAAAAAAAAAAAAAAAAAAGGACTGTTTGCTTAGGGTATAAAGAGCCCCAGACTTGTAATGCAGGTTAGGGAGAACAGGTGAGCAGGCTCTGAGATGGTTGATGCTGTAACTTTCAATCACTCTGACCTTAGAAACAGAGAGCAGAGATTAGAAGCAGAGAGTAGAGATTAGGCCTGCACTTGCAGTTACTAATTCTAAATGCTGCATTGGTTTAAGTCTTCTAATATATGACACTGTTTTGTTTAAACATAATCCTAAAAGTAGTGATGACCCATGTCAATTGGTAAAACATTTATTGATTCACTGAATACTTGGCAAATACTTGTTGTGATTACCAACATCACATTATTCAAATTGTGGAAGCTTTAGGTGTAATTTAAAGTTGTTGTTTTTTCTGTTATTCTCCATTCCTGTTCATGTTTTCGTTTTTCAACAGGAAAGGGAAAGCATTCACAAAATCTTTAGCTTTCACCAGGATTTAGGTTTTCCCAACCAACAAGGTGAAAAGATAGGAATCATAACATCACCATTACCTTTCAATTTAATAAATCCTTGGTGACATAGGCAATATGTAATAAAAAATAATAAAAACAATAATTCACTTGTGTTAAGAAACACAGTTTCTTAAACACCAGTTGTTTATCCCACTGGGATAAACATTTAAGGGACACAGAACTAATGATGATAACTGGAACATTAGTAAAATCAATTTAAGAGGTGGTAAAATTTGCACTCCTGTTGATGTAAATATTGACGTGCAGACAGGGGTAGCCATGAGGCTTCCCCCAAATTTTTCTTTGCAGGATGACACCGGATTTGATCTTTGTGGGAGGTGTGAAACGGCCAGAAAGTGTGTGTGACAGGCTCATTGGCTGGAGGGGGCAACAGCGGCCACAGGGGAAAGGACCTCTCGGTTGACAAGCTTTTCTGAAGCTAAGTAGAACAAATGACATTGCAAATGACATAAAGCATAATAATTTAAATGACTTTGACTGTAAAAATGTAGTGTTCATATGACTTCACACTGCAGGATACATCTGACACATTGCAATCTCACAGCTTGCAATGATGCCACTCACCACATAATGGTGTCACAATATCACATTTCAGAAATGTCACAGTAATAAGGAATACTTGTGTTTTCTGTGCTCCTGGTGCTTAGCGTCGGCCGAGCTGGGCCTCGGGACTACAGTCCACCCCTTAATTTACCAAGGAATGTATAAAATGAGGCATTCCTTGTACAAAATTAAGCCAAATTCTAATTAGGCAATATGCCCACCTTTCCATTGACTGAAGGAGTGTGCCACAACCTTTCACAAGGATTCATTTACACAAATTCAACCTGTCTGTGTTCAACTGGACAAACTGATCTTAGTTATCAATGCTAAATCATATCAAATCTGCACAGACAACTATATTGTTTTTCCTAAATGGAATTTGTAAAATAGTTCAAGAAACGTCACAAAAGAAGCCATGATTATTGAAATCTCATTTTGAAGGAGCTGTACTCATCACAAATTTTCATCAAAATTAACTGTGTGTGACACATAAAAGTGGTAACACGCTTCCGTCCAGTAAAAGACAATACCCATTAAGCAAATACCCTGTAACTTTGCTGCATGTGCGTCTCCATGCACCAAAGGGGGGTACCAAAGAAATTAATTGGAAAAATCCTCAGAAAAATAGATAGTACATAAAATTATCAATACATGATCAATAATGAAGAGAAAAATATAAATGAAACCACAACATTCAATAAGAAAAGTTAAAAATTACATCAATAAATTTCCAGATATTTAAGAAAATATCTGTAGATTATTGTAAAGGAAATATCATGTTTATAAGAAACAAGGTAAACTGGTAAGGAAGAAAACCATGCAAATTTATGAGAAAAGTTCCAAATGTCTAAGGACAGTCCAACTAGTGCTGAATTTATGTTTACTGTGGGACTTGATTTAGAATCTACTACAAAGACAATATAGATTCTTACATTTATTAAAATTGTTTCACAAAAAAAAAAAAAATTGAGTGGGTACTGGCATAAGTCCCACTGTATCAAGTGTCCAGTGCTTCCAGGAACTTGGACATTGGCAGAAGTCCGTGATTCATTACCTTTGTAATGCTAAAATTCTAATCAGATGCAAAAAGATGCAAAAAGACATATGATAACATAAACATACACTTCATAAAACTTTCGAAATTCAAAAGAACGTCTATAACTTACTAAAATAGTTATAAAATCCATAAGTTACTTATTTTTCATAAAATTATACGATATAAAGTATAGCTTAAATCTCAGAAAAAAATGAAAATTTTTATAAGAGCTAAAAGCTCAATTTGGCATTGACAATCATGTAGGTAGTTGGTCTGATAATGTATTTGATTGTATACTTATTTTTTAAAAGAAGACAACAAATGACTGTTTAACTGTTTCTCTATGCAAGTGCCGGCTGTTGGCGTTCGCGTCCAGTAACGACCTCTGCTAATAGAGAAGTAGGCTGTTTGTTTATCATGACAAGGGAAAAGGAAAAAAAAAATACAAGGGAAAGAAAAGGTAACACTTATCATCCTCATCATCCTTGTTTTTACACTGTAGAGAATGTCTACACTGATAATGTCTTTGGTATGTCCTGCTCTTCTGTATCTGAGGAATGTGCTGGAACTTCAAGCTCATGTAGATTAGGTTTATAGATGCTCTGTCTGTCTCTGAAATGTCCCTGGATGGTTCTGCAGATCGTTCTCCCAAAGTAAAATAATTTGATCTGGGGCACGCAAGAATCAGGAGGGCATTTGGCACCCCCATACGGCTTCCTCTTGCAAGGATCCTCCTCTATACCAAGGTGTCTAAGAAGCTGCCCACCTACTTTTCTACTGCGAGGATGGCGATGAAGTTGTGCCACGACTGGACCTGGACAAGGACTTTGAAGATGCACCAGAAATAGTTTAGGGTCTGCAATAGGGTCTACAATGCACACCTACATGATGTTAGCATTTGCTTTGCTGTGCCTCTGCCCCACAGGTTTCTTTTGTGAGATATGATTCATGGGATGTAGATGCGTATAGGGGGATAGATTATTTTGATATATTTTACACATATAGAATTGTTAGCCATATTGACCAACAATGTTTGCACCACGCCTGATGCCCACCGGAGAGATGGCAACCTGAAGGGAGCAGGTCCACGTGACTGCCGGAAGGGAACATCAGTTACATATAGAAACTTAGAAACACTACACTCAGGGATTAGAGTAGGGTTATGAGATGAGTTTATGCTCATCTCAACAGGGGGAGATGCAAAAGCATGAATATAAGTTGCTATTGTGGCAGGTTGATTCAACCCCCCCACAACACACAGAGACAGTCAGCTCGTTACTCCTGGGTTTTTTCCGCTGCATGCTGAGTTTACAGCTGTGAGGTTAAAGTGTCATCCATGCATTGTGTTCATGCATCCTGTCTGTACCTTTGATATGCAAATGCCCAGATCGACTGCTGTGAATGTCTTTGATGTATTGTCTGAGTTGGGTATATATGCTGCACTGTTCTGTAAATCTGCTCTCTCATTCACTCTTCAACTGCTGCTGCTGGACACGCACACCGTGTCTCTTTGTCTGAGAGCCTGAGGACATCACCTCAGCCCGCAGCACGAGAGCTGGGGAGGTGTTCCGATGAAAGCGGTATGATTCAATAAACCAACTTAAAACTCCATCGCTGCCTTTATTTTATCATGCCGCAACACTGGTGACCCCGAACATGCACACGCTTTGTGCAACGCAACCTTCTGGTCTGGACAGCCACGCTGGCGACCCGACGCTGAAGAAAACGAGCTGCCGGCGAACGCAGCACCGGACAGTGATGCTCCGCCGACGAGCGAACGCAGCAGCCTGACTGATCTGCCCTCCCTACGGCTTCAGGGAGGCCTCAACGCAGAGCCCACGGCAGGCGAGTTACTCTCCGGATATCGCCCAAGACCAGGTAAATGGCAGTAAATGTCATGGCGCGACCCTCGCCGAGATCGGGGCGTCCAGGCGGGACAGCCTGATGGACAAAGATCGTCTATCTCCCCTCAACGCTCCAACGCACCATGACTAATCTGCAGCCACGGCTCATCATAGATGTTTTTCGGCGCCGACTGGGCCGATCTCCACCAAGTTTCCGACCCTGGTTTCCTCTCCAGCGGGCCCACCCACCAAGGAGCCCCGGCACACGCACCGGGGGTGACGAGGACGGCGCAACACGCACGGAACAAGAATGGCTCCAGAGACCACCATCGTCCTGCGCAGCTGCACGCAGAACCTTCAGGGCTGCGCGCTCACCTGAAGCAAGCACACGCGCAGCGCGCTCACAGGATTCACTGATGGTTTCAGCCACGGCGCACAAAGGATTCAGCCGTCTGCTTTTCCCGAGGGCTTTAAGGCTGCGCACGCACTTAAAGTCAACACGCCAAGTTCCTCTGCTTTTGTTTACGCAACCTCGCCGCTCCTGTTTTTCTTCATGGCCACGAGAGGAGTCAGAGACTAATTTTTCTTCTGGTGATCTCCACAAGTTCAACGGGACAGCCCCTCGACATCGCGGAGCAGCAAACAATTTTTGGCGCAGCCCGAACGATTTCACCGCGCCTGGTCAGCACTTACTACCCCCTTCCCCCTCCCCCTCCACCTGCACAGAGCTTTTCCCTGCTCGCTGCCCAAACTGCAACATCGAAGTCTCGGCCCCCTGCCATGCCCTCTGGGGGGGAGCGTGTGGTGGGTTGATTCAACCCCCCCACAACACACAGAGACAGTCAGCTCGTTACTCCTGGGTTTTTTCCGCTGCATGCTGAGTTTACAGCTGTGAGGTTAAAGTGTCATCCATGCATTGTGTTCATGCATCCTGTCTGTACCTCTGATATGCAAATGCCCAGATTGACTGCTGTGAATGTCTTTGATGTATTGTCTGAGTTGGGTATATATGCTGCACTGTTCTGTAAATCTGCTCTCTCATTCACTCTTCAACTGCTGCTGCTGGACACACACACCGTGTCTCTTTGTCTGAGAGCCTGAGGACATCACTTCAGCCCACAGCACGAGGGCTGGGGAGGTGTTCCGATGAAGGCGGTATGATTCAATAAACCAACTTAAAACTCCATCGCTGCCTTTATTTTATCATGCCGCTTCACTATTAAGTTAGTGAGGTGCCCATTAGGACACCTCAATGGGGGGAATTGTTGGTAAATTTCTATGATGCCCTTGTCTCTCTGAGAATGTTGGTTAGTCTGCAACTATGTTTCTCCAACCTTCATCCTGCTTGCTTTGAGAATGTCCGTTATTCTGTAACTATGGTTTCATCATCCTGCTTGCTTTGTACGCCACACTGCCATCTTTAGATTACACCCAAGGATTCACTCGCTTAAACCAGATAGAATCAGCTCGGCCCTCAGCTGAGTTGGCACATAGTAGAAGGACACTGATGCACGTGAGGGGAGCCCTCCCGCCTGCGTGAGGGAGTGGCAGAGTTCTATAAAAAGCATAGGACCCACTGTTGAAGTAGCACTGTCTCTTGATACGTCTTGAAAGTAGTGCTCTGGCGCTGTACCTTGGACCATATCTCAGCTTCAGTAAAATAAGTGAAACTGTACTTCACCTCTCTGTCTGGTTATTTGGCCTTCATACCAAAAGAACCGGAGATTAAGATATTTTGATGCAACACTAGTCAACACATCAGAGTGATTCAGCTGTATATGTACGAGAGGGGCTGAAAAGTTCATAGTGGTCAAATTTGAAGAAATGTGGTTTATTTTTCAACATAGTCTCCTCTTTGGTCCACACACTTCTTCCATCGGTGTTGCAGTGCTTGGTTCCCTTTGGTTGAAAAATAAACCACATTTGGTCAATTTTGACCACTTTGAACTTTTCAGCATATGAACTTTTCAGCACCCACTTGTACATGCTGTAGAGCCCCGCCAAGTGAGCTGGCTCTCGACGATCCCACGTAGGGGCTGATGGGTGCCCGCCGGGCAGCTCACTGGGGACCAACAATCTGATCCGCCCGCCGCAGTGGAACCACAACCTCAGTGCGGTGCATGTGGCCTCGCCCCAGCTGTTGTGCCATGTGCCCCCAACTCGCCTCCCTCCTCTGGAGGGAGTGGGAGATTTAGTGTCTCCTCCTCCGTCCTCCCTGGTGGGTATGGAATGGAGCACCTGGGGGATTTTGTGTCCCCCCCCACCACTCCCCACCAAAAAACAGAACCCTTCATCAAACCAAATCAAACGAATGCGGAACCGACGGGTGGAGGGCTTCATACATTCATCCCCCCGTCTCGGTCTGGTTTGGCCATCCAACTGTGTGCCTCCCATTCCTCTGTAGGCACCTCTGGGACCCCGCATGTGTGGACGTGGCAGCTGGTGGACTCCAGTCTCCAAGCTGACCATGCCCTGTGTGTGCTATGGGGTTCCAGAATATGGCAGCCCCAGTGGTGGAAAACAACGGGCAGCCGCCATCGGTTTTGCGGTGTCCATGGGAAGGGTTACTGTCAGCATGGTCAGTGGTAGGTAGACCATGTGCCTTTGTCCGCAGAGCCATGTCAGCTCCTCCCTCTTCCCACGGGGGAGTGAACTCAGGTGTTTTGCTATGCCCAGTGCTTATCAGACTATAAGCACTGGGCATAACCAATCAGGCTAAGCAGGAATGCTTAAATAGCTAGAAATGCTCTGTCCAAACTCACATTTTTTTTAATTTTTTTTTTTTTTTTTGGGGGGGGGAGCTTAACTGTACATTCACAGTAGAAAAACACACACTTTGGATTTGGGACTATTTTGCTCTTGATATGTCTTGTAAGTCACAAAAAAATGTCACAGACATGTTAACAGAAAAAAAAAAGATTTTTGGCAGAGTTTCACTTTAAAGAATTTATATATACACTACTCACAATAAATTAGGGATATTTGGATTTCGGGTGAAATTTCAGGATGCACCTAAAATACACAATACCCTTTCCAGGTGAACTTAATTTGACCTTCTTTAACCTTTTGAATGCACATGTCCAACTGTTCAATGTTTCAGTACTTTTTGCATAACTTGCTGTTCTCTAACAAAATGCTTAACAGCAAAATTCACAACAGGTGTTTAATCCATGAATCGATCAATAGATTTTCTGGTTCAATTAGAATTGGTATTTAAACAGTCCTATTCATCATGTTGTTCACATTTTGACATCATGAGACCAAGATGGCACCTAACAATTGATCAACAGTACCTCATCATTGCGAGGCTTCAAACAGGATGTAATCAGAGGGAAGTGACCACTGAGCTTAGAGTGTCACAGTGTCATCAGCAGGTTGCAAAAGAGATACAGAGAGACTGGAAGAGTCACAGAAAGGCATAGAAGTGGACGTCCTTTCGCTACATCCCACACTGATGACCGCTTCATTGTGAACAGTCCCCTGCGGAACAGGAACATGAATGCCACCCAACTCCAGGCACATTTAAGGGAGGTGAGAGGCACCCAAGTGTCACGTCAGGCCATTTAAAACTGTTTACATCAGCGTGGTCTGCATGCTAGACGACCTGTAAGGGTACCTGACCACATCATCAAGGACAGACTTCATCATCTTGCATGGGCCAAGGAGCAACAGTTCGTGACCCTGCACCCCACAAATTCAATGACCTGAGGACCGTCCTTCAAGAAGAGTGGAATGGCATGCCTCAGCAGACAATAAGTCGACTTGTGAACAGCATGAGATGTCAATGTCAAGCTGTAACTGATGCTGAAGGGCACATGACAAGTTATTCTTTTCTGGTTCCGGTTCCGCCGGACCGGTGGCGCCACACGAGTAGGCTGCCCGTTGCAACAGCCTTTTTTTTAATCTTCCTTCTTCTTTCTACACCTTTCACTCTGTATATATATCACGGACGCACGGATCGCCCCGGGGGTCTCCCGGGTCGGCGGACGGAGCCACGGTTTGCAGCGGGAGACGCTACAGCGGGGAGGAGCTAGTGCTAGCTAGCACTTGGCCGCCGCCCGGTGCTAATGGGTAACTCGACATACCGGGAGCTGTAGCGAAAACGACGCGGGTGCCGGGCTGGAGTTTAGGCGGCGTGCAAGAAATATAAGACAGAATAATAAAGAGCGATGGCAAGAACCAAGCAGACCGCCCGTAAAATCTACTGGAGAAAGAAGCCCCCCAGGAGACAGCTAGCCACCAGGGCTGCTCGGAGAGGCGCTCCGGCCACCGGCAGAGTGAAGAGGCCTCGCCGTCACAGGCCCGTGGCACTGAGAGAGATCCGTCGCGGCCAGAAATCCACGGAGCTGCTCATCCGTAAGCTGCCCGTCCAGCGCCTGGTGAGGGAGATCGCTCAGGACTTCAAGACCGTCCTGCGTTTCCTGAGCTTCGCCGTCATGGCTCTGCAGGAGACCAGCGAGGCCCACCTGGTGGGTCTCTTCTTCGCTAAGGGGGTCACCATCATGCCCAAAGACTTCCAGCTGGCCCGCCGCATCCGCGGAGAGAGAGCTTAGACTTTCTGCTGCACATTCACCAACCATAATGCTCTGCACTGTGTGTCTATATATATACATTTATAGTAATATGGACATATGTTTACTAGATGTTGTTTTTTCTTGCCTTCTGATTGTTGCTCTGAGTGTTGCTATCCCTGTGCTGTTGCAGTCCTGGAATTTCCCCATTGTGGGACTAATAAAGGCTTATCTTAATTTTTTTTTTCTTATTGAGACATTGACATTTTTTGTTGTGGTATACCCACCACTGTTGTTGGCTTTTGTTTCAATAAATTGTTTGAGATGAGGAAATCACCATTGCATGTTTCTACTGAAATGCTCTACTTTCATATTACATCACTGTAGCGTGAACTTTTTACATTTTCCAAAAATTTCACCCGAAAGCCAAATATCCCTAACTTTTTGTGAGTAGTGTGTATGTGTTTGAAATGATTTCCAGTTATGCATGCTTTACTCAGTGACGCTCACATTCAAAAGACTGCAAACTGACCAATCAACTTCTAGCCTCGGAGCCTCTCCTTTCTGGGAATCTTTTACAACACAGCATCAAACAAAGGAACTCAGTGCTATTGGTTAGAAATTTTAACTAATGGGCAGATCCATTTCCATTCTCTGAACGTAATTGGGCAGGCTCATTTGTCAACTAGACATTGGGCCATACAGCCACTCCAACAAGTTGAAACTTTTTCTTTGTTTAGTTCAGTCTTAGGTGAGTTGACCATGAAACTTCTTCAAGTCAGGCCCAGAGTGTAAACTCTGTGTTCTTTTTGTGACATTTTCAAACTTTTCTTTAAAAGTCACCTTTTTCCTATTTTACACTTTTTTTTTCCAAAGGTCTTTTTATTGTTATTAAGTGAAGTGTCAATACAATGTACAATACAAAGTATTGGAAATTTTCATTTTTGTTTTTACCAAACAGCGCAAAAATAGAATTTAAAACTAACAAATGTGCATGCTTAAAAAAAATAAGTAAACAATAATAATAATAAAAATACAAAGAGAAAAAAAAATTGTGTGTGAGGTGGGGGTGGGGTAAGGGAGATATGAGCTACTCAAAAGCTATAGTCGTGGGTCTCTCAAAGAAATCGAGAAACGGGCGCCACAATTTATAGAATTTATTTTCAGAGCCGCGAACTGTATATCTGATTTTTTCTAAATCCAAACAGGACATTATATCTTTTATCCACTGTACATGTGAAGGGGGCGAAGAGTCTTTCCACTTCAGTAATACAGCACGTCTGGCCAATAATGATGAAAATTTTAATACTTTTAATTTGGAATTTGGCAAGTCAAGTTCTGGAGCCACACCAAAAATAGCACATAATGGATCAGGTTTAATTTGATATTGCAGGACTTCAGACATAGTGATAAAAACAGAATGCCAAAAATTCATCAATGAAGGGCAGGACCAGTACATGTGAAGCAAAGTGCCAGGAGCGTTACCACACTTTTCACAAGTTGGGTCTATATCTGAGTAAATACGTGCTAGCTTAACCTTGGACAGGTGCAACCAGTGCATGATCTTAAATTGAATAAGAGCGTGACGAGCACACATTGATGCAGTGTGAACCTGGCCAAGAATAGAGTCCCACAGTTCATCAGTAAAAGTAAAATTAAGATTTTGTTCCCAATTCGATTTTATAGTGGCCACAGGAGGACATTGTAAATTTGAAATTAAATTATATAGAACTGATATTACCCCCTTAGAAGTTGGTTTAACTGATAAAAAGTCATCTAGAGAATTATCAGAAGATTTTTAAGGGAATTGTTTTGTCATGGTTTGCACATAGTGTCTGACCTGGAGAAAGCGGAAAAAATGTGTAGAAGTGATGTCGAATTTGGTGGAAAGTTGAGAAAAACTTGCAAATTGTCCATCAAAATATAAATCCGCAAATGATTTTAAACCTTTTCTGTGCCATATATGAAATGCACTATCAGTAGTTGATGGGGTAAATAAATGATTTGCAGCAATTGGACTTCTAATGGAAAAAGACTGAAGACCAAAATTTTTCCTGAATTGAGACCAAATTCTAAGAGACTGACAAACTACTTTGTTATTACCCAGTGTAGACAAAGCAAGGGGAAGTGGTGAACCTAAAATTGCCGGTAGGGAGGTTTGATTGTCCACATGTGACTCCATAAGGATCCAAATGGGTGATTTGGGTTCCAGGTAGAAGTGTTTCCAATATAACATGCACCTGATATTTGCTGCCCAGTAGTAATATTGAAAGTTAGGGAGAGCCATGCCACCCACTGATTTGGGTCTTTGAAGAAAAGCTTTCCTCAGTCTTGGATGTTTACCATTCCAAATAAATGAGGTAATCAGAGAGTCCAAAGACTTAAAAAAGGATTTAGGAATAAAAATGGGGAGACACTGAAACAAATATAAAAACTTTGGAAGTAGCATAATTTTTACAGAGTTGATTCTGCCAGTTAAGGACATGGATAATGGGGACCATTTGGAAAGTAATTGCTTGCACTGGTCAAATAAGGGGAGAAGATTATTTTTAAACAAGTGATTAAATTGTTTAGTGACACATATCCCAAGATAAGTAAAATGATCTGTAACAACCTTGAAAGGAAAATTTTTGAGATCCTGAACTCGAATCTTTTCATTAATCGGAAACAATTCACTCTTATTGAAATTAATTTTATATCCAGAAAACCTACTAAAGCTATCCAAAATGTTGAGTATAGCAGGTAAGGAAGTAAGTGGGTTGGAGAGAAATAATAGAAGATCATCGGCATAGAGTGAAACCCTATGCTCGATGCCTCCCCTACAAATGCCTAGAAAGTCCCGGCTCCCACGGACTGCAATAGCTAACGGCTCAATTGCCAAGGCAAAGAGCAACGGGCTCAAAGGACAGCCTTGCCTCGTACCACGGTAAAGCCTAAAATAGTCAGAATAGCGACAATTAGTTAACATTGAAGCCAAAGGACTAGCATAGAGAAGTTTAATCCAGGAACAGAAGGAAGGACCAAAGCTGAACCTCTTCAAAGTAAAAAACAAATACTCCCACTCAACCCTATCGAATGCCTTTTCAGCATCCAAACTAATAAGACATTCGGGTATGTTATGGTGAAGAGTGTAAGTGATATTAAACAGCCGCTGCAAGTTAAAGAAAGAATGGCGATTTTTAATGAAACCGGTTTGGTCCTGTGAAATTATAAAAGGAAGAATCTTTTCCAACCTTGAAGCTAACAACTTTGACAGAATTTTAACATCGGTATTTAACAAGGAAATAGGCCTGTAAGAAGCACAATCAACAGGGTCCTTGTCTTTTTAAAGCAACACAGTGATACAGGCCTCGTAACATGAAGGAGGAAGTGTACCAGAGTCAAGCAACTTTGTAAAAACTTGGCAAAGGAAAGGGGCAAGGGCGTCGGAGAATTTTTTGAAAAAATCAGCGGAAAACCCATCAGGTCCTGGAGATTTTCCTGATTGCATGGATGATATTGCTAACTGAATTTCTTCTTTTGTGATGGGAGCTTCTAAAATTTGCCGAGATTCTGGGGAAATCGAAGGGATATCAATAGAATCAAAGAAGTCTTGCAGATCCTTTAAATTTGTTGTGCATTCTGAAGTATATAATTTTGAATAAAATGACCTGAATATATCGTTCATCACATGTTGATCAGATGTCACATCTCCTTTATCTGTCCTAACTCCAGTAATAATTTGCTTAGCTCTAATACCGCGCAGTTGATTAGCTAGAAGTTTACCGGTCTTTTCGCCATGTTCATAAAATTCACTCTTGTTCCTTATTAAACAACCTTCGATTTGTCGAGTGGAGAGTAAATTAAGTTTAATTTGTAATGTCAAACGTTCATTGTACAGAGCGGGTGATGGAGATTGAGCATATTGCCTGTCAGTGTCCAAGATTTGGTCTAAGATAGCTTTCTGTTCTGTGTTGCGGATCGTCTTTTAAATGCTGCCAATGAAATAATTTCTCCCCTATGAAATGCCTTCATGGCCTCCCATATCGTTTTGTTCAACATACCAGGAGTTTTATTTTCTTTTAAAAAAAACTTAATTTTAGAAGAAATATTCGCAACCAGTTTTTCATCTGTAAGTAATAATGGATCCAGTCTCCAGTGCTTTCTCATAGAGTCACATCCATGGAGGAACATTTTAAGTACAAGAGGGGCATGATCAGAAACCGAGATGCTATCATAACTGCAAGAGCTGAGGTTATTTATTAATAAATTGTCAACAAAAAAATAATCTATTCTGGTATAAGTGTGGTGTACGTGAGAGAAGAAAGAATAATCTCTGCCGTTAGGATGTAAAAAACGCCAAGGGTCTGTAAGGCTATATTCCTCAAGAAAACACTTGACATAGGTTGCAGATTTGTTAAGACTAGCAGGTTTTGAGGATGAGCAGTCTAAGATTGGATCCATGTACAAATTAAAGTAACCCCCAAGAATTAGAGAATGAGTATTTAAGTCTAGGAGCTGCGAAAAAAGGTTGCGAAAAAAGTGTACATCATCAAAGTTTGGCGCATACAGATTAGCCAAGGTGACATGTTTATTGCCAAGTTTACCTGATACTATTACAAATCGTCCATTTTTATCTAATACATCATTAGAGGGAGCAAATGGGATATTTTGATCAATAAGAATAGCGGCGCCCCTGGCCTTAGCTTTAAAATTCGAATGAAAAAATTGTCCTGACCAACATTTTGACAAGCGCAAGTGGTCGGAATCCTGCAAATGGGTTTCCTGCAAAAACAGTACCCCAGGCTTAAATTGCTTTAGATGTGACATGAATCTCTTTCGTTTAATTGGATGCTTCAACCCCTTCACATTCCAGCTTACCAAAGTAAGATTACTATTCATTCAAAAAGTAAAATTTATATTGTATTGTGTTGTGTAGCCCAAGAAGGGATGGGGTAAGGTACAGATAGGGGTGGGAAAAAAAGGGGGGGGGGCGTTAATAAATCAATAACATTAAAAAAAAAACACCATGAAAAAACAATCAGCAACCGAACCTATAACAACACTCCAGCTGGTTGCATAGAACAGCAACCGCTCCATCTCCTGCTCTATTCTCATCCTAACAAAGTACTCCCATACAACCGGCTTCAATCCTGCGTAGTGTGAACATTTTACCCTAAACTAAAAAATATCAATAAGTAAACAATGTATAGGTGCAGCTTTAATGAAATAATAACTCAAGTAGTCCAGTGTGATAATTGGTCAACCCGGGAATGTCCAGTTCAGGGCAGAGATCGCTGGTTTCTCTCCATGGTTTGCATGAAGTGGGTGACCTCAGAGACGGACGCCAGCCACTGGTTTTTGCCGTCTGGAAGAGTTATCCGGAGCCTGGCAGTGAAGAGAAGAGAAGGACGAAAACCTCTCTTGTACAACTCCGACATGTCCTCCTTGTATTCGGCTCGTTGCTTCTGAACGTCAGCGTTATAGTCCTCGTAGAACTGAAGTTTGTGTCCACGATATTCCAAAGTCCCACGGCGTCACCGCGCTTCTCTCATCACCAAATCTTTGGTCCGAAACCAGTGGAAACGGATAATGACAGCGCGCGGCTTCCCGTTCGGACCCGGCTTGGGCATGAGGCTGCGGTGGGCTCTATCCAGCTCTGGGGGAGATGACAAAATGTGTGTGCCAAAAACATCCACTAACAGCTGAGAAAAAAAGTCAGATGGCCGTGGACCCACATCGAAGGATTCCGGTAGACCCACCAAACGAATATTCTGCCTCCTGCTTCTTCCTTCCAGGTCAGAAAGTTTGTTTTTCAAAAGCTTGTTCTCCTTCTGTATTGACTCACATGTAGCTTCAAGCACCGCTAGGCGCTGGCTAACGTCCTCCGCGTTGCTTTCAAGGTCGCCAATGCGTTGCTCCTGGTTAGCCACATCTGCTTGAATCTTGTCCAGCCTGCCATTAATCACATCAGATGAAGCTTTGAAGTCAGCAGCTATGGACGTTCTGTGTTGCTCAAGCAAGGCGACAAGTGCAGGGTTAAGGCCTATGTTAGCATCCTCGGCTAAGCTGGTGTTAGCATTGTTCTCTACTGCCTCCTTTTAAGTCTGCTTTCTTGTTTTGGACATATTTCTCAACTCAAAACAGATTCTGCACGTATTGGATGTCCAAAACGTTGATAGCTTACAGCAAAGTAGGGTTTAAAAAGTAAAACTGAAAAAAAGTATAGCAGGAGCCAGCAGCGCACACACCTACTCCATTGCCGCCCTTATGAGCAATCACACCTTTTTCTTAAATTACCATGCCAAGATACCGTACCTGTTGATTCTAACCAACTTAGTAAGTCCACTTAGTTCTGACTGCTATACATCAGAAGAATAACAGACTTTGTGTTTTGTTTTGTTTTTTAATCAAGTCTTTGTTGTTCTGATTGGATTTTGAACCATAAACAAATACTAGGAATTTGACAGTCTGGCCAGATGTCTCCTTTTCCTGTGTATAAGCTAAGATGACTGATCTGCATGCCAGAATCACCCAGCTTCTATGGTTGTGACCTAAAGGAGCAGTGGCCGGTACTGGACCGTTCTGTGGGCAGAACCTGTCCTTTTCTCTCAACCCATCAACGGACCTCCATTTGAACCAAGTTGGTATCTGAAGGCCTGCGACCACAGTAAGGCACAATCTGACTTTATCTGCTGTGTTTAAGGTCTGTTGTCCAGATTAGATTGAATTTTTCCTGAATATTCCTTTATAAGGTCTATACACCTAGCATCTTTGAACTCCTATCAGAACACTACAAATGTAGCCTATTTATCTTTTCATTAATCTCCCTTTCTTTCCAGAGTAAAACACAATTTTTTCCTGTTTCTAAACTAATTTTTATCATTTTCTTCATAAAACGGCATCCATTTTTCATAAGATAAGATAAGATAAGCCTTTATTAGTCCCACAATGGGGAAATTCCAGGATTGCAACAGCACAGGGATAGAAACACTCAGAGCAACAATCAGAAGGCAAGAAAAAACAACATCTAGTAAACATATGTCCATATTACTATAAATGTATATATATAGACACACAGTGCAGAGCATTATGGCTGGTGAATGTGCAGCAGAAAGTCTAAGCTCTCTCTCCGCGGATGCAGCGGGCCAGCTGGAAGTCTTTGGGCATGATGGTGACCCCCTTAGCGAAGAAGAGACCCACCAGGTGGGCCTCGCTTGTCCAACCATTTTGCTTTGCTGCTGTATTATATTTTCCTCAGTTCCTACTATATTATCAGCTTAAGCTATGCTTTTCTTTGGTTCCACAAATGTTTAATACACTTTCTGCTCAGTAACACGGGAACAGTTTGATGTGTTCATGATAAATGTTGAGTTCCCTTTTTTTCAGTCACCTGAATGTATTCTATGCTGGAGTAGGGCCATGCAGAGACCATTTGAGGGGCAGGGGCTCAAATTTGAAAAAAGGGCACATGAAGCAAGATTTGTTAACTATATATACACCAAAAGAAAATTGGAGCGGTATTTACAAACTGTGTTTGAGAAGTATTTTCACTCAAAAAAATCTTATAAATTTTACTGAGGTTATTCTTGAGTAAAATTTATTTTGTGGTGGTACAGGTGGGAGATTCTCCACCCAGAGACAGCTGCTGGGGGAAAGAGGGAACAATGTGTTGAACGAGGAAGTGTCACCTGGGGGTCTTAGACAGGACATTAAGGACTATTTGCCCCCTGGGAAGAGGAGGAAGCGCCAGAACCGCTGGAGGAGGAAAGGGTGTGAGAATGCGGTACTGGGGTTATGTTATGTTAATGTGCCACGCATGTCTTTGTTCCACACAATGACTATGGTTGGGATTCCTGGGTCTCAATGCATAGAATTAAAGATTATGAAAAGAGGATGCACAGAGACCCAGCAGATTTTACTGTACTGAATGTTCGAGAAGGAATAAAGTTTGTGTGTTGTCTAGCTCGTTGCCTCACCTGCTTCCTTTCTCCACATAGGTGACCCCAAGACGTGCCATGGAGATTGAGCCGAGAACCACCACGGAGACTACCTGGAGCAGTGGTGTCAAACTCATTCCATGGAGGGCCAAGACCCTGCAGGTTTTACTTTCACCCAGTCTCTTCAGCAGGTGTTTTTACTGATCAGCAATCAGTGGGAAGAAATTCAGAGAAATTACCTGTTGAAGACACTGGGTGGAGGTAAAACCTGCAGGGTCTTGGCCCTCCATGGAATGAGTTTGACAACTGTGACCTGGAGGGAGAGCACCAGCGCCACGTGCGCTGTCTCAGTCAAGCTCTCAGACTTCTAGCTTCACAGCCCGACCACATGGTTCCTGCACATAGAAGCCCAGTTCGCACTCCGTGGGATAACAACGGATGACACAAAGTATTACCACGTGGTCGCTGCACTGGATGTGTGCACCACGCAACAGGTGATGAGCCTGCTCCAGGAGCCGCCGGCCCAGGGAAAATATGAAGCGCTCAAGAGGATGCTGCTCCAGCGCAATAACTTTTCTGACAGTGAGAGGGCAGAGAGACTCCTAATACGTTCAGAGTTAGGTGACAGGTCAGTCATGGAGCTCATGGAGAGCATGTTGGCACTGATGGGGAAGAACGACGAGTCTTTTCTGTTCACCCACTTGTTCCTCAGGAACCTACCGGCCACAGCGAGGGTGATCCTGGCCAACTCGCCACTGCTGGTGACCAAGGACTACTGCGCACTGGCACAGAAAGCGGATCGCATCATTTTAGTGACCAGAAATCTTAGTGTGAATGCAGCGGCACCGGTGTCTATGAGGGACTCCAACAAGGTCGAGGAGCCGATGGTGGTAGCCGGAGCAGACACCAGGAGATGAAGGATAATTTCGTTTTTTATGTGCATGCACATACTAAATGACAATAAAGAAATCTTGAATCTTGAACGGGGCAATCTGTTTCTTTCATTGCCATTTTGCGGCCTCGGCACCTGGACGTGGCTAAACTGGCCAGTGCGCGCAAGGATTTTGCCAACTTAGAGCAGTTGGGCATCATCAGGCGCTTCAATAGCCCGTGGGCATCACCGCTACACATAGTGCCGGCGACCATGCGGCGATTTCCGGCGCTTGAACAATGCCACGGAACACGATCGGTATCCTATCCCGCACATCCAGGATTTTTCCATGCACCTGGCTGGGGCACGTGTTTTTTCCAAAATGGATCTGGTCCGCGGTTAAAACCAGATCCCAGTGAGCGCAGAAGATGTTCCAAAAACAGTGGAAATAACTCCTTTTGGCCTTTCCGAGTTTTTGCGCATGCCATTTAGATTAACCTCTTGCACTCCGGTGTACCGCGGACGGGCAGGTCTCTGCATCCTACAATGCACAGAGGGCGCTCTCGTGCGCTCTAGGACGCACGAGGGTGCTGCGCCCTAAGAGTGCACTGGAAAAAAAAGCTGCATTTCCGTTCTCCCACTACAGACACAGCCGTGAACAGATCGGATATGATTGACCTCTCATTCGACTAATAAGAGCCTTGAATTGGGTTTCTGAAACCTTGAAGAACCAATGACTGAAAACCTAGCAAGAAGGACCCACCTACCAACTCTGTGAATGCAGCGAGCCAATTGAAGCACAGAAGTTCACGAGCTGTTTTGTGTAAGGCTGGGTGAAGAGAGACTGACTGCTGCAGCAGATGAAAAAAAGGACCAGCAGGAAGAACCGCCACAGACCCAGCAGCACGGAGACCATCCACAAGTGTGACCTGTGTGACAGGGACTGCCATTCGCGCGTTCAGCCACAGGCGGTGCTTTTTTGTTTTTATTCCAGCAGAGTAGACGCTTAGGATTCTCTTCCATGGTCATCATAGACCGACGGAGGCCGACGACGAAGGCTGAGTGACACACACGCGTTCGCCAGTCTTTTTTTAATTACTACTGTTATTTGTTTTGAAAAATCGTTCGCCAAAACCGCAATCATGGAAGTGCAAAACCGCAATAATGGAATTATGTTTTGATCGGGTCGCGAGACCAGCGTCACGTTCGTCTGACAATGAGGAAGAAGTTCGCCAGCTCCGCTTCTGCTGTGAAGAGGTAAGTGTTCTAAACTAAATTATTCTTTATCCCTGAAAATTGTAATCAAAATGACTTTTGACCGATCGGTAAATTACAGCTGTGCGTCATCGCTGCATGACGGACCGTGGCGCAACGGGCGATGTCCATCCTCTGTAGCGAGGGGGGGGACAACCCCGCCCCCCCACACACACAGAGCCCTGAGTGTCACCTTTCATTAGAGCCCAAGATGAAGCTTCTATATTGAATCATTCAAAAGTTACAGACGTTTTTCCAAACTGTGCCATTTGGCACAATTTGGCACAGTTCAAAAACGCCTGGGAACTACCTGAGGAAAAAGCTGTGTAATATATTCATTTTTTGTGGTATTGTTACAAAATTTGGACCTCAGCTGGATAACACTTGGTTCTACATTTCTGTTGCATTTTCCAGCCCGGATCTGAAGCTGTGTGTTATTTGCAAGCATTTGTATCCAAAAAAACCCCACCCAGGCCAAATTTATTTTCTTCAAGTTCACTATGTTTAGATGACTGTAACTCAGTGGCCAGAGCACTTAGAGAGATTATTGCCAAAAAATTCAAAGTGTTTTCTTTTAAATGAGACCAACCCCATGAAGATGCTGCAAAGGGTTGAAGAACAGCTTTTGATTTACTTTGGGCACGTTATTTTTTGGCGTTTTTAGGGAAATTGACCGGAGTGCAAGGGGTTAAAAGGCGAGGCAGACTTTCCAGAGAATGATGGACGCAGTGCTTCAGGTTCAGGTTACTTTATTTGTACCCTTAGGTAGATTTGTTTTGCAGTCAGGTGACATCCATATTTACAAACTACAATTACATTCAACATGAACACAAACACAGGCACACATGAAGCTGACTATAAATATGATAAAAGTACTCAAGGCTCCACCAATCAGGACATAGGACATGAGATAAGAGAAAAAACAAGGAGATAAGAGAGAAGGGTCATATTAAAAAGTTAAAGACTAGTCAAAGAGGTTAAAAACATAAAAGTCTAAAACCCAGTAAAAGATTCATGACTTGTTATTTGTTTTTGTCTACTTAGACAACATTCTGGTAGCTAGTGCCTCTGAGGAAGAGCACATTGCCCATCTCAAGATGATTTTCCAGAGGTTGGAATTGCATGGGCTGATAGTTAACCCAGTGAAGTGCCAGTTTGGTGTGCCAGTGGTTGATTTTTTTGGCCACCGCATTTCGCCGGAGGGCACAATTCCATTACTGGATAAGGTGCATGCTGTGTCGGACTTTCCTCATCCACAGACCATGAGGGCCCTACAGGAGTTTCTGGGAATGGCTAATTTTTATAACCGTTTCCTTCCCCGGGCAACCCAGCTGATGCAGCCGTTGTATGCTGCGCTTAAAAAAAGAAGCCTGTGGAAACCATCAACTGGACTCCTGAGCGAGTCCAGGCTTTCACAAACGCCAAAACCGCACTGGGGTCCCAGCGCCACCGCTGGTGGGCCCGCTGTGGGATGTCTGGGGGGGCTCGTGCCAGGGGGCGCGGGCCAGTCTCCTGCCCGGAGGGTGGGGTCGCTGTCCTCCTGGTGCCTGGGGGCGGGCATTGGCCCCGCTGGGGGGGTAGGGGTCAGGCGGGTCTGGGGGTGAGGGCTCGCTGCGCCAGCCGCCGAGCAACCTGGCCTCCCTCGATTGTCCCTCCGGGGGCGGATGCCTGGCTTTCCTGGAGCTTGCTGATCTCAGACGTTTGTGCTCTGTGGTGGTTGGTGGCACTGCCTTGCCTGCTCGGGGTTCCCGGGGGGAGAGCTTCTGCAATCGGCCCCCAGCTGTTTCCTGACAAACCACTCACATGCACACACTTATTTTGCATGCACTCTCATATATATGCACACAGACGTACATGCACAAGTGTCTCTCCTTTAACAGGTGCGGAAACCAGACGCCTGTTGAGACATCTTCGGTGGAAGAAGCAGTTTGTCTTTTGTTTATTTTAGTTGTTGTGTTGTTTGCTTTTTTTGTCTGTTCCCCTCCCTTTTCTTTCCCCCTTCACACACTTCCTTTCCCCATCCTGTCGGGTCTTCCATGGGTAAAATAAAGTATTAAAAGTTATTACAGGAGGAGTTTACAACAATATACAATACACAGTTAGGTACTGTATAAGCTCCTCTTGGCAACGTAAATCTGTTTTGGCACAATAAGGGTGACAGATCCCTGTTCTGCTTGCCTAGCTGCCTGACAGGACAAGGGGTAAAAAAAACAAAACAACAACACGCTGACAGATGCCACGGTGCCCACCCGGATCCGTCGGCACGGATAGTGCTCACTATGAATGCATCTGATGTTGCCATAGGGGCAGTGGTGGAGCAGTACGTCTCTGGTTCGTGGCAGCCACTTGCATTTTTCAGTCGAACTTTGCGTGACAACGAATGCAAATAAAGCACGTTCGACAGTGAATTGCTGGCTTTCCACCTGGCAACGCACCATTTCCAGTTTTGGCTAGAGGGACGCGAGTTCACTGCGTTCGTAGACCATAAGCCACTGACGTATGCGATGTCCAAGGTCTCAGAACCATGGTCGGGCCGGCAGCAACGGCATTTGGCCATGATTTTGGAGTTTACTAACTGACATTCAACACGTTGCCGGTAAGCTCAACATCGTGGCTGATTGCCTGTCATGCGTGTTAGTGTCCCCGATCTACATGGGAATAGATTTCCCTGCCATGGTCACGGAGCAAGCCGGGGACGTGGACATTTACGTCCTCCAGTTGGCACCTACTGGGTTAAGGCTGGAGGGCAGGGTGGTGCAAGAAGGGTCCCCCCCCCCCCGCTCTGCGATATCTCCACTGGCTGCCCGCGCCCGGTGGTTCCGAGCTCTTGGCGCTGCCGCATTTTTGAGTCAGTCCACTCCCTTTCGCATCCAGGCGTGTGTGCTTCGGTGAAGCGAGTGGGGGCAAAATTCATCTGGCCGCGCTTGTGCAAGGATGTGAAAGAGTGGGCTGCAGCTTGCATTGCGTGTCAGCGGGCCAAAGTACACAAGCACACCAGAGCCCCCCTTGAGCCGTTCCAAATCCCGACTAGGAGGTTCGACCACATTCATGTGGATTTGTTGGGACTCCTGCCGTCGCAAGGTTTTATGCACCTTTTGACAGTCATGGAACGTACCACGTGCTGTTCTGAGGTGGTCCCACTGGCTTCTACCATGTCTGCAGAAGTGGCTTGTGCTTTTTTGTTGGCCCAGAGCCTGGGGGTCAAAATTCACCATACTACCACGCACAATCCCAGGCCTAATGGGGTATGTGAGTGTTTTCATAGGTTACTTAAGGCAGCGCTCAGATCTTCGCTAACGGATACAAACTGGGTTGACCGCCTGTCCTGGGTTCTTTTAAGGTTGCGCTTCGTGCCTAAGGAGGATCTGGCAGCCTCCCCGGCAAAACTCATTTTTTTCTCAGCCGCTGCAGATTCCGAAGAGTTTTTATCGGAAAACCCCACGCCCGGTGACGAGCCGACTGCGCAATTTTTGCACAGTACGGAGGCTTTTAACATGCCAGGCCTGGCCCATCATTGTTTTCCCCGCACTTTTGTCCCCAAGAGTTTACGGAATACCGGTTTTGTTTTTGTCACTCACAGTGTGCACTGGATACCACTGCGCCCACCATACGATGGACCGTTCAGGATGTTGGAACCTGGGGCGAAGCATTTTGTGTTAGACTTGGCGGGGGGGGGCGTCTGCATCGACAGGCTGAAGCCTGCTTTTGTGTTGGCAGACGAGCAGGTGGTGTTGGCCCAACCTCCCCGGCACGGACGCCTGCCAATGGGGGCTCTGCCAGTTAGTGTTCCCTCAGTAGGGACCGGTGCTCGTGAAGCTAATATGTTTTTCCCCCTCCCTTTTCCCCTCTATAGACTGACGTGCCCTTCTGTACACCTCACCAGCAGGGTGTTTCGACTGGATCAGCGACCCCTCGCTACAGTCGCTATGTGCGCCGGCTCAATCCCAAAGGACGGGGGGGGGGGGGCTAGTGTCCTTTCTGGATGTTCAGGGGGGGCTGTGTGGTGGGATGGGTGGGGGATTCTCCACCCAGAGACAGCAGCTGGGGGAAAGAGGGAACAATGTGCTGAACGAGGAAGTGTCGCCGGGGGGGTCTTAGACAGTACAGTAAGGACTATTCGCCCCCTGGGAAGAGGAGGAAGCGCCAGAACCGCTGGAGGAGGAAATGGTGTGAGAATGCATTACTGGCATTATGTTATGTTAATGTGCCACACATGGTTTTGTTCCACACAGTGATTATGGTCGGGATTCCTGGGTCTCAATGCATGGAATTAAAGATTATAAAAAAGAGGATGCACAGAGACCCAGCAGATTTTACTGTACTCAATGTTCGCGAAAGAATGTTGGAGAAGTTAGTGTGTTGTCTAGCTCATTGCCTCGTCTGCTTTCTTTCTCCACAACTTACTACCTAAAGTAAATTTTGCAAATATATTGAAGTAAAGTTTACTAAGAACTTTATTTTCAGGTAAAAAATTTACTGACATATTGGAAGTAAATTTTACTCAGTTCTCCTGAGTATGTTACTCCAAAATCTTAATAAATATTTTCAGTATTAATTATTACCTCCGCCAAAGAGGAGGTAATGATTTTAAGGGATTCAGTGAAAAATCCACACAACTGCCCTGCATGGCTATCTGAAAGCAAGGAAAGGCAAGCTTATTTGTATAGCACATTTTGTGTACAAGACAATTCAAAGTGCTGTACATGAAAACAATAAAGTATTAGAGCAAGTTGCAAAAGGAATACACAAGAATTTAAAAGCAAAATCAAAAGTAAATTAAAGACGAATAAAAGCAGGCTAAAATAAAAATGACAGAAATAAAAATTTACAGTGCATTGTAGGAGATTAACAATTGTTCTCCTGAAAAGCCATGGCAAATAGGAGAGCTTTTAACCTGTATTTAAAGCAGCTGAGAGTTTCAGCAGCCCTGATGCTTTCTGGCAGGTTGTTCCATATGTGAGGAGCATAAAAACTAAATGCTGCCTCACCATTGTAGCGTTGACCCCTGGGTTCCAATTTATAAAATCATTCTTTGCTGAGGAGAAATTGTTTCACCCAAGGTCTGATCATGAATTGCTTTCCTTCACCTAAAGACAACAGCTGAAGCCACATTCCATTGGTAAAGTGATTCTCAAACCCCTTTCATGCCAGGAATGGCTTGGACTGTTTATTTGCAAATTCAGTGAAGTGCATCCCCACATGACAGCTTTATGTTTCAAGAGCTGTTTGAGATTTTCCAGAACTAAACTGCCCTTCCTTGCTCTCCATATTATAGGAGTCCCACATGGCCCTCCAGTGGATAACTCAGGAATATTTTTATTTTTTTTTTCTTTGTAGTTAGAGGGTGACTTTTGCTCTCTCTCCATTTTCTCTTCCTTTTTAAAGAAGGCTCAGAGCCTATCACGCTCTGTGTAAATTCTTTATCTTTTCTTTAATGTTCACTTTTTCCTATTTTACTCCTTTTCCTTAAATTACCGCATTAAGAAGATTTTGTTTGATTTTTACCAAGCTTAAAGGATCTTTGTCTGACCACAACACATCTGAAGTGTCATGAATCTGGATTTGGAGGGCAAATAGGGACAAAAAGGGACAAAATAGGCAAAAAGGGACGCTTTTCTTCCCTCTCCCTTCTAATCATCTCCCTTCTGATCCCAGCTTGCAATGTCGCTCTTCTTCTGGCTGAATCTTAATCCAAATGGAAATTATGGATCTGGAAAGCGGCTTATATGCAATTGTGATTGTCACCACTTTAAAAGAAGATTGGGTCAAGGGGGGAACCCAGTGGACAGACCCATGGATTGGAACTCATGTGTCTGTGTGATTCGACTGAAGATGTGGAAAACATCTACCTGTTTTGGCTTTATGATCACAGGATTTTCTGTTGATTGGCTTTGGAGTTTTCCTGTTGTATCGAAAATTTAACTGGAATAGCTAATCAAAATGCGGACCCGGCGTAGCTGCTTCTTCAACAATTCGACCAGATTAAAGCATGATTCAAGCCTGTATGAAATTTGAAGCACAGAATTGAAGAGAGGGAAATTCTATTCTCTGAGTGCACTGTGCAGATTTGACTTTGTGTTTTGGTGCCCTTGTTTACATTCCTCCTCGATGAAGATAACGCTGGAGAAGTGGCTTAACCCAAACAATCGACACAATTGTTGTTGTTTCAACAGATGGACGCTCAAGGACAGTGCACCATGTGACAACTTACCATCTGCAAGCGAGAGAGAGAGAGACTCTGAACTGCTTAGATCACATGACTATAACATCTATCCACTGCCAGGAGGCGCCCTCTGCTGTTCACTAGCAATTGACACACCTACACTACTGCATTCAACATTACACTACTGATACAAATACTGATTTACAATACACTGATTCTCTCAACTTGCTTTGTCATTGTGTGATCTCTTGTTGTCTGCTAAATGTGCATTGAGGTTTTTTTTTTCTTGTAATCATAATCCCGCTCACTGAGCGCTATTCTGATAAGCATGTTTTTTTCTCTCGCCTACTGTGTTATCCCCCCCTTTCTTTTTTTTACCCCCACTATGACTGGCACCTGTAGTGGCTGCCCCGGCCTTGGATGTGCGCTGACATAGAGCATGCCCAAATGCCAAGTCAAATTTCAATTCTCCTGTATGTATGTATTACGCATGGTGGTATTGACAATATGGTGGTATTCATTCATTCATTCATTCAAACCCAGTTCTGATTTATTGCTATGTTTTGCCCTAGTTTTCCTCTGACAGCTCAGGCACACCCCCTCATCCTGTCTAGTGCAATCAGCTGCACTGTCAAGGGTGTTCACCCACATACCCCCACACACACAAACACACACATGCTCCATTCACTTTCATTCACATGCCCGCTCACACACCCAGTGTCAATCAGTTCTGCCCACGCATTCTCCCACCGGCAATCTCTTTCCTCGTTAGCTTCAGGAGTATTTGTTTGCCGCTCCAGAGGAGATTGTCAGGGCATTCACCCTCATTCATGGCAACTAGCGCTCCATGAATGACGTATCACTCCCTTCACGTACTCAGCCCGACATCTTCAGACGATCAATCCCTGGGTGTTCGCGGCTGCCTCAGCTTCCTATCCTCATCCACCAGACTGCTTGGTTTTGCCCCGGATTAGCTCCAGACCTGTAAATGTCTTTTTGCCTTTTCTCTTGTGCTGTCAGCCCTGCAGCACTAGGCTGCTCGCCTTTCCTGTTTCGTGCGTAACGTAGCCCTGCAGCACTATGCTCCATGTTCACCAGACTGTAGAGCATTCGGCAGGTGCCCGGTATGTTTGGTGGCCCAACATCCATTATTACATCTCTCTGTATTTGTGTGGTTTACTGAACTGAACTTGGTGATAAATGGACTTGTTATTCTGTTCGTGTCTGTTAATAAAAATGCACCATCAACTTTTGCAGTTGGGTTATTCATTCTCTCTCTCATGCGCCGAGCCATTGTGCACAGAGGATTATGACATGAAGAAAAGGATTTGTGTTTTTTTTTTTTCAGTTTGATTTTCTGATTGGACTGAACAATAAACAAGTATTATCAGGAATTTTACCACCTGGCCAAATTCCCTTTGCTGTAGATAAAAAGATGTCAGCCGAATGAGTTCCCAGCTCACGTTTGCGATCTCCAGGAGCATAGCCTTATGGCAGAACCTGTCTGCCAGTCTCTCTCAACAGAGTCCACAGACATCCATCTGGATCAAGGTTTGTGGGGGGCCTGCTACTAGCGGGGATGTAATCTGACTCTGCTGTGCTGAAGGTCTATTGTTCAAATTAAATTTAATTCTTCAGAATAATCCTGGTATAAGTTCTATAACCCAAATAGCTCAAACTCCTTTCAGAACTTCAAATGCCTTTTGTCTTTTCATTAATCTCCGTTCCTTTTAAGAGTAACATCAATTTTCCTTTTTATAAAATAGTTTAATCATCATTTTCTTCATAAAGTTACATCCACTTTTCTTAACAAATGCTATTTTATGGTTTTTCATTTTCCATTACATTGCCAAGTTAAACTATGGTTTCTTTGGTTCCACAAATGTTTGACAATACATGTTATTCTCAGTAATTCAATAACAGTCTATGGTACTCTTGATACATGTTGAATTCCCTGTCTTAAAGTTATCTGAATGTGTTAATCTAGTCTGAAATTTCTTATTAAGCTATCAAAAGACATATGGGAGTTATTGTTTTGATTTCATGTCCATCTTCTTGATTAAAAGCAGACAAGAACTCACAGTTTGTTTTTTTTTGTTTTTTTTAGACTGATTCATTATTGGTACAAATACAGAATTATTAATAAAATTGTCCATTCTTTTGGACTGGTGCCCCAATGAGTTATGTTAATGAGTTAAGTTATTATTATTATTATTATTATTATTATTATTATTATTATTATTATTATTATATATAATATATATAATATAGTATATATATATATATATATATATATATATATATATATATATATATATAATCTATCTTATATAATATATATATATAATATATATATATATATATATATATTATGATATAGTTATTATTATGATTATTATTATAAGTTATTATTATTATTATTATTATTATTATTATTATTATTATTATTATTATTATAAGTTATTATTATTAGTATTAGCCCCAATGAGTTAAGTTATTAGTAATGAAAAGAAATCTTCATTCCTACTTACATTCATATTTACATTAATACTTGTACCAACAATAAACACCTATAAAACCCAATAACAATAAAACCCACTACATTATAATGGCACTGCCATGTGAAACTGTATAAAATCTAGAGAATGGACATGAAATTCTGAGGTCACAAGCTGTGTGTATGTAGTCAAATCTGATTTTCAAACTCAATTTTTCTCTAAGAGTCACTGTACCTGATTGACTGGCTACTCAGCCAGACATGTGTTTGCACCCCCCCCCCCCCGTCTGCTGGAACCAGCAGGTCTGTGTGTGAAGAAGAAAAGAGAGGGGAGGAGGGATTAGCCCCTGCTCACCCATCCTGAGCAGAAAATCTTTTTTTTCCCCTCTTTCTGTAAGCATACTAAAGTTGAAAAAAGTGTTGCCATACACTAAATTAAATAAAATAAAGGCCTAAAGAGATGGAATCGTGAAGAATCCGACCCATCTCTTGTTAATTCGGCTGAAGTAGCAAGTTTCCTACTTTGGAGAAAAACTGAATTAACCATTTTAAACCTCATCTGTAAAGTGGTGAATCTAGCTACCTAATGCTGAGCAACACTATTAAAAGTTACTGAGAGGAAATTGTTTGAGGCAACAGTGCCGGACCGTACGCAAAGTTAAAATTGTGAGATTATTCTTTCATGAATAATCTGCAGAATTGCTAGAATTGTTAATGGAGTTTGGCTCATGACAAACTGGATTAAAGGGAGCCCATCCCCCATTCTTTAAAAGTTACTGGCCGAAACAAGCCAGTAGAAGCGTGAAACAAAGCAAAGGTGTGGTTTATTGTGTGCACATTCTTTTCTTTTTTTTTGGGGGGGGGGGGCTGCACATGCACAAACCAAACAGTACACCACCACTTTGGGTCAAATTTGTCCTGGTTGCCATTTTGGACCAGACCTCAGTTAGACCGCCTCCAAGCGACATCACTGTTGTCTCTTCCTCCTTGAGGCAGAAGGAACTGCCTCCATCTGGTGGTCAGCTATAATAACTGCATCCTTTCATAGAATTACATCCAAATTAAACAGTGTTTGAATCTGTTAAGCTGATTTACAACCAAATCAAGCTTCCAAATTAACTTAAAAGCAATCCATATTATTCAGAATAACCTAAATTTAAAACCAATCTAAAGTTTCTATGCCAAAAGCAGTGAAAAAGAAACTTGTTGGCTCGTGAAGGTTATTCTCATTTGGTGAATCAGTGGCCCCACTGTAAAGGCACATCAGAAGTGTATAAAACTTTTGTATTTAATCACTTATTTTGACCACACATTTTAATCTTTAAAGTTAAAAGCTCATATATTTACACATTTTGAATGAATGAATCTTTATTTCGGATAGATTAAAAGTAAAGATTAAAAAGAAACAATAATATAACAAAGGGGAAAAAATCCAACAAGGTCAAATTAAACAATAACTCCTCTGATTATACAGTTCAACATAAGTTATCCGAAATGGGTGATGGCTGAAGCCGCAGCTTATATTGCCCACCCATATTCCATCCAAGAATTCAAAAGAAAAACAAAACAAGAGCGATTACAATTCGGAACAAAGCTAAGACAAAATGTGACAAAAAAACCCAAAAACTAAGAACAACACAACACAGACTGGATATGACAATCCTTATGTGATTTTACATGTCATCTTGTATATATGTTTGGAAAATTTCTTCCTTTAGTTTTTGTTTAAATTGTTCAAGCGTTGTACATGATTTTAATTCAGGTCCAAAATTGTTCCATAATCTGACTCCTTGCACTGAAACACAGTGTTGCTTGGTGATAGTTCTCACTGAAGGTTTTTGAAATATACATGTTCCTCTGAAATGATATTGTTTCTCCTTTATTTGGAACAACTTTTGGATATTTGTGGGCAGTGATAGATTCTTCACTTTAAACATTATTACTGCAGTTTTAAAGTCATCCAGATCTTTCAACTTGAGGGTTTTTAATTTAAGAAAAAGTGGGTTTGTTGGTTCCCTGTAAGCAGCTTTGTTTATTATTCTAATGGCTCTCTTCTGAAGCATAAAGACTGGATATATGTTAGTTTTATATGTATTTCCCCATACTTCAGTACAATATGTCACGTATGGGAGTATTAATAAATGATACAAAGTATATAATGTGGGTTGATTCAGCAAATATTTCGCTCTGTGTAGTATTGCAATTGATTTAGATATTTTACCTTTAATATAATTAATATGTGACTTCCAACACAGTTTATTATCAATTATTACTCTAAGAAATTTAGTTTCAGATATCCTTTCAATCTCTACACCATTTACACTGAGTTTAGATACTAAGTTGCTGTGATGGTTGTTAAAAACTATAAATTTTGTCTTACTTAAATTGAGCGTTAATTTGTTTGAATCAAACCACAGTTTAAGCTTTCCTAATTCCTTTCCGGGTGTATCCAAAAGTTGTTCCAAATTGCTTCCACTGCATAATAGATTAGTGTCATCGGCAAACAATATTAAATCCATTTTTCCGAGACTTTACATATATCATTTATATACATATTGAATAACAATGGCCCCAAAACTGAACCCTGTGGGACTCCACAAGTAACCTTCAGTAACTGTGAGTTTTTGTTACCAACACATAGGTACATACTGATATCTATTCTTTAAGTAACTACTTAACCAGGACAGTGCTACCCCCTAATACCACAATTTTGTAGTTTCTTTAATAATAAATTATGATCCACTGTATCAAATGCTTTTTTAAGATCCAGGAATACCCCAACTGAATACTCTTTATTTTCAACGGCAGTTGATACTTTTTCTATAAATTCCATTAGAGCAAATGCAGTTGTCCTCTTGTGTCTGAACCCATATTACTGCTCACACAATAAATTATTCTTCATTATGAAGTTGTCAATTCTCTCACAGAATATTTTTTCAAGTATCTTGGAAAATTGCGGCAATAGTGAAATTGGTCTATAGTTTGAAAATTCCCCTCTGTCACCCGTCTTGTATATCGGAATTACTTTAGCTATTTTCATTGCATTAGGAAATATACCTGTTTGGAGAGACAGGTTACAAATATACGTCAGTGGTGTCACTAAGCATTCAATAATAGTTTTGACTAAGAGCATGTCAATACCATCACAGTCCGTAGATGATTTACTTTTAAACAATTTAACAATTTCAATGACCTCCCTCTCGTCTGTGTTCTTTATGAAAATGGAGTCTTTTATAGCAGTGTTTTTGCTTATTGTTTCACCTGTAGGTGCCGTAATGGGTATTTCTCGAGCCAAATTAGGATCAATGTTAACAAAAAAGTTATTAAATTCACCTGCAGGTGAAACTGCATTCACACTCTGAGTCGTTGTATTATTTTTTGAAAAATTGGTTGGGTAGCTTGTATTTCTGTTTTTATTTCCAAGAATATTGTTAAGTATTGTCCATGTATTTTTAATATTGTCTCTGTTTTTCTCCAGTTCTTTACTGTAATAGTCTCTTTTATACATCTCATTATATATGTTAACTTATTTTTGTATGTTTTATACTGCTGCTCTGCTTCTTTTGTCCTTTTCTTTAGAAAAGTTTTATATAATAAATTTTTCTTTTTACACGCCTTTTGTAATCCTTTGGTCAACCATGGCTTATCAGCAAATTTATGTTTAAGCTTTTCCTTTACTAATGGACAATTTTTTTGATAAAGAGTGGTTACAATGTTCATAAATGTGTCATAGGCTTCATTTACATCTGATATATAGACTTTGGTCTGGTCCTGCTTCAACAAGTCTTCTTTAAAAGAACTGATTGCATTTTGTGATTTGTATCTTATTGATTTTAAAACTTTTTCTGTATTGGCCTCCGTGTGGCCATGGATAAGTGCAAAGGTTGGCAAATGGTCACTTGTATCATTTATCAATAATCCACTTTCTATTTTCTTATCAATAATATTACAAACAGGTTGTCAATAAGTGTAGCAGTGTGTTCTACTGGGATGTGTTATTGTGGGATATAGACTCATACTGTACATAGAATTCATGAACTCTGTAATTACATTTTGTTGATATGGATTTAGTAAATCAATATTGAAATCTCCACAAATTACTACCATTTTCTTACTAGTAATATTATTGTACAGCTTGACTAATTTATCTCTGAATGTCTCAATGCAGATTCCCGGCGTTCTATATATACAACTTATAATTAGGTTTTTTGTTTTATCTTGGTCAATCTCAACAGTAACACATTCTAAAATCCCTGGTAGTGCAAAGGACATTCCATTTACAAGTTTACACCTATACAGGTCATCAATATACGGTGCAACACCACCACCTTTTTTTTGAGATCTGTTAATATGAAACATCTGATATCCCTCTATTGCCATCAGGGGAGCCTGCTCTTCATTAAGCCAAGTTTCAGAGACTGCGATGGCTGTAAATTTTCTGTCTAGCTGTTTTAAATAGTCCTGAATCTGTGGAAAGTTTTTGTTAAGACTTCTGCTGTTGAAGTGTATTATTGATAGTTTACCATCTAGTTGCACTTGACTTTTGAATTGCTTTTCAGTGTAATATTCACAATGATTATGAATATTATTGAAAAAGTGGTTATCAGGATCAATATCATTCTCCATCTATTGTAGTTTATGTTCAGCATAATGGCATACTTTCAGAGTTTGAATTTCCTCACTCTGTGTCAAATGACTTCCTCCAACTGGGGATAATTGATGTCTACTCAAGTCAGTCATAAGTTTTTTTGCTTGTTTTGTTTAGTTGTTTTTTTAAGTACATTGACATGGTATGTCAAAAGAACTATTCTTGCCATGTGTGTGGATATGGATTATCATAGTCTCTTAATTTTCTTAATCAGTGTTCATCTATATTTATTTAAGTCAGTAATCTCTCTGATTATTATACTCTTTGCTTCCTCAGGTGTTCCATTTAGTTTAATCCAAACTCTACAATTTCTTGTCCATGTTGCCTGTATCTTATTTTGTCTTTTCAGCATCAGTGCTTGCCGTGCTATTTCAGCACTAGTTTTTGTTAGATGTTCATTTAGGTAAACTTCTGTTCCCCGTAGTTTTCTGGCCTGCCTCAGTATGTCATTCTTTAACCCTTCTGTTCACAAAACGCATCACAATTGATTTCTTTGTTTTATTATCCTTTCTGGGTAAAGCATGACAGGCTGAAATTATATTTGCTTCAACCTTTATATTTCTACTATCAAGGAACTGAAGCACCTGGTTTTCCAGGGAGACTGATTCACCCAGGGGAGCCTCCTCACCTCTCATTCCTGTTGTGGCATGAGCATATGATTGATATTTAATGTCTAGTCCACTTATAATTAGATCATCCATACGAGAATATTGTTCAAGATCCTCGACGCGCCGCTCCAAGTCTGCAATTTTTTTTTTGTCTTTTTCCTTAATTGTTAATTTTAATTCTCGGACTTCTTCCATTAGCCCTAATATTTTAGCCTGCTGACTAGCCACTTTGGTCAGTTCTTCTGACAAGAATTTTGAATTTTAAGCAACAATTGCAAACTTTTGAAGCTATATATGTGTTTTAAGTGCTGCATTGTTTGAGTTCTCCCACAGGAAACCCACTTCAACTTATGGATTCAAATAAATGCCAATATTTATTCAAAAGTGACCTTAAAGTAGTGTTAACCCTGTGCATGCTGGTAAAGGATTTAATGATTCACTGAATATTTACCAAAATTTTTCAAAATTTTTTATTCCTTCCGGCGCCACACAAGTCAGCTGCCTTTTGCAACAGCAGCTCAATTCTGAGTTTTTTTTCTTCCTCTCTCTTTCTGATCCGGTGACAACTTTCTGATCCGACGACACCTTACACTCCATATATATCACGGACACACAGATCGCCCCAAATGTCTCCCGAGCCGGTGGACGGAGCCACTGTTTATAGCAGGAGACGGTACAGCAGGGAAGAGCTGCTAGCACTCAACCGATTTATATATCTATTCCATCTAGCTACAATGCTCCGCACTGTGTGTCTATATATATATTTATATTTATATGTACATATGTATACTCGCTGCTCTTGTTTTTCTCTTGCCTTCTGATTGTTGCTCTGAGTGTTGCTATCCCTGTGCTGTTGCAATCCTGGAATTTCCCCATTGTGGGACTAATAAAGGCTTATCTTATCTTCTCTTAAAATAGGAAACCACATTAATCAATTTACACATAAAAGTGTTATTTAAAGTTATTGTACTAATCTTTGTTCATGTTTTTTCCCCACAGGAAAAAGGAAAACATCAACCAACTCCCTACTTCTCACCAGGATTTAAAAGAGAAAGTCAAAAGGTGAAAACATTGATTATTCTGTAAATAAAAACTTTATAGATAACAATCAAGTAAATCCCCATTACCTTTAATCCTAAGAAATCCTTGGTGACAATACACAAAAACAATTCACTTGTGTTTCCTAATCTGTGAATATTAAATCATTTAAAGCTTTAAATGAAAATATGCTTTGACAATAAACACAAAAGTCAACCTTAACTTTAAAAGAAAGTGAAAACTTATAACCTTAAATCTCTAAAGCATTTAACCTTTTCTATTTAATTACTCCCTTTTGTAAATGAAATCATCACTTAAAAGTGACATTCAACAAAATTCCAAAGCTAATTATTGATGACAATTCCAATATTAGGCTGTGAAAATTTAAGTAAAGAAGTCAATCCACACAAATTTTTGAAGTACAAAACAAAATACAGTTTCAACAAACAAATTAATTAAAACATCTCCACATTTCTACAATAATTCAAATATTCTACCTCCCTTCTTACCAGCCTGTAAGTTGGAACAAGTTCTAAAAGAACTTATAACTATCACCACTATAAAATAACACTGAAGGTTAACTCTTGACTAACAAATTTAGCTATAATCAACAAGACAGTTTTTAGGCTAACTGTCAAACCGTAAAACATTCCGGATTCACCAGCAACTGATCCACTTAATGAACTGGATGACCGTCAAACAACACTGGAAGAACTGACTTCTTACTTTATATCTAGCTTTACAACACGGGTCAAGAGAACACAGACCGAAGATCTGAGGCAACTCACTGGAGAACTTTTGGATGATTATGCCGAAAACCCACCAAAAGGAAAGGATCTCCGCAGTGTATTAGGAAAGTTCACACCAGCATTAGTTGCAAGAATAAAAGCAGCTGAGAACGAGCTAGGGAATCAACAATCAACAATCCTCTCTCTCCAGGAAGAAAACAAATCACTAAGGAAGAAACTTGAACAATCTCAAGATGAAAACAACAGTACTCAAACTCAACTTGATAACGCGTTATGAGATTTGAACCATGCAAAGCCAGAAATGCGACAGTTGACTCACAACAACGACTTGCTTCATCAAGACAACAGTGAATTTCAAGATGCCCTTTAGTACACGAAGAAGGACCTCAGAAGAGTTGAAGGTAAACTTGGAAATGTGAAGTCTGACTACAAGGAATGCCAACTGCTCCTACAGGAAGCACCTCAAGATCTAAAAGATTTAAAACAAGAAGTGGAGGAATACTGGCAACAAAAGGAAGCAAGACCACATTCACTTCCACCACCTCCAGAAACTCCGACTACTCCCCAACCAAGACCACAAACTATGAACAGGTCGGTTAGGCTGAAAGAAGAGCACATCTCATCAGACTGGGACTTCCACCACATTCCATTGCCCAATTCCTGTTTTGAGTACGAACGATCACATGAAAAGCGTGTGTGGGTCCATTCAGACTGTTACCTTGACAATATCATGCAAAATCTTACGAAATTTGATCCAGGCCCTACCGGTTCACCTGATACCAGAGCCTAATTACAAGACATTGACTACTACCTACATAAGTACACTGATGCCACAGTTGACGATCGCATCTATTTGATTAAACTAACATCTAACAGGTGTCACACCCGAGCGCTATTTTGTCCGTGCTCGGGCCTCACACCATTCCTGTCAGGCTTTGACAGCTGTGCTGTCATTCTGGCTTCTCGGGCTCTGTTTGGTCAACGCTCGGGAGTTCCCCGCTGTCAGAGTCTGAGCAGCTGTGCTGCATTTGCAGTCATTAGTAGCCGGCTTTAAATGCCGGCACCAGCGAATGCATCTTGCGGCTGTCTCGTCAACTTTCCCGTCAACATTCTCCTAGTGCTCATCCACGATTCCCCTTTGATGTAAGTGTGTTTATTGTCGCAGTTATCGTTCGTGTTCCTTGCCCTTTTCCTTGTCAAAACGGTGAGCGAGTGTTCCTCGTCTCAGCCGTCATTTATCATTGTTTGGCTAATGGTTAATCTTGCTGCTCAGCCCATGCGGCTAGTTATCCTGTCCTACCCTTGCCTTGAACTATAATAAACTATTGTGCAACTTTACTTGTCTGTGGCGTCTTATGCTGGCTCGTGAGGGCCAGACGTGACAGTAGACAGCCGCCAGAAGGAGACGCCATTCGCAGTAAAGTTGCATTTAGAAGAACTCTGCGCTTTCCTGTCTGGGTACGGTACTGGTATTATGCTGTCGCGGAGGGGTCGCACTCGGGGTTCCAGCGACCAGCTGACCGAGGTGCTGGAGGAAGTAGATGAAATCCTCATCGCCGCCTCCAACCTCGATCTTAACCCTGATACCCTCATCGCCCCTCCCCTCCTTGGCTATCAGCCAGACGTGCACTGGTACCTAGACTGGGCTGAGGATGTGCTCGACCAACTGCCACCCCGCTACGACGACCGCCTAGAAGTCGACGCGAGGAGACTTGACATCGCCACCCAATGCCAGATACTCCGGATGTACGAGGAAGAAGAAGCCCAGAGGCGGAGGAGACAGAATCCCCGCTGCCCACTTTGGGATCCTGATCCCTTCCTTGATCCAGTCCAGGAGTTCACACCACCTGTGGCCCGTTGAAGACGTCGGCGTCGCGGCCAGAGACATTCTCAGCAAAAGTCACGTCTGGATCCTGCTCCGGATCGCTGGTACGACTCCTTTTACCAGACAGGTGTCTCTTCAGCGTCTCACCAGGAGGGAACCCCCGCAGCCTGTCTCCCCGGGCCATCTTCCTTCGCTGATTCGCCAGCGCGTCGTGCCCGGCCCGTCTTGGCTGTCGCCCCCTCCTTTCTGACGTCCTCTCCAGCTGCTGGTTGTATGAGGAGTTCTCCTCAGGCGAGCCCCACATCGATCCCATTTCGAGTGCCCCCCCCCCCCCCGTCCTTCCAGGGAGCCCTCTGCCGCCATCCAAAGGGAGGAGGAAGGAGCAATGTTCCCTGCAGCAGGCACCATCTTTTCCCCGGGAGACAGGCGAGTACAAGTTCACTCTTTTCCCCTTTACAGTGATTTGTCTTGTCTGACTCCTGGGGGTGAGGTTCGGGGTTCGCAGCCCCCCGAGACCCCACCACCTGCTGAGATAATTACTAAACCCGCTGCCTCTGTGTCTCCCCCCGTTGAGCGCTCTTTGACGTCTGTAGAGCGTCATCAGATGAGGAGGGGGCCTGCGGTCCTGGAGCAGAAGATCCCAGCCCCACAGCCACATCAAGGACAGAGGAAGGGATCGGACTACTGTTTGGAGCCTGCGCCGACGACGGAGCGTCCCCGGGTCACCACGGATGAGCAGTCCGACCCAGAGGGCCAGGAGCCCCCCGCCACCATGCGGTATGAGTTGCCAGCATGGACGATGGCGTTGGAGGGTCCTCAGGCTGTGGGAGCCTCTTTGCCAGAGGCAGATGACGACACGGCTGAATGGGAGCCAGAAGACGACCTCCTCCCGTCTGAGCCCGGATCGTCGAAGTCCTGGACGGCATCCAAACTTGAGATCAGGCAAGTGCTCAGTGTTGTCTTTGTCTTTTCTATTATTGAGCATTTTTGCCTGTCTCTTGGGGAGGTGAGCCGGGTGTAGCCGTCCACTGCATGCGAGCTTGTCTCGCCGGGTTCTGACGCTGCTGGTGTTCCTGATCCCGGTTCTTCTTCTTTTTCTGAGCCTTTGCCCAAGGTTGCCGGTGCAGAGCGGACGTCACTCGCTGTGCCGGAGGTTCCGGGCTCGGAGTTGGAGGTCGGTACTGGTGCGGCTCTGACCCAATCGGGGTCCAACGCGGGTGCAGCATCGGCTCAGTCAAAGTTTGTCACCGGAATGTTTCTGACCCAATCGGGGTCCGACGCGGGTGCAGCACCGGCTCAGGCAGAGCTCGTCATCAAAGGGGTTCAGGCCCAATCGGGGTCCATCATGGGTGCAGCATCGGCCCATCCCGAGTTCGTCCCCGGAGGGGTTCTGGCCCAATCCGGGCCCACCGTGGGTGCAGCGTCGGTCCAGTCAGGATTCCCTACAGGATTGGTTCCGGCCCTGCCAGCGCCTGTTTGGGTGGGATCCGGAGATGGTGCTGCAAATCCACCGCTGAATAGCCCCATATTAATTCCCTGCCCTCGTCACTTTTCTTCCTTCCCCGCATCTGGAACCGCGGGGATTAACTATAGTTGGCCCGGTTCCCCCTGGCTTCTCCCTGCCGTTGGAAGACCGTCGCCATTCTCTCTGCAGTCGTCTTGTTGGCAGGTTGATGCAGGTCGACCACCTGGAAACCTGCTCTTCCCGTTTGGCGTCCGGGGCCGGCCTCCCGATAAACAGAACTGTACTTTTGGCACCCTGGTCCGGCCGCCGGAGGCATGGTCATCCTCGGCCCGGGATTCGGGTTGGCCACCAGAACACGTCCCGCTGCCCCTGTTAGCGGTTTGGATGCCCCCTGAACTGTGTATCATGACTGTCATCCTGGTGTTCTCCCCTCCCCCCTTTTCTCGCCCCTCAGTAGTTTCTGTGATTTTGGTTTTTTTTTTTTTTTTGGACTGAAATACTCCACAGGTAAGGTCTATGGTGAACTCCGATGTGTGACTTTGACCTTTTGGCCTTGAGGACTGCTGAGTTAATTTGATTTTGTTTGCACTTTTCCTCTATTGTTGGATTTATGATGGTTATTTTGAACATCGTGTATATTACTCCTATTTTGTGTTTAATGAATATATGCATTCTTGTCATGGGAATTCACATGTTTTTTTTTTTCTTTTTGGACTAATGTTTAGTGAAATGTTGTTTGTCTACTGCATCCCCGATCAAAGAATCCTCGGAGCATATTTTTTTTCTTCAGACAGAATGCCATTATGATTGTTGTTTGTTTTTTTTTTTTTTTGCTGGCCGTTGCTAATACTTGCTGAAATTTCTACAATAGATCTATTCTGCCAGATAGGGTCTAGTTGGTCTGATTCTAATGCAAAGAAAATGAATTTGTTCAGCTTCTGCATTCAGAAGTTTGGCCATGTTTTTTCTAATCACTTTAAATGAGAGTTTGAAGTGCGGCCTTTGAAATTCTCAGCCGCTGAATTTCTGGTAGAGCTTTTACACTCTGGCTGTTTTAAGGTGATGGTCACATCAGACAACTGCTTATCTGAAAGGTTTAGCACTACTGGGATCTCTAAACTCTCCCAAACCTTTTTTTGATATTTCTTCCACGTGTGTAAACTCAAAACAGTCATTTGTATTGTAAACTGGCCTTCAGAAAGGAAAGCTAACTGACAGGGACTCTAGTAGAAACCGTGTGTTTGAGACATACTTCAAACTTAACAGCTGTTATTTTTGTATTCGAGGTAACATACTTTATGGGTCATTGGTTTGTTTTTTTCATTTTTGCTCATGTGCACTGAAGGCTACTGTTCAATCACATCAGTGTTAGGTCCATAACTATTGAGGGTCTTTCTTTTGGTTGCTGTCAATTCATGAGATTTTTTTTTCTTTTGTATCGGTCCGGTTATTCACTTTGTGACATCATTTGTACATGATTTAGCTGTTCTTTGTAATATGTGTTCCTGTGTTGTACAGTTTGTTTTTTTTTCTTTTCTCTTCTTCTCTGCCCTCCCCTATGAATGTATCCCCTGGTTGTTTTTTGCCCCTGCCTTGTCGTGATTGTGATTTGTGGTAGGATATCGTGCTTTTTTTTCTGAGGTTGATTCTGTCTCCCCTCTGCCTGCCTCCCCATCCACCCGCCCTGGGGTGGGGTGGGGGATGTTACAGGCATCCGGAGTCCGCCTTGAGGGGGAGGTCCTGTCACACCCGAGCGCTATTTTGTCCGCGCTTGGGCCTCACACCATTCCTGTCAGGCTTTGACAGCTGTGCTGTCATTCTGGTGTTGCGTGAATTGGCCTATAATAAAATATTTGTCATAAGGTACAGGAATTATTTATTTTATTTAATAGTGGGTGTGAAAGGGGGCAGAGTTAAACCGTCACTTCTACACCCGCTAAATTAAATAAAAGCACTCGTAAAAGGGGCACCAGCCCTAACGGACAATAATATTAACTTTAATTTTAATTAATTTTGTACCTTCAATTACTTAATGAATCAGTCTCAAAGTTTCAGTGAGTTCTTTTCCTGCCGTGATTAGGAAACATGTATATGCGAAAGAAAAATGCTTCAACCTCTCTCATTCACCCTTTTATTAAACTCATTCAGGTTACATGGCATGGCGTTCAAATGATGAATAAACAGATTTAAATGATAACAGCGTAGTATATCACATCAACTAATATTGGATTCCTGAACATAAAATCCAGCGTTACACCTCTGTAGAACCAAGGAGGAACCAGACTTATGTTTCAACGGTAAATGAGGCTAAAATGTTTTAACAAAACAACGCAATTTTATGGGGAAAATTCATAAGCTAATTATCTAAAAATGACTTCTGAATTAATCTACAAAAATTTAAGGGCAGTTACTTAAAAATGACTAAGAGTTTTCCTTCAGTTTATAGCTTTACCCTGTGGCTGAGAGACTAATTGAGCCCTGAAATACGGGCCATATTCAATTATAATTTAATTGTTAGGACATCACGTTTTAACCCAGCAGATAGGAGAAGTAGGAGTTTCACTTACAAGACAGCTGTAGGTCCACGTTTCAGGGGGTCGATACCGGCCGAGTTGGGAGTTAGGACATCGGAGGAAGCGGCTGCTGCGATGCCTCCTCACAGCCGTGGAAGTGTAAACTCAGCTGGGGGCTTGTTCAGGACGGGGGCAGCAGAGTGATCATCCCCGAGCGGCGTGAAAAAGTCCTTGGAAAAGAGTCCAAATTTGAGGTCTCTTGTAGCGGGATAGACCAAAAAACTGAAGGAGAAACTTCTCAGTCTCTGTTCACTTTAAACTAGGCAAATTAAAGGTGAACTGAACCCACCTTTTTGCGCAAAAAGTAGAATAGCGGATTAATTCCTTATTACCTATTGTATTTTTCAACACATAAAAGAAATTTTTAGGCCGTGCGATGGCCAAGCTATAAGCCGATAAACTTTTGCCTCTGGCTGGCAGTGCCAAACAAACCGGAAGTAGTGCAGACGACGCTGCGTGACGTCACGAGTGTGATCCCTAACCAAAACCACAATGGCAGATGATAGCAGTTCCAGCAGTCAAGAACACCAGAGTTTTCAGAGTGAAGAGGCATTCAGGATCGGTGATGAGACAGAGGAAGATGCAGGAGTGTCAAGTGAACAGGAAGAGAGCGAGGGAGGCATCGAACCGTACAGATTCGAGCCAGAATTTTCGGGGGATTCCGGCACCGACTCAGAGTCAGACCGCAGCAGTGATGGGGAGGAGAGTCGCTTATTGAATACAGAATGGTGAGTCTTTACTTCTCTACTTTGGCATGTTTGGGGTGTCAGGATAAGGAAAATTAACAAGAAAAAAGAAAAAAAAAACCCATCAGCATTTTTCCAACTTATTATTTATACATAGGGCTAGGACTGTACAATAGCCTGGCCGTGTACACACTTGGCATTGAATAGACACATCCGTGGTGTAGGGTTAACACGTGTATTCAGGACAGGTTCCATGACCATGGGCTATGTATTACAATACTTCTACAGACTATAGTGGCAATACACATGAACAGAACTGGCCTCTGCATTTGACTGTGCTATTTATAAATAATATCTACAGTGATCCCTCACTTATCGCGTTTAATGGGGACCAGAACCGACCACGAAAAGTGAAAAACCGCAAAGTAGCGTGCCCCCCCCAAGGGCGTCACAAGCACTATTTTGCACAAAAAGGCACAAGAGAACAGCGAAAAGTGCCACTAAGCAACACGAGCGATAAAGAACAATGAATGCAGTCTTCCTTCGCTGGGTATGGGCGCTCGGCAGGGAGAGAAGCTGGGTAAAACGTCTCGGCCAATCAGCTTGCGAGATTCCCGAGCGGTGAAGAGGTGGGCGGAGAGGAGTGGAGCGGTGGTCAGAGAGGTGGATTTTGAGTTGTGCGGGCTCTCCGTGTTGATACCTGATGTTCTAATGTAGTCTCCCTGCCTTCTGCTAGTGCCCGGGCAACTTTCGTGCCATTTTTTCTCAATTTTGAATTTTTGATGAATATTTTTGAAAAATCCGCGATGCACTGAGGGCGCGAAAGGTGAAACGCGAAGTAGCGAGGGATCACTGTATATCTAGAAACGCATCGCTTCCCGGTCGCTTTTCCTCCCCCTTTCTTTTCTTTCTTCGCCATGACAGCTTTCCTTGGCCACTGAACAGATCTTCCCAGGTGTTGGAAGTGTTTTGTAGTCGACTATCACAACAAAATGCACCAAAAACAACCAGTGTCGACGTGCTCGCAATGGTAAACATGAGGACTGGGTCACATTCGTGACGTCACGTGGAACTCCAGCTGCACTTCCGGATAATCGGCGGATTCGTAGGATTTTTCAGGGCGGAAAATTCAAAATTGCGATTTTTTCCAAGATTCCGGGATTGGTGGAGGGGGTGCCAATGATAAATTATCTTTATAATTGTATGTACTATCACCCAGTGCCGTTCAATGCCGTTCACTTCAGCTCACCTTTAAAGGTCCACTCTAATGGCGTGAAAAGTCATGAAAAAAAAAAAATGAGAAAAACATTTACTAGGATAAGAATGGCTTCTGAGGTGAAGGAAAAAGTTTGAGAATTTGATTCTCTAAAAGAACGAGCTCTAAAGAAAAAAATGGTTTCTCCTCAGTAACCAGAAAATAACGAAAGACTTGACAAACTTCACAAAGAACAGAATAAAACTTCACAGGACCTTGAAACGGTGGAATAAAATCTTCTTCTGAGATCTAGATTACTATTCTGCTTCTTTAATCTTAATTTAGTTCCTAATCTTTCTCAAAATCTCTTTCTTTCTTCTTTCTGTGTTTCTAATTCTTAATTCTCTCACCGTTCTCTGTCTTGCTGTTCTTGTTACATTATTACTTTACTTCTTTACTAATCTTCTTCCCTTACTAAACTAAATCTCAAATCTAACTTCTCTTTTAAAGTTACCTCGCCGTGTCGTAAAACTGATGATGTTGATCGCAAGACTGACCAATCAACTTCTTCAAAAGCAGTTTGAAATGGCTGCCATCCAATGTGAGAACATTTCTTTGTTTGAGAGCAGCCAATCAAACGAAGACACCATCCCATGAAATTGCAGAGGGAAAATCAACACTCAGTCAGTTCTTATGAAATTAGGTGCTCAATATAAAATCTAACTAAATTAAATGACTTGGCTAATATTTGGTGATCATGCATTTATACCATTACTCCAATATTACCTTTGTTTGAATAACACTCATGAATATAACATTTCTTATACATAATTATAATACATGCATTCATATTTAGATCAAAGCTTAATAGTACAGCAAATCATGGTTGGTGATAAAAGAGGGATGATTTTCAGTGTCCTTAGGATCCAAGAATGAGGATAAGCTGAAAGAAACAATGTTTAGAACAAATTAAAAAGTCATTTTTTTCGTAGGTATCCGCTAGGAGGTACTGTTGAGCTGTAGATGATTTCCTTTAGGTCCATGGTATCTGGAGAGGAAACCTGGACAGCATCGGGGCTATAAATCTGTCTGATTAAGCCGTTTATGATCCTTTTAATAGCATTGGTTTCCTGTAAAGGTACGTTATCAAATGCAGTGTTCACGTTGGAGGTCTGGTCTCCTGAGTTTTATGTTCCTTTGAGCCTTTAAAAGCAAATTCTGATCCTTACAATCTCTGCAAGAGGCAACTGTTTACATTGGGGTCCTGGGAAAGCAAACATCTTTGGTCAGGCCTGGAAGAGGCCTGCATGAGTCGACATGAAAGCCAGTGATATTCCTGAAAAAGGCAGAAAATTGGTATTCCTGAATAAGGAATAAAGTGAAATTCCTGTAAAATGGAGAGAAGTGATCTTCTGTCTTGGTTTGAGGAGGCGATGATGCTACACTGGCTTCCCAGGCTCGGATTGGTCGACACTCGGGAGTTCCCTGCTGTCACACTCTGAGCAGCTGTGCTGCATTTGCGTTAGCACCCGGCTTTAAATGCCGGCGCCAGCGACTGCATCTTGCGGCTGTCTCGTCAACTTTCCCGTCAACATTCTCCTAGTGCTCATTCACGATTCCCCTTTTATGTAAGTGTGTTTATTGTCGCAGTTATCGTTCATGTTCCTTGCCCTTTTCCTTGTCAAAACGATCAGCAAGCGTTCCTCGTCTCAGCCGTCATTTATCATTGTTTGGCTAATGGTTAATCTTGCTGCTCAGCCCATGCGGCTAGTTATCCTGTCCTACCCTTGCCTTGAACTATAATAAACTATTGTGCAACTTTACTGGTCTGTGGTGTCTTATGCTGGCTCGTGAGGGCCAGACGTGACAACAGGTCAGTGTCAAAATTTATAGACAGACAGCCATCAGATATCAGGACAGACTACATGCAACTCTGCAAAGCCATCAAAAAGGAATTCTCCGATGACTGCCTACAGTCAGGGCTATTGGCAGCCCTGGCCGTGAAACAAGGTCGCTCAGAGCATCCACAGGCCTACTACCAGCAACTCCTTCTTGCATATTTCGGATCTCAAAATGCACCAGGGATGGAAGAAGTCCACAATTTTAAGACCCTCTTCATCCAGAACCTCCATCCCACTGTGAGTCACTACCTTAGAGTTACAGCTAACCCAAGGTCATGCTCAATAGGCCAGCTGAGAGAGTTCACCCATTATGCATTCCAAAAACAGCAACAAAGTTGCAACAAGCATGCTGAGCCTGCCACTGTGCTAGCTATCAGTGCTGCTTCTGACACCTTGGAGTTGGAAGGAGCCCCTCGCCCTACTCCATCTCCTACACCGTGATCACATGAAAGTCCAAGAAGTTTCTCCAACCGACCTCATCAAGGTCAAAATCAAACTAGGTCCTCTGGATCCCACTCAGGACCAACCGCACCAAAGCCCGACTACCGTCGCAGGCCAAGTCCACCGGCTAGATTGCGAGAATACGGTATGGACTCTCAAGATGACAGATACCGATCCAAAGACACCCATAACTATGGCAAATGGTCTCCTCCACCTTGTCATTAGAAGCCCAGAAGCAGAGACCAATCAGAAACCATGGAAGAAGAAAGAAACTCCTACTCTCAGCAGAGAAGATATAGAAGCTCTCAAACATCTCCTAGCAAAGATTCAAAACAACAGAGAAGATGAAACACCTGACATCCTAGCTATCGCAGCTGTGCAAACTCAGAATAAATTCTCTAAATCATAAAGAAAAGGCAAAAAGAAAACGCCTCCTACAAATGGAGAAGAACCAAAGGACCCAATGCAGTCCGGTGCTGTTATGGCAGCCCAACCACAAGTCAAAGACCACTCCTCTGAAAACGACATTTCACAAACCTGTGTTGAGCCACTGGTTCCACAATTTCTGTGCGATTTAAACGAGAGGGGGGTGGCGTGAAAATTCTATCCTCCACTGACCTTTGAATATGTGATGTTTCAGGATGCTGTTTTAGACACCGCCACTGACATCACTCTTATGTCACAATCTTTTTGACCAACTACATGTAGCTGCTAACCACGCTCACAAACACTTAAAACTGGAACCTTGTTCGTTAGCCGTTCGACCATATGCACTCACTGGCATGACCCTGTTGGGCGTGTCACTAGTCAAAGTCTCCATTGGTCCTCTGACCTTGACTCATCCAGCCTGTGTGTCCAAACTTGACTCTATTCCATTGCTCATTGGCAAAGACTTACTGAATCGCTTTGAACCACTGATTGACTCCAAGAATCTCAAACTATGGGCTCAATCTCTACACCCTCACCCAATCGACCTTTGAAAGAAAACTGAATCACAGTGCTTTGTTCTTGACGCTATGGGCACCCTGAGTCTCATGCAACTAGCGCTGTTGGAACAACTGAACCCGATCAAAAGCGACCACAAAAACCAAGGTGAACACTGTCTTCAAGAAGTCAAAGGTCACTTTCAAACACAAGGTCAAGACAAGGAATCGAATGACCTTGGGAACTCACTGGCCAAGCAAAAAACTCCATATGGTCCCCTTTGTACCTTTGACCCAACGTTGGTGTCATCTTCTGAATCCCACCCACCCACCCCTGTGGCTGGCGTGGTCACAGGAGCCAAATCAACCGGCTCCCTGGACCCTCCACAACCTAAGGGTTCTGAATCAGTGGACCCAACGTTTGCGAACACCAGACGTGCATCTACTCAAGCCCGTGACCCTGTGGTCCATAAAACCGTCAAACACAGGTCAGACCCAACCGTACACACGCTCCACGCATCAATTTTCTCTAACATACCGAAATTGAATACACTCCCTGCCAGATGGTGTCTATGTTACTCTCAGATATAACTAGAAACATTAGCTTCCCAGTTAACACTTTAGCGATGAGCCTGTTTTTACCTTATCTTGCCCCTTTTTTAGTAGTCACAAATTCACTCTTCATTGCCATTCAAAGAACAATGATGACTTTCCATGTTTGCTCAGTTTTCCAGAACAAAGGTCAACCAATCCAATGTTACTTAGCTGAAACATTTACCTCAAGTATGTAAAAACTACAAACTTTAAAAAAAAAATTGTACCTTGGTCCCAGGATTTCCTTTTTGTACTTTTGTACCCAGGATTTTTGAATTTTTGCATGCATACACAGTATATCCATTTCAGACAATTTTACAGATTTTATATTTGTCCATATTCAAATTATTTTTTAAGGATATTTAGAAGTTGTTTTTTTTTTTGTTTTTTTTTTTCTGTAAACCAAACCCAAAGATCTATACTCAGGAATAGATCCTGTTTACAAGCTTAGTGCTTATGGACATCAGAACTGTTAGCTCAGCAGTTGAGTCAGTGGTCTTCCATTGGAACCAGCTGCCAAGAATGTGTACCAGATTAAATGGAAATGTACTGATATTACTGTTGGTGTGCTGCTCTATTCTGTTTCTATGCCAGAAATTCCGATATGTCACTAAATGATGTTTAGCAGACTTTATTAGACTTTATTAGAATGTGATTTTAAGAAGCTGAAATACTGTCTTCCTTCTTTGTGCAGCATGAAGACTGTTGGTATGTCAATGTTATACACTATCTGATGTGTTACTAAATAAGGTTATGTGGTGAGCGTCTTGCTCAGGTTATAAAAAAATCTGCTCTCCATTTCAGAGCAGAGCAGTGCTGACTGACTCCCTGTCTGATTCACTCCTCTCCTGCATGCAGAAAATAAAGGTTCTCCAACTTTTGCAGATCTTTGATGTTAATTATTTCAGGACCCAGGGACAAGGCAAATAAATTTTCATGAGACAAAGATGACTGAAGCTCACCATTGATACAGAGGGGGGAATATGTAGCATTGACCCCTGGGTTCCAATTTATAAAATCATTCTTTGCTGAGGAGAAATTGTTTCACCCAAGGTCTGGTCATGAATTGCTTTCCTTCACCTAAAGACAACATCTGAGGCCACATTCCATTGCTAAAGTAATTCTCAAACCCCTGTCAAACCAGGAACGGCTTGGACTGTTTATTTGCAAATTCAGTGAAGTACATCTCCACAATGCAGCTTTATGTTTCAAGAGCTGTTTGAGATTTTCCAGACCTAAACTGCCCTTCCTTGCTCTCCATGTTATTGGAGTCCCACATGGCCCTGCAGTGGATAACTCAGGAATATTTTTTCTTTTTTTCTTTCTGTAGTTAGTGGGTTTACTCAGGGATTTCTCCGGTTTCCTCCCACATGCCAAAAACATGCAAATTAGGTTAACTGGCATCAAACTGGCGATTCTAAATTGTCCTTAGGTATGACTGTGAGAGTGAATGGTTGTCTGTTTCTCTGTGTTGGCCCTGTGATGGACTGGCGACCTGTCCCGGATGTACCCTGCCTCTCGCCCAAAGATGCTGGGATAGGCTCCAGCCCCCCCCCCCCCCCCGCGACCCAAAAAAGATTAAGTAGAAGAAGATGGATGGATGTAGTTAGAGGGTGACTTTTGAAGGAGCATTTTCTGCTGTCTCTCTCTCCATTTTCTCTTCCTTTCTAAAAAAAAAAAAAGGCCCAGAGCATATCATGGTCTGTGTAAATTCTTTTTCTTTTCTTTAAAGTTCACTTTTTCCCTATTTTACTCATCTTCCTTAAATTGCCATGTTAACCCTCTAAGTGTGTATGTTGTAGAACTGCAACATAGCCCCTAGTGGTCAAGAGTGGTAAATATTTTTTGTCAATAAAGTAGTTCAGATTTACAAGGCTATAACTTGAAAGTGGTAAGAGATAATGGCTTACTGTTGATTAGAAGGATGTAAATTATGATCCAAAGTTTCAGACAGGAATAAATTTATGCATCTAATTTGCATAATGTTGTGGCACCTCTTTAAATTCCATAACTCATTCAAAACTGGACATTGGACGTACACACGTGGACAAAATTGTTGGTACCCCTCTGTTAATGAAAGAAAAACCCACAATGGTCACAGAAATAACTTAAATCTGACAAAAGTGGTAATAAATAAAAATTCTATGAAAATTAACCAATGAAAATCACACAGTGCTTTTGAATTGTGGTTCAACAGAAATATTTAAAAAAAAACAAACTCATGAAACAGGCCTGGACAAAAATGATGGTACCCTTAAGCCCTTGCTGTTCGTCGGCCTCCGTCAGTCTATGATGACCATGGAAGAGAATCCTAAACATCTACTCTGCCGCCTGTGGCTGAACAGGCCGATGCGCACTGGTGTTCTACCTTCCAGCGTTGGGCGTTGGTAGGATTCAAGCCTGGGCAGGAAGATATGGAGGACAAGATGTTACTCATGCAGCATGTCCCCCCTCTCCACGTCACTGATGAATCCAAAGGAACAGCAGGGCTGCTATAGTTTGGCACCGGCGCCATCGCAGGAGCTGCCAGAACGATGTTGAGCACAACAAAGAACTGCCTTAGGGGCTCCGACTCCGGATTTTTCCTCAGGGTTGACTCCCGAAGCCTTTCCCGTGACCAGGTGTGCCGCAAGGCAGCGGAGGTTTGAAATCAGGGTTTACCTTCCCCTAGATGGGCTACCTTACCAGGTTGACGAGCCACCATCTAAGCATCTGGTTTTAAGACACCAGAGATCCGCCCACGCCCCTTCTCCTATTAGTAAAAGCAGTTCCGCCGGGCTTAGAGACTAAACCACACGGGCAGGCTAGGAGTTGGACTTGGTTGTCAGAGGCTTTTCGAGACGCACGCCGTAAGGAGCATTTTATGAGCACTGAGAGCTTAACCCCAGTGCCGCTCCTGGCTATGACAACCTTGGACTCTGGTCAATTTCCCTAAAAACGCCTAAAAATAACATACCGAAAGTAAATCAAAAGCTGTTCTTCAACCCTTTACAGCATCTTCATGGGGTTGGTCTCATTTAAAAGAAAACACTTTGAATTTTTTGGCAAAACAGTCATAATCTCTCCAAGTGCTCCTGCCACTGAGTAACAGTCATCTAAACATACTGAACTTGAAGAAAATAAAGTTCACCCGGGTGTTTTTATAGATACAAATGCTTGCAAATAACACAGCTGTCAGATACTGGCTGGAAAATACAACAGAAATGTAGAACCAAGTGTTATCAAGCTGAGGTCAAAATTTTGTAACAATACTAAAAAAAATGAATATATTACACAACTTTTTTCTCAGGTTGTTCCCAGGCGTTTTTGAACTGTGCCAAATTGTGCCAAATGGCACAGTTTGGAAGAACGTCTATAACTTTTGAATGCTTCAACATATAAGCTTCATCTTGGGCTCTAATGAAAGGTGACACACAGGGCTGTGTGTGTGTGTGGGGGGGTTGTTTATTCATTCATGAATGAATGAATGAACAAACAAGCCCCCCACACACAAAGAAGCATGCCACGTAAAAAATGTGTGGCCTTTTTTTACAAGAAAAAATAACCTACAGTGCAATAAAAATGATACTAAAATATCTGCAATGTAGAGGATAACAACTCTCCCCCCGCCCCGCTACAGCGGAGCTCGGTGCACAAAAAATGGTCTGTCATGTGGCCATGACGGACCGTTGTAATTACTGATCGGTCAAAAGTTATTTTTATTACTATTTTCATTGATAAAGAATAATTTAGCTTATAACACTTACCTGTCCACAACAGCAGTGTCGTTGGTGAACATCTGTTCCTCATTGTCAGATGAACATGAAGCTGGTCCGGTTGTTTATGGACTTGTGGTTCTGGTCACCCTACCCGGTCAAACCATCTCCGCTTCCATGATTGCGGTTTTGGCAAACCATTTTTCAAAACAAATAAGAACAGTAGTAATAAAAAAAGACTGGCTAACGCTACCGTTACACACAGGTCTCAATCTGTGTCACCCAGCGGCTTAGACAAAACAGATTTTACGCACGGGACGCACGCGTTTCAATCGTCAAACTTCTCTGCTTCAATTGACTCGTTGTATTCGCGGTCATTGGTAGGCAGGTCCTTCTTGCTAGGTTTTCAGTCATTGGTTCTTCAAGGTTTCAGAAACCCAATTCAAGGCTCTTATTAGTCGAATGAGAGGTCAATCAAATCTAAACCAATCAAAACACTCCTTTGGCTTTCTGTTCGCGGCTGTGTCTGTACTGGAAGAATGGAAATGCAGCTTTTTTTTTTCAGTTCGCACTGAGATGCACTGTTTGCACTGAGACGAACTAGGACGCAGAGACGTGACCGCCCGCGGTATCCCGGAGTGCAACAGGTTAACTTAATATTTTGTTGCACAACCTTTTGAGGCAATCACTGCAATCAAACAATTTCTGTAACTGTCAATGAGACTTCTGCACCTCTCAGCAGGTATTTTGGCCCACTCCTCATGAGCATACTGCTCCAGTTGTCTTAGGTTTGAAGGGTGCCTTCTTCAGATGGCATGGTTCAGCTCCTTCCACAGATGTTCCATAGGATTTAGATCAGGGTTCATAGAAGGCCACTTTAGAATAGTCCAATGTTTTGCTCTTAGCCATTCTTGGGTGTTTTTAGCTGTGTGTTTTGGGTCATTATCCTGTTGCAAGACCCATGACCTGCGACTGAGACCAAGCTGTCTGACACTGGGCAGCACATTTCTCTCTAGAATACCTTGATAGTCTTGAGATTTCATTGTACCCTGCACAGACTCAAGATTCTCTGTGCCAGATGCGGCAAAGCAGCCCCAGAACATAACAGAACCTCCTCCATGTTTCACAGTAGGGACAGTGTTCTTTTCTTGGTATGCTTCATTTTTACGTCTGTGAACATAGAGCTGATGTGCCTTGCCAAAAAGTTCCAGTTTTGTCTCGTCTGTTCATGGGACATTCTTCCAGAAGCTTTGTGGCTTGTCAACGTACAGTTTGGCAAATTCCAGTCTGGCTTTTTTATGATTTGTTTTCAACAGTGGTGTCCTCTTTGGTCGTCTCCCATGAAGTCCACTTTGGCTCAAACAACAACGGATGGTGCGGTCTGACACTGATGTACCTTGATCTTGGAGTTCACCATGAATGTGTTTAGAGGTTGTTCTGGGCTCTTTTGCTACCATTTGTATTATCTGTCTCCTCCTGCGGCCACGTCCAGGGAGGTTAGCTATAGTCCCATGGATCTTAAATTTCTGAATAATATGTGCAACTGTAGTCACAGGAACATTAAGCTGCTTGGAGATGGTCTTATAGCCTTTACCTTTAACATGCTTGTCTATAATTTTCTTTCTAATCTCCTGAGACATCTCTCTCCTTTGCTTCCTCTGGTCCATGTTTAGTGTGGTACACACCATGTCACCAAACAGCATAGTGACTACTTGTCACCCTTTAAATAGGCCGACTGACTGATTGCAAGTTTGTAGACACCTGTGATGTTAATTAGAGGACACATCTTGGTTGAACATGTCCCTATGATCACATTATTTTCAATCTTTTCTAGGGGTACCATCATTTTTGTCCAGGCCTGTTTCATGAGTTTGTTTTTTAAAGTAATTCTGTTGAACCACAATTCAAAAGCACTGTCTGATTTTCATTGGTTAATTTTCATAGAATTTTTATTTATTACCGCTTTTGTCAGATTCAAGTTATTTCTGTGACCATTGTGGGTTTTTCTTTCATTAACAGAGGGGTACCAACAATTTTGTCCACGGCTGTATTTACTCAAAAAATGGTTCAGTCTTTTGACACCGTTTTTTGTACAGAGGTACCTCATCACCTTATCTTAAAAGTATATGAACAAGAAATCAGTACTTTTAACCCCCCCCCCCCCCAGAAATTTCTCAATTACTTTTGACAAAGTCAGAGTGAGAAGGCAGGTGCAGTGCCACGCTCTGCCACTAGGGGCACACAAATTCTCACAGTCAAAGGGTTAAGAAGATTGTGTTTGATTTTTACAAAGCTTAAATGAGCTTTGTCTGACCACAGCACATCGGAAGAAATGGATTTGTGTTTTTTTTTTTTGTTTTTTTTAGTTCGATTTTCTGATTGGACTTTCAACAATAAACAAGTATTATTGGGAATCTGACCATCTGGCCGAATTCCCTTTGCTGTAGATAAAAAGATGTCGGCCAGCCGAACGAGTACCCAGCTCACGTTTGCAATCTCCAGGAGCATGGCCTTATGGTAGAATCTGTCTGCTAGTCTCTCTCAACAGAATCCACGGACATCCATCTGGATCAAGGTTGGCATGTGGGGGGCTCTGCTGCCTCTGGGGACGCAATCTGACTCTGCTGTGCTGAAGGTCTGTTGTCCGAATTAGATTTAATTCTTCAGAATATTCCTGGTATAAGTTGTATAACCCTAATAATTCAATTCAATTCAACTATATTTGTATAGCGCCATTTCACAACAACAGTCATCTCATAGCACCCCACAGACCCCCACAGTTGCAGAAAGACCCAGGCAATCAGGCAATCCCCTGTGAGCAAGCACTTGGCGACGGTGGAGAGGAAAAACTCCCTTTTAACAGGAAGAAGCCTCCAGCAGAACCAGGCTCAGGGAGGGGCAGTCATCTGCTGCGACTGGCTGGGGGGTGAGGGGACAGAAAAGATGAAAAGAACAGACATGTAGAGAGCAAACAGCACGATGGGGACTCAATCTATGGGAGAGAACAAACAGATGTTAATGACCAGCAAAAAAAAAAAAATTCATTGAGAGTGAAGAAAGGAGTGAGGCCCAGTGCATTATTGGAGGTCTCCCGGCTGACTAAACCTATTAGCAGCATAACTAAGGGAGGGTTCAGAAACACATGATCCCTTCCTAATTGTAGGCTATATCAAAAAGGCAGGTTTTAACCCTATTCTTAAAAACAGAGATTGAGTCTGACTCCCGAATCCAGATTGGCAGCTGGTTCCACAGGAGAGGAGCTTGATAACTGAAGGCTCTGCCTCCCATTGTACTTTTGGAGATTCTAGGTATTACAAGTAATCCCCTGAATTTTGGGAGCGTAGTGCTCTGTTAGGATAATACGGTAGTATCAGATCTTTTAAATAAAAAGGAGCCTGATTGTTTAGAGCTTTGTAAGTAAGAAGAAGGATTTTAAACTTAATTCTAAACTCTATGGGAAGCCAACAAAGGGAGGCCAGAACCGGAGAGCTATGATCTCTCTTTATAGTACCTGTTAAAACTCTTGCTGCAGCATTTTGGATCAGCTGAAGACTTTTTAAAGATGTTTTAGGACAACCTGATAATAAAGAATTTCAATAATCTAATCCTGAGCTAACAAAAGCGTGGATCAGTTTCTCAGCATCACTCTGAGTCAAGATGCTCCTAATCTTGGCAATATTACGCAAATGATAGAAGGCAGTCTTAGAAACAAATTTAATATGTGAATTGAAGGACAGATCTTGATCAAAAATAATTCCAAGGTTCCTCACAGAGCTATTAAGAGAAAGAATAACCGCATCCAAACTGAAAGTTTGATTTGGAAAGGTATTTCTAAGGTTTTCTGGACCAACAAGAATGACTTCAGTCTTATCAGAATTTAATAGCAGGAAATTACAAGTCATCCAAGCTCTGATTTCCTTAAGACAGGCTTCCAACTTGGCTAATTGATTACTATCATCTGGCTTCATTGACAGGTATAATTGTGTATCATCTGCATAACAGTGAAACTGTATAAAGTGCTTTCTAATAATGTTGCCTAATGGAAGTATATATAAACTAAAAAGAGTAGGGCCTAGCACAGATCCCTGTGGAACTCTATGACTAAGCTTTGAGTTGAAAGAAAACTCATGATTGACATGAACAAACTAGAACCTATCAGATAAATAAGATCTAAACCACTGCAACGAAGTTCCATTAAGTCCAACATAGTGTTCTAATCTATCAAGTAGAATATTATGATTGATAGTATCAAAAGCTGCACTAAGGTCTAAAAGGACAAGTACAGAAACCAGTCCATTATCAGATGCAATGAGGAGGTCGTTAGTGACCTTCGCTAAGGCTGTTTCAGTACTATGATGGATTCTAAACCCAGATTGAAACTCTTCAAGTAAACCATTTCTCTGCAGGTGGTCAAATAATTGCGAAGCAACAACTCTTTCTAAGATTTTTGAAATGAAAGGGAGATTAGAGATTGGTCTATAGTTAGCTAAAACTCCTGGATCTAGCGTTGGCTTTTTGAGTAAGGGTTTAATTACAGCCGTTTTAAAAGCCTGCGGTACATGGCCTAAAGTTAATGAAGAATTGATTATATGAAGAATAAAGCTACCAATAAGTGGGAAGACTTCTTTAAATAACCTGGTAGGAATAGGGTCTAAAAGACAAGTTGAAGGCTTGGATGAGGAAATTATTTTGTCTAACTCTAAAAGGTCAATTGGGGAAAACTCATCCAAACAGATATCAGTTGAAGGAGTTGTAGTAGTTACTGTATTTAAGTTAACTGTGGGAAGAATCTGACTGATTTTATCTCTGATGGACGAAATTTTATTATTAAAAAAGTTCATAAAGTCCTGACTAGTAAGCTCTAAGGGAATGCTAGGATTGACAGAGTCCTGACCCTTTGTCAACCTGGCTACAGTACTGAAAAGAAACCTGGGATTATTCTTGTTCTCTTCTATTAATGAAGAATAATAACTCATTCTAGCTTTTCTAAGAGATTTTTTATAAATTAAAAGATAATTTCTCCAAGCTAAAGTTAGTGGAGCACCATTTTCTTTCTAATTGACGAGTCTTCTGTTTTAAGCTATGAGTTTCTGTGTTGAACCAAGGAGTTAGAAATCTCTGATTAGACTTTTTCTTTTTTAAAGGGGCTACCATGTTTAGAGTCTGATGCAGAGAAGCGCTAACACTATCTACCATGCTATCAATTACAGAAGAAGCAAGCTGTCTATAGCTTATTTCCGTTGTGTTGACACATGGCATAGAGGAAACAATCTGCATAAATTTGGTAACAGCATCATCTGAGAGGCATCTACTGTAGTAATATTTTTCTTTAGGAGCCAAATAGTCAGAAATAGTAAAATCAAAGGTTAACAGACAATGGTCTGACAGTACAGGGTTATGAAGAGACACTACCAGATTTTCTATTTCTATGCCATATGTCAGCACAAGGTCCAACATATGATGGATATAATGAGTAGAATTTCTTACTTTCTGAGAAAACCCAGTCGAGTCTAATATTGAATTAAATGCCACATTAAGGCAGTCACTATCTACATCTTACATGTCCCCTACTGTAATTATTCTATCTGATTTCAGCACTAAATCAGCTAAGAAATCAGCAAATTCGGATAAAAATTCTGAGTAGGTTGATGGAGGACGATAAACTATGGCAAATAAAATTGGGTTTAGCCTAAAATTGCTAAAGTGCCCAATACTGAGGACCAGGCCCTCAAAGGAATTATAACATGTTTTTTGCTTCACATTAACTAGTAATTTGGAATGGTAAATTGTTGCTACTCCTCCTCCACGACCAGAACTTCTGGGATTTTGACAGTTTAAATAACCAGAGGGAGTTGATTCATTTAAACCAACATAATCCTCTTGTCCTAACCAAGTCTCTGTAAGGGATATTAAATCAATCTGATGATCAATTAACAGATCATGGACTAATAGAGACTTGGGAGTTAGAGACCTAATATTTAACAAACCGCATTTAATTTTTAAATTATGAGGAGGAACAGAGGCCAAATCATTCAATTTAGAGGCTTCATGTTTAATTTGAGTTTTACCAACTTTTTGCTTAATCACTTTGGGATGCTTATATATTATATTTTTATTTGCTGTCTGAAGTGAAGAAAATCCATCTGTAAAATGAATGATAATTTAGGAAATTGTCAACATAATGTTATATTTTTATTGTTAGGTAAATAAACCTGGTTTACAAAATCACTCTGCATCCTTTATGTTAAACTGTTCTACATGCACTGCTCTTTTAATTTAATTTTAATTTTAATTTAATTTTAATTTTCTAATAGCTCAAACTCCTTTTAGAACTTCAAATGCTCTTTGTCTTTTCATTAATCTCCGTTCCTTTTCAGAGTAACACTAATTTTCCTTTTTATAAAATAGTTTAATCATCATTTTCTTCAAAAAATTGAATCAACTTTTCTTAACCAATGCTATTTTATGGTTTTTTTATTTTCCATTACATTGCCAAGTTAAACTGTGGTTTCTTTGGTTCCCCAAATGTTTGACAATACATGTTTTTCTCAATAACTCAATAAGAGTCTATGGTACTCTTGATGCATCAGGTTCAGGTTCAGGTTACTTTATTTGTACCCGTAGGTAGATTTGTTTTGCAGTCAGGCGACATCCATATTTACAAACCACAATTACATTCAACATAAACACAAACTCAGGCACACATGAAGCTGACTATAAACATGATAAAAGTACTCAAGGCTCCATCAATCAGGACATAAGACAAAGAGATAAGAGAAAAAATAAAGAGATTAGAGAGAAGGGTCATATTAAAAAGTTAAAGACTAGTCAAAGAGGTTAAAAACTCAAAAGTCTAAAACCCAATAAAAGATTTAGAACCCAAATAAAAAACCTACAAAAATAAGTCAATATAAAATAAAATTAATAAATAGGTAACTAAATTATGTGCAATATATTGTTACAACTTGTTCAACTCTTTGACAGCAGCAGGAACAAAGCTGTTTTTGTAGTGCTGGGTTTTACTTTTTGGGACAGCAAACCTCCGTCTGGAGGGAAGAAGCTGAAAGTGGCAGTGCAAAGGGTGAGAGTCATCATTTAAAATGGAGGTAGCCATCCTCTGTACCTGTCTGGTGTACAGGGATGTCAGGCTCAGCTGTGACTCACCAAGAAAATGACTGGACCATCTAACTACCTGATCCAAGGATTTCCTCTGTTTCAGTTTTATCTGACCAAACCATGACACTAAAGAAAAGGATAAAACAGATTCAATAAAAGCCCGATAAAACATCATTATGGTTCGGTCAATTTGGAAGTGTGCAAGTTTCCTTAAACAATGCAAATGTTGCTGACCTTTTTTGCACACCCTTTCACAGTTCTCTTCAAAGTTTAAATTACTATCAATAATCGTCCCAAGATATTTGTAGGATTGTACACATTCAGTGGTCTGGCCTTTTAGTACAGTGACTTCGTGCCTGGGAGTTTTCCTCCTAAAGTCAATAATCATATCTTTAGCTTTTGTCGTATTCAGCTGCAGGTAGGAATCCTCACACCAGTGAACAAAATCATCAACTACTGGGCCGTGGCCACTCTCACCATCCTGGAGGAGACTGACAACAACTGAATTATCAGCATACTTTATAATGTGTCTGTTGTCATGTCTGCTCCGACACATGTTTGTGTACAGGATGAAGAGTAGTGGTGACAACACACACCCCTGAAGAGAGCCAGTAGAAGAGCACTTTTAGTCAGACAACATACAGTACCATTGACCCTTACTCTCTGTGTCCTGTTGGTTAAAAAATCCAGAATCCAACCCACCAGATTATTACTCAAATCAAATTGTTGCAGGAGCCTTTCAACTAAAATATGAGGTTGGATTGTATTAAAGGCGGAAGAAAAGTCCACAAATCAAAGCCTGGCGTGTGTCCCATTAAAATCCAGATGTTTAAAAAGCATGTTAAACAGAGTGACAGTGGCATCCTCCACTCCTCTGTGAGGACTATAGGCGAACTGCAGAGGATCCAATGCATGCCCAGTCTGCTTTAGGACCTCACATCTGACCAGTTTTTCAAAAATTTTCATTAAAATTGAAGTCAAAGCAACTGGTCTAAAGTCGTTTACCGTTTTAGGACAGCTGGATTTTGGAACAGGGACAATCACGGCATCTTTCCAGATCTTAGGCACGTGTTGTGTCTGTAAGGACTTATTAAAAATGTAGTGAAACACAGGACTCAGTTCATGTGCACAGGACTTTAACAAGCACCCACATATATTATCAGGGCCCTGACTTTTGTTCACTTTTACAGCACAGAACGCCCTTTTAATATCCTGCACCTCAATATTAAAGTGCTGATTGTCTTTGAGTTTCTATTTCAAATCTTGAGTTTCTGTGCTAAAATCAAAGGAATCAAAACGACCATAAAAAGAATTATGAGCATTAGCCAGCTCTGTCTGAATTAAAACCATCTAAAAACACACGATTACTGCGCTCTGTGCTCTGAAGGCCTGCAATAGTTTTCATACTGGCCCAAGCTGAACCAAGCTTCTTTGTTGCCATCTTGCTTTCCAACTCTGATTTATAATTCTGTTTTGCTCTTAAAATTTCGGACTTCAGCATTTTTGTGGCAACCTGCAGCTCAGAAACATCCCCCTGTTTAAAGGCAAGTGCTTTCCTCTGTAAGAAAGATTTAACTGATTTTGTAACCCATGGCTTGTTGTTGGGATATATTTTGACACGTTTACGTGGAACGATCATATCTCTGCAGAAAGCCATGTATGAGCATGTGACGTCCACCAAAGAGTCCAAATCATCCCCGCAGGACAGTGTGAACACCTCCCAGTCCGTACAGTTAAAGCATTCCTGGAAGCAGTGCACTGAATCCTCTGTCCACACATCTATGTCTCTGGTCTTCGCCTTGTCTCTTCTGAGAGTAGTTTTATATGTGGGCAGCAAATGTACACAGTTGTGATCTGAGGATCCTAAAGGAGGAAGGGGAAGTGATTTATAGGCCCTCTCTATGGAGCCGTAGCACAGGTCCAATGTCTTTTTTCACCTGGTTGGGCAGGAGACATACTGATAAAAGTTTTTTAAGTGTCTTCTTTAAAGAAACATGGTTAAAATCCCCAAGAATAAAATTTGGAGCCTCTGGGGAAATCGACTGCAACCACTGCACCACATCAAAGACGGTGCTGGAGGCGGAGTCAGCATCCGCTTTCAGGTGAATGTACACAGTCGTTATAAAAAGTTGGGGGAACTCGCGGGGCAGATAAACGGGGCGTAGTGACACGGACAGAAGCTCCACATCGGGTGTACAGATGTGCTCTCTGACCGTGACAGATGTACAGTACTGTTTATTAATATATAAACATATGCCACCCCCCTGAAGTTTCCCCGTTACCTCTTCCTGCCGATCCGAGCAAAGTGGGGCTCCAAAGCCGTCAATACTCAGATCCGCATCCCGGTCATGCGCTGTAAGCCACGTCTCTGTGTAAGCCATGACACAGCAGTTCTTGAAGTCCTTCTGATATTGTATGTTGAATTCCCTGTCTTAATGTTATCTGAATGTATTTATTCTGAAATTTCTTATTAAACTATCAAAAGACATATGGGAGTTATTGTTTGATTTCATGTCCATCTTCTTGATTAAAAGCAGACAAGAACTTACAGGTTTTTTTTTTTTGTTTGTTTGTTTTTTTTTTTTGGAGACTGATTCATTATTGGTACAAATACAGAATTATTAATAAAATTGTCCATTCTTTTGGACTGGTGCCCAAACGAGCTTATGTGTGTTGGCAATGAAAAGAAATCTTCATTCTTGCTCACATTCATATTTACATGAATACTTGTACCAACAATAAACACCTATTGTCATGGTCTGAGCGCCGATTTCATCAGCGCTCTGGTCATGCAGTATTTTCCTCCCGTTTTGTAGCAGTTTTCCTTATGGCCTTCCCGGGCTCTTATTTTGACAGCGTCTCGGTGGGGCTTCTGGCTGTCAGAGCAGAGTTCCTCCGTGACAGCTATTTGCCATTTCAGCTGATGGCATCCTCATCAGCTGATTATTCCTCTTCCCTATTTAAGGGAGCAGCTGAGGTTACTCCGGGCTGTGACCTTGTCTTTTCCAGACTGGTTTCCCTATGCCCGAAGCCAGTTCCTTTCAGCATCAGGTTCCGCCCTCGCTATTCTTATGTAAATGTTGTATCCTTGTCTCCCATTAGTCTCCCTAGTTCTCTGTTATCATTGGTGCGTTCTAGTCACAGTCTTTATTTGTGTTTTGCCCACGTGGCTCATTATTTTGTACCTTGTTCCTTCCTTTAATAAATACGCAAACTCACTGGTTGCCTATAGCGTCTCATTAGTGGTCCGCCAGGACCGCATCATGACACCTATAAAACCCAATAACAACAAAACCCACTGCACCATGTTTGGTTCTAACTCTGGGCACAGATAGTAGGCCTGACCCTGATGATGTGAGGGCTTTGGGTGGTTCATAATGGACTAGCAGATCTGAAATGTATTTTAGCCCTAAATGATTCAGAGCTTTGTAATCCAACAGCAGTATTTTGAAGTCTATTCTTTGACAGACAGGAAACCAGTGTAAAGATTTGAGAACTGGAGTTATATGATCTACTTTCCTGGTCTTAGTGAGGACTCAAGCTGCAATGTTCTGAACCAACTGCAGCTTTCTAATGGACTTTTTATGGAGACCTATGAGGACAGCATTACAGTAGTCCAGTTTACTGAAGATAAATGCATGGACAAGTTTTTCTAGATCCTGCTGAGACATCAGACCTCTAATCCTCGCTATGTTCTTTAAGTTATAATAGGCTGACTTCACTACTGTCTTAATGTGGCTGTTAAAATTCAGGTCTGAAGGTGTAACCTACCTGATCCCTAAGTCTGAAGACACTCAGGACCCAAAAACTATCGTCCCATCACTTGCCTGCCAACAATGTTTATGATCCTGACATCTATCTTGGTGGAGAGAGTGTATAATTTCCTTGAACAGAAAAACATATTGCCAGCTGAACAAAAAGGCTGGAGGCATGGATGCTATGGTTGTAAAGACCAACTGCTTATCATTAGGATGGTGATTGAAGATGCCAAATCTAAGAAGAAAAAAAAACCTTTCAACAGCATGGGTTGATGATAAAAAAGCATTTGATAGTGTCCCCCACTCATGGATAAAGAGGACTCTTGAAATATACAAAGTATGCCCAACTACCACCTGGTTCATCTCTGAAAGTATGAAATGTTGGAAAACCACTTTGCACCTCCAACACACCAGAAGCTCTATGACATCTTCACCAGTTAAAATCAAATTCTGGATTTTCCAGGGAGATTCTTTATCACCCCTACTCTTCTGTATTGCACTTACACCTCTGAGCTCATTATTAAATGAAAGTACATATGGGTACAAAACTGTGGATGGCAAACTGAACCATTTGTTTAATAGGGATGACCTAAAAACTTTTGCAAAACACTATGACCAACAGACAGATCTCCTCACCATTGTAAAAACTTTCAGTGATGACATCAGAATGGAGTTTATCCTTGACAAATGTGCAAAAGCAACCTTCCAAAGAGGTCGACTAAAAAACTCCAGAAATCTAGACCTAGACACCTCCACCACCATTAAAGAACTTGAGCAAGAAGGAATCTATAAATATTTAGGTGCAAATGAAGGAGATGGCATTCAACATGTAACAATGAAAGAAAAAATATGAAAAGAATACTACAGAAGAATCAGATTGGTATTAAACAGTGAACTCAACTCTTCCAACCAGGTAAAAGCCATAAATACTTTTGCCCTGCATGTGGTCACATACAGCTTCAATGCCATCAACTGGAAATTGTTAGAGATCAGACTACACACTAATAAAAATGCACCACCCAAAAGCCGATATTTATCGATTGTATCTTCCAAGAACAGAAGGCGGACGAGGGCTTATCCAACTGGAACTGACCTATAAGACTACCACTATCGGGTTAGATGCCTATTTGACATCAAGCAATGATCAATTTGTTCACTTAGCCCAACGGCATGAAAAAAATTGAAAAATTCAGAGAAGCAAAAAAATACAAACAGGAGTTGTCTCTTCAAGAGATCCCACCTATAGCTGATGAAGTGACAGTTTTACATGCAAAGAGACTCAAAGAAAGCACAAAATGCCAAGGCCAGCAACAAGTGCAAAAAAGATGGGAAGAGAAAGCAATGCATAGAAGGTACCCCCTGCGAATTAGGGAGGCCGATGTTGACACAAAGCTGACAAACCAGTTGCTCAAATCAAGTGGACTCAAATCAGAAATGGAGGGACTGATTATAGTGGCAAAAGACCAAGCCCTCCCCACCAGAGCATACCAGCATCACATTATAAAAGATGGGACAGTCCAGCACTGCTGTCTATGCAATAGTTCTCAAGAAACCATAGATCACATCATTTCAGGCTGTCCAGAACTCGCAAAGACAGAGTTTATCCAAAGGCATAACAAGGTTGTAACCCTCCTACACTGGAATATCTGCAGGGAATATGGAATAGACACTGCAGATAAGTGGTATGAGCACAACCCATAAATAGCAGTTGAAGAAAAGGACATGTAGCTATTCTCTATGACATGCCCATCCAAACTGACAGAACAATAACAGCAAATCATCCAGATATTGTCATCAAGGATAAGCAGGAGAACAAATGCACCCTGATTCATGTGGGTATACCATCTGATAGAAACACTTCCACCAAAGTATCAGAAAAACTGTTCAAATACAAAGACTTAGAGATAGTAAATGGCTCAAATGTGGCATATGAGAACCAAGGTAATCCCTGTTGTTGTAGGTGCCCTTGGAGTTATCAAAAAAGGCACTGAGAAACAAATTGAAATCCTAGGCAACATCAGCCTATAGGAAATCTAAAAGACAGCACTTCTGGGAACACCACACATCTTGAGGAGGGTCTTCTCAATGAAGTAAAAAAAAAACAAAACAAAAATCCTCTAGTGCCTCAGGGCCATGGAATGGCCCCCGGCCCTAGAAGGCAAATGCAGATAACTTGAAAAATAATAATAATAACAATAATGGATTGCATTTGTATGGCACGTTTCTTTCAAATTTTAAGGAAAGGTGTGTAATGGCACACTGAACAGATGATTAGATTTTTCTCATAAATTTGCAGGATTTTCCTGCAGAGTTACAGCCATTTTATTCAGAAGTATGCAGCTTCTTACTTGAAAATTTGCAGCTTTTTATTATTCATAATTTTGCAGCTCTTTCCTCATGAATTTAGAACTTTCCTTACTCTTGAATTTGCAGTTTAAAAAAAAAACCGCTTAAATTTGCAGCATTTTACTCAAATGTTATATTTGCAGCATTTTTGTTTGTAAATTTGCAGCGTTTTAGGTTGTAAACAGTTGGTAATTTACACCTTTTTTGTCTTTTTGCTAAAGTTGCAGCTTTTTACCCATAAAATTCTACTTTTTTTTTGGTCAGAAATTGGCAACTTTTAACTGAGACTTACAACCCCCCCTTTTTTTTTTTTGGTCAGGTCAGGCTTTGGCTTGCTTGCTACCGGATAACCATGAAAACTGGTACTACCTGTCTCATGGGTCGGGCCGTTGGCGACTCAACTGGCAACCCCGCCCTTCCGAGGGCGTGGAGGGTGAAACTGGGCACCCTGGCAGAACTAAAAACAATATCTGCTACAGGTCTGTGGTGGACCACTCCCAGTTACACGGGGTGAGAGTGGACATCCTGGCAGATAAACACATCTGTCGCAAGGTCTGTGGTGGACTGTGCCAGTCGGTGCATCGTGACATGCACTACACAAAGAGCAGAGATAAACAAGCCTATCATCTGGTCAGTCACTGCACCAGATACTGGAGTCAGTTTGTCGTGGCTTGTCCTTGCCACTGATAATGCCTTTATCTGCCAAGAATATGCTGCTAGTCAAGAAAAAGCTAGCGGTACTCAAATACTTTGCAAGCAGTTTCATGAAATGGTCAGTCAGAAAACAAGTTATACCAGCTCGGACGTTGCCTGGGCTAACAAGGTCCGCGCTGATCTGTTCACACTCCGACAGGCAGCGAAAAGTAAGCTAGGAGCAGAAAGACAAAAGAAGAGGAAAACAACAGCCTTGTGTGTAGCAGAATGGAATGTACGCACTCTGTTGGACAGAACAACATCACAGCGACCAGAAAGACAGAGTGCGCTTGTGGCCCTGGAAATGAACAGGTACAATGTAGACATAGCTGCACTTAGTGAAACAAGATTGCCTGGATAGGACAGCTTGGAAGATCGTGGGTACATCTTCTTTTGGAGTGGGAAATCAACTCAAGAAAGGAGAGAAGCAGGAGTGAGCTTTGCAGTTAGAAAGGAGATAGCAGCAATGTTTGATGAGGAATCGGTGCCAATCAATGACAGGATAATGACTATGAGACTCCCACTACAGTGGAAGATGTATGCCACACTCATCAGTGTATATGCCCCAACAATGACCAACACAGAGGACAACAGTGATTTACATGAGACTATCAGGCGTGTACCCGCTGATGACAGGCTGATACTCGTTGGAGATTTTAATGACAGAGTTGGTTCGGACACTGAGAAATGGAAAGGAGTGATAGGCAGTCATGGAGTAGGCAAGTGCAATGCTAATGGGGAACTTCTACTTGCACTATGTTCAGAGTACAACCTTGTGATAACCAGCACACTCTATTTAAGCACAAGGACACACACATGAAGACATGGATGCACCCAAGATCCAAGCACTGGCACTTGTTAGATTACATCATAGTAAGGCAGAGAGACATAAGGGATGTATTGGACACCAGAGCAATGTGAGGTGCGGACTGTTGTACTGATCATGTTATGCTGAGATCTAGATTAAGGATTTGCAGATGAAAACAGAACTGCAGGGTTGGTGCAAGGCCACCACGGAAGCTAAACACTAGTGCACTGAAAGGCCAAAAGAAGCAGGAAGAACTTACATAGGAAATGGATGAAAACTTGAAAGACTGGGACAGCAACAACTCAGAGAATGACATAGAAGAGAAATGGGCAACACTGAAAGATACGGTGTATCAGACTGTGAGTGATGTATTAGGCCACCCTGAGAGGAAACATCAAGATTGGTTTGATGAGCATGATGAACATCTGAAGAAACTACTAGAAGCGAGGAATACAGCTAGGCAGGAAAACCTACAGTGTAGCACAAGGTCGAAGAAGAAGAAATACTCAAAGGCTCAGCGTGAGCTACAGAAGTACACCAGAGAGATGAAGTCCAACTGGTGGGATGAAAAAGCGGAGGAACTTCAAACTGCAGCAGACAGGAAGGACATGAAAACATTCTTCACAGGTTTGAGAGAAATCTATAGCCCTAAACCAAGAGGACTGATCCAACTAAAGGCTATGGATGGTGAAACGGTTTTGCAGGAGAAAGACAAGATCCTGGACAGATTTGCAGACCACTTTGACCAACTACTAAACAACCCTGGAGATCTCACTGAAGAAGCTCTAGTGCAGCGACCAGCTGTATCAAGTCTGGATGAATCGCCAAATCTTGATGAACTAATGGCAGCTATCAGGACAACACAGGATGGTAAAGCTCCAGGAAGGGATGGAATTCCAGCAGAAGTGTGGAAATTTGGTGGTGTTCAGCTGACCAACTGCCTGCACAAGCTCATCCAAGAGATATGGGATGCCCAGAAAGTACCTCAAGACTGGAAGGATGCAAGATTTGTGCCTTTGTTCAAGAAAGGTGACAGGAAAGATTGTGGAAATTACCTAGGTATATCACTGCTAGCCACTGTTGGTAAGATTCTCTCACATGTACTACTGAACAGACTCAATGAACATATCTTGCAGAATCTACTACTGCAAACCCAGTGCAGCTTTAGAAGAGGAAGAAGCACAATGGACATGGTTTTCTGCTTGAAACAGGTTCAAGAAAAGTGCATTGAACAGAACATACTACTTTATGTAGTCTTCATAGACTTCAGTAAAGCCTTTGATACTGTTTTGCGACAAGGACTTTGGCAGGTACTCAAGAAATATGGCTGTACAGAGAAGTTTGTCAGCCTGATTGAGGCACTCCATACAGGTATGCAAGCAAACGTGGCAATGAGTGGTTCAGTATCTAAAGACTTTTCAGTAAGCAATGGGGTGAAACAAGGGTGTGTGCTGGCACCTACACTCTTCTCGCTATATCTGGCAGCCATGCTTGAGGCGGCCTTCAAAGACACTTCAGAAGGAGTATACATTCAAACAAAGAAAGAAGCAGACTTGTCCAGTGTGGCACAGTTTAAAGCCAAGAGAAAGACATCAATAATGGTAGTAAGAGAAATGATCTTTGCCGAAGACAGTGCTCTAGTTGCACACAGTGTGGAAGATATGCAATCTTTAGTGGAGAAATTTGCAAGAGCAGCTAGCCAATTCAGCCTCAAAATCAACATCAAGAAAACAGAGTGCCTTTATCAACCACCAAAGTTCCAGTTATCAACATCACTACCAGAAGAGATTAGCACTGGTACAGTGCCACTAGTCAAGTGCAAGACTTTCAAGTATCTAGGGAGCACTGTTTCAGAGAATGCTAGGCTAGAGTATGAACTATCTCTCAGAATGGGAAGAGTGAGCGCTGTGTTTGGAAACTTGAGGGAGAAACTGTGGAACAATTGACATGTGTCTAACCGTGTGAAATGCAAAGTGTACAGAGCGACAGAACTGGCTACTTTATTGTAAGGTGCTGAAACTTGGACTGTCTACAGAGTACAGGTAAAGAAGCTCCACGTGTACATGATAAGACACCTTCGAGCCATAATGAACATCTCATGGAAAGAAAAGATAACCAACATAGAAGTGTTGAAACGAGCTGGTCTACCATCAATGTTATGTACATGCTAATACAGATGAACCTGAGATGGCTTGGACATGTTGATAGGATGGATCACCAGCGTCTCCCTCGGCAGTTACTCTACTCACAGTTATGCAAGGGCAAATGCAATCAGGGTAGACCAAGGCTCAGATTTAAAGACACTGTAAAAAGAAACTTGAAGAAGCTGGATATAGACAGGAGTTCCTGGCAGCGGAAGGCTAAGGACAGAGCTTTGTGGAGTAATCTGATCAGACCTGAATGAAACAGTTATTGTCGCCCACGACAGGCTGCTATGACGACGATGATGATGATGAATTATCCAATCCAGTCCAATCCAACTTTATTTATAAATCACTTTAAAAACCATGACAGCTGACACAAAGTGCTGTACATCAATGATAAATGAAATATAAAAACTAGTGGTGTTGGCATTATCGTGTTCATCGCCCATTAATGCTTTGCCCCCATTAACGGCGACAACTTTTGTGATTGTGGTTAATGGCAGTTAACAACAGAAAGCGCAAACAGCACTTTTTGGCCTAGCGGCTCTCCATTCTAAAGAGGTTCTGGCCACAGACACTGTGCACACCATGCAGACATTGCTAAGTCAAACAAGCTGGATTGCAGCCATGGATATCCCCAAAGTGCTGTCATGTTTAAGTTTACAATGTTATCTGTCAGAGCTCTCACCTGGATAATTATTACAGCCTCCTCCAAAACTTCTCCTTGATGTTGTGTTGTTCTTCTTCTGTAGAAGCTAGCTAGTTAGCAGCTAGTAGCTTCTAGCTACATGCTAGGTTATAGCTGACCTCCAGCAGCTGACATGGACAGAAATTCACCTGTTTTCATCCTCATAGGTCCAACTGTTGGTGAGTACCACTCTAAAAAAAATTCTCAAGCTGTGTTTGTAATGTCCATTCATTCCCCCACCATTTTTGCAGCACGGTGGGGTGTCATCACGAGCGAGATAGCTGTTTGTTTATGTTTGCAATTTTTCTACTAAAAGGGAAATTGTCTATTGTGACACACTGTAACACTTTTCTATTAAATAGAGAATATTACTAAAAACGAGGGATGAAATGATTTCACTCTGGACAGGCTCGTATGGTTTTTGTGGGTTATTATTATAGTTCAATAGTGCACAAAATAATGATTATACAACAATATACAGTATATCTCATCCCTTATTTACAACACCCACAATGTATTTCCACAATTTATATTCACACAAAAATAATTCAGTATAGTGTTCATTTATCCATTAGTCTTCCCAGTCTTCACCGTCAAAAAATAAAAAAGAGAAAAATAAAGTGTTCCAATAAAGTCACCCAAAAACAAATAGGGCGTCACTGTAGAATTGTCCAAAAAACTCCTGAGCTCAGTCAAAATGGAGATGAGGAAAAAAAAAATAAGGATTGCAAGACAAAAGGGAACGTTCTCACCGGCTTTGGGCCCGCTGCCCTTCCCTCTGGTTGCACAGCAAATTCAGAATCAGAATCAGAATCAGATTTATTGCCATTGTTCATGTAGTACACAAACTAGGAATTTGTCTTGGTGCAATGCTGCAACATTAAACATGATAAAATAAAAGAAATAAAAAACTATACATGCAATAAAGTGTAGAATAAGAATGAGTAATACTAGTCAAAGCAGTTTTTAAATATATTAGCGAGCAGCAGATATTGTGGAGTATCACATAGTGCAGTCGGTAATGCAAAAGAAAAACAGTGATGATTGACATGAGTCTGGTTGAACTGCTGTACATAGTGCACGAGAGTCTAATAAGTCACTTAGTGTTCAGCAGTCTGATGGCAGAGGGGAAGAAGCTGTTCATGTGACGGGAGGTTTTAGTCTGAATGGACTGAAGTCTTCTACCTGAGGGGAGGGGGGCAAACAGTACGTGACCAGGGTGTGAAGGATCGGCTATGATCCGGCCAGCACGCCTCCGGGTCCTGGAGATGTACAGATCCTGGAGAGATGGGAGCTTGCAGCCGATCACCTTCTCAGCAGCGTGCACGACGCGCTGCAGCCTTAGTCTGTCCCTGGCAGTGGCTCCTGTGTACCACACGGTTATGGAGGTGGTGAGGATGGACTCGATGATGGCTGTGTAGAACTGCACTAACATCTTGGTGGGCAGCTTGAGCTTCCTCAGCTGCCGCAGGAAGAACATCCTCTGCTGGGCCTTTTTGATGAGGGAGCTGATGGTCGGCTCCCACTTGAGGTCCCTGGTGATGGTGGTGCCTAGGAAGCGGAAGGAATCAGCAGTGGTGATGGGAGAGCCTGTGAGGGTGAGGGGGGGCAGAGGGGTTGTGACTTTCCTGAAGTCCACAATCATCTCCACTGTCTTCAGAGTGTTCAGCTGCAGGTTGTTGTGGCTGCACCAGGACGCCAGCTGGGCCACCTCTCTTCTGTAGGCGGACTCGTCGCCGTTGGAGATGAGCCCGATGAGGGTGGTGTCGTCCGCAAACTTGATCAGCTTGACAGACTGGTGGCTGGAGGTGCAGGAGTTGGTATAAAGGGAGAAGAGTAGGGGGGAAAGTACACAGCCCTGGGGTGATCCGGTGCTGATGCTAACAGAGTCTGAGACAGTCTTTCCCAGCCGCACATGCTGCCTCCGGTCCGTCAGGAAGTCGGTGATCCACCTGCAGAGGGAGTCAGGCACGTTGAGCAGGGACAGCTTGTCCCGGAGCAGAGCGGGGCGGATGGTGTTGGTGAAATTCCCCGGTCCAGCGTCCTCCTCCCGGGCCAACCAACCTGCCGGTTCACAGCGAGGAATGCGCCGTCAGCCGCTGGTCCCATGTAGACTCCCAGTGGACCGACACTCCTCCTGGTTGCTCCAAAAGTCTCAATGAAAGGCCTTTATTTCAGATGTCCATATGACAGCCGCTCCTAGTCACAGCGGGCCTGTCAGTCTGTGAGTCTTGGATGAATGAGAGAAAGAATGTCTCGCGGCGACTTCTGCCTTCCTCTTGTTGCCGCTCCCAGCTGCTGGCAATCAGCTAAAGGCCACTCCCAATACCAGCTGATTTAATCACTGGTAGATTATGTTTTCACATGCATACATTCAGAAAATAGAACATGACTGTCACGAGGCACAAACATGAAATGGAGCATTATAAATATTGCATCATATCAGTTAAGATACCTCAGCCCTCCTTTTATGTGGCTACCGTTCTCTCCATAAAAGGGGCGATGCAATAAAATATGTGCCAGTGCAAGGTTTTGTGTTGATTTCCTTAAAAGTGGTGGATGTTTGCTTCTATTACCTTTTATCTTATTGATTTTATTGACTGTAGTTTCTTCTTGTGCTGAGTTTTATATTGTCTTGTTGGTTTTATATTGTTTTGTGCCAGTGTCCTGCTCCTTGCTTTTGTTTTTATGTGTATCCTTATTGTACAGCACTTTGTGTAGCAAGTTTTGTTTTTTTGAAGTGCTTTATAAAGTTGATTGATTGATTGATTGATTGATTGATTGATTGATTGATTGATTGATTGATTGATTGATTGATTTGCTATGGAAGAAAGAGCAAGCTCCTTTTGTGACTGCTGGTTGTCATTCAGTGACATTATTGAGCCCTGGCTATTGTTGTACATGCAGTAATACTTTTGAGAATTTCTGGAGAACATTCTGGAAAGTTTTTGTCATTTTGGGTATGTTGACAGCTTTAATAAACCTGCAGGTGAAGACAGCAAGCATATATCCACTCCCATGTTCATAACAGTATAACAAACTTGAAAAATTACCAACTTAAGGTACACTGTATCTGTATGGAAAAACATGTGCAACATTAGTAATCGTGATTAGCTCAACAATCCAAAAGATTAATCGCGATTAAAAATTTTAATCGTCCAACACCACTAATAAAAACATAAACGTAAAAACAATAAAAACAGTAAAAACAGTAAAATACAGCTAAAAAAGTACAAAACAGCCCAAACAAAACAGTAGTCATAACAACAGAGACAATAGGAACAAAAAAAATCAGTGTCTCAAACTGGGTCAAAAGCCAGAGAACAAAAATGGGTTATAAAATGAGTTTTAAAACTGGACAGTGAAGAGGCCTGTCTGATGGACAAAGGCAGATTGTTCCACAATTTAGTTGCAGCAAGAGAAAAAGCTCTGTCCCCTCTGAGCTTCCTCTTTGATTTTGGTATCTCCAGGAGCAGCTAATCAGCTGACCTGAGAGACCGAGCAGGAGAGTAAGGATGGAGCAGCTCAGAGAGGTAAGGTGGGGCAAGGCCATTTAATGATTTAAAAACAAATAAAAGCATTATAAAATGAACTCTAAAATCCACAGGCAGTCAGTGAAGGGAAGCTAAAATGGGTGTAATTTTTTTTTTTTTTTTTTTTTTTTTTTTTTTTTTTTGTTACTTATTTGTACCCGTAGGTAGACTTGGTTTGCAGTTTGGTGACAAGCCACCGGCTGCTGGTCGCTGCGTGCGCGAGCGCCCTAAACCTACATGTTTTTGGTGTGCGGGAGGAAACCGGAGAAATCCCGGAGTAAACCCGCGCAACACGGGGAGAACATGCAAACTCCACACAGCTCACTGTTGGTCGGGGGCTGGGATCGAACCCACGATCTCATGATCCCCGCGGTCCCCCGGCCGAGGGTAAAACTGTGCTGCCACAGTGCTAAACCACTGCGCCACCGTGCAGCCCTAATGTGGTCCCTCTTACATGTTCCAGTTAAAAGACATGCAGCTGCATTTTGAACCAACTTGAGACATGAGAGGGAAGACTGGCTGACTTCAAAATAAAGTGCATTACAGTAATCCAGCTGAGATGTGATGAAGGCATGGATTACTGTTACAAAGTGCTGCTTTGAAAGGATTGGTTTAACCCCTTGCACTCTGGTCAATTTCCCTAAAAACGCCAAAAAATAACGTACCCAAAGTAAATCAAAAGCTGTTCTTCAACCCTTTGCAGCATCTTCATGGGATTGGTCTCATTTAAAAGAAAACACTTTGAATTTTTTGGCAAAACAGTCATAATCTCTCTAAGTGATCCTGCCACTGAGTAACAGTCATCTAAACATACTGAACTTGAAGAAAATAAATTTCGCCTGGGTGTTTTTTTGGATACAAATGTTTGCAAATAACACACAGCTGTCAGATATGGGAAGGAAAATGCAACAGAAATGTAGAACCAAGTGTTATCCAGCTGAGGTCAAATTTTTGTAACAATGCCACAAAAAATGAATATATTACACAGCTTTTTTCTTAGGTTGTTCTCAGGCGTTTTTGAACTGTGCCAAATTGTGCCAAATGGCACAGTTTGGAAAAACGTCTGTAACTTTTGAATGATTCAATATAGAAGCTTGATGTTGGGCTCTAATGAAAGGTGACACTCAGGGCTGTGTGTGAGTGGGGGGAGTTGTTTATTCATTCATGAATGAATGAATGAACAAACAAGCCCCCACACACAAAGAAGCATGCCACGTAAAAAATGTGTGGCTTTTTTTTTTTACAAGAAAAAATAACCTACAGTGTATGGCGCATATTTAGAGCGCATATATGGCATTCATATTCACCCACATATACCCAGTAGGCATGATGGTGCATATTCTGGAAGCTTCACGTCTCAATGGCCAAAGAAGACCTGACCCTGCAGAGACCTACAGGAGGTGTGAAGTTGGTTGCTTAGGAGACGAGAAGTGGGAGAGAATGTCCCAGCAGGAGCCCCGGAGGCTAGAAGGATGAGAGAGACAATGGAGACGCCAAGGAGCCTCGGGGGCTGTATGTTTGCTCAAGGACTGTGGGTTGGGGGTGTGTTATTTGATGTTGGGGGTTTTGTGCCTTTGGAGGGTATAAGAACTGTGAAGGATGATTGTTCCCTCTCTTTTGTTGAGATACTTGCTTGATAGAGGATGTAGACTTTCAATAAACCTTTCCTGAGAATTAAACTCAGTCTCGTTTGTGAAGGCATCCTCTACACTGGTGACCTACGGCAAACCATGGCTGGTGACGGTGAGCTTTCCGCACCGGACTCTTCAGGAGCCAACCGGGTTAACGCAGCTACCGCACTACAGCTGCCCAATTTCTGGCAACATAACCCGCGTTCCTGGTTTACCACTGTGGAGGCGCAGTTCCACCTTCGGGGAATCTCAGTGGACACAACGGGGTTCTACCATGTCGTCGCGAAGCTGGACAGCCTCACAGTGCAGCGGGTGGAGAGCCTGACCAACCACCCGCCCCAAGACGACAAGTATGGCGCACTGAAAGCCACCCTCATTCGAGCCTTCACTCCCTCGCTGGGAGAGCGAGCAGAGAAGCTCCTGGCGCTGACAGAAGGGGAAGCAGACAGGCCGGCAGATCTGATGGCGAAGATGATGAGCCTGAGAGGCGAGGATGACGACAGCTTTATCTTCGCCCACCTCTTTCTCAGAACGCTACCGCCAGCGGTGAGAGTCACCCTGGCCAGCTCACAGCCACTCAACAACCGTGACTACCACGAGCTGGGCCAGGAGTCGCAGCGGCTCGTCGACGCCCATAGACGGCACGCAGCCACGACGGCAGCAGCAGAGCTGAACGCACCCCCGCGAGACGAGGGGAGACCAGAGGCTGCAGCACCGGACCCACTGACGTCGGCAGCGGCAGAGGCCAGGAGAAGCGGGGCTGACAACACCCTTCTGTTTCTACCATCGACGCTTCGCCGAGAGAGCACGCAGATGCACCCCACCATGCCGATACCAGCGCCAGGGAAAACGCCAGGACCGAGAGCCGGTAGCAGCTGCGACTCTCGGCACGACGAACAAGCTGCTTTTCGTGACAGACGCAAATTCGGGGAAAGAATTCCTGGTGGACACAGGCTCCCAGCTGAGTTTTGTCAAACCTGCCTACGCGGACATGCTGACGCCTGCCAGCGGACCCCTGGTGTTAGCGGCGAACGGCTCCACGATCAAAACCTATGGTGAGAAGACGCTCCTCCTATCTCTCCACGGCCGCACCTTCGAGTGGACCTTTGTCGTGGCCGCAGTTAGCAACAACATGCTAGGTGCTGACTTTTTATGCTCAAACAGTTTATTGGTTGATCTTGCTAATAGACGTATTGTAAATGCACTGTCTTTTTACTCTATCTCCTGCACAGCTCGGGTGGCCCTGCCTTCTGCACATCCCAATGTCACAGCTGCGGGTGGTAAGTTTCATGCACTACTCAATCAGTTCCCAACACTCACGGTCCCAACATTTTCAGCGTCAGTTGCCAAACACGGGGTTGAGCATTTCATAACTACCTCTGGCCCCCCTGTTTTTGCAAAAGCTCGGCGCTTGGACCCAGCTAAACTGGCCATCGCGCGCGAGGAATTTGCCAACTTGGAAAAACTGGGCATTGTTAGACGCTCTAACAGCCCTTGGTCGTCACCCCTGCACATGGTGCCCAAGGCTGACGGCTCGTGGCGCCCTTGCGGTGATTTCCGCAGATTAAATAATGCTTCAGCACACGACCGCTACCCGATTCCGCACATCCAGGACTTTTCGGCACATTTGGCGGGGGCGCGCATCTTTTCCAAAATAGATTTGGTGCGCGGTTATCACCAAGTCCCAGTCCGTGCGCAAGACATACCCAAAACGGCAGTTATAACCCCTTTCGGGCTCTTCGAGTTTTTGCGCATGCCTTTCGGCCTGAAAGGCGCTGCACAGACATTCCAACGCATGATGGATGCAGTGCTTCGCGGCCTCCCTTTCGTGTTCGCTTATTTGGATGATGTTTTGGTAGCCAGTACATCTGAAGCCGAACACGAACGCCACCTCACAGCCGTTTTTCAGAGGCTGACAGAACACGGGCTGATAATTAACCCAGCGAAATGCTAGTTCGGGGTAGCGCAAATCGATTTTTTGGGGCACCGCGTGTCTCCAGAGGGCGCGGTCCCGCTGCCTGATAAAGTGCGCGCGATAACGGATTTCCCTCAACCGCAGACAGTTAAGGCACTGCAAGAATTTTTGGGGATGGTCAATTTTTATAACCGCTTCCTCCCCAACGCGGCACGGCTCATGCATCCATTGTACGCGGCACTAAAGAAGCAAAAACCTGCATCTAGGGTCGAGTGGTCCCCGGACCGGGAGCGCACTTTCTCACAAGTCAAATCGGCCCTCGCGAACGCTGCGTTATTGGCACACCCGGTGCCAGCAGCTTGCATGGCGCTAACCACGGACGCTTCCGACGTGGCAGTGAGGGCGGTTGTTGAGCAACTGGTAGCAGGGAGCTGGCAACCACTTGCGTTTTTCAGCAAAACATTGCGCGATAACAAGTGTAAATACAGCGCGTTTGATAGGGAGCTTTTAGCCCTGCATTTGGCCATCCGCCACTTCCAGTTCTGGTTGGAGGGGCGCTGTTTCAGCGCCTTTGTAGACCACAAACCCTTAACATTTGCAATGGCCAAAATTTTAGAGCCTTGGTCGGGCCGACAACAGAGGCAGCTGGCTGCGATTTCGGAGTTTACCACCGACATTCAACACGTGGCGGGCAAACACAATGTCGTGGCAGATTGCCTCTCGCGCGCAGTTGCACTGCCAGGCCCCCAGGGGGCAGACTCGGTGGCTGTAGACTTGGGCCAGGCTTGCGGCGCGGAAGCGCTCACAGCCCCGGTCTGCGTTGAGTTAGATTATGCAGCCATGGCCGCCGAGCAGGTTAACGATGCGGATGTGTGCGTGCTCCAGTCTGGGCCAACAGGGCTAAGGCTGGAGCACAGGGTGCATCAGACAGGTATGCCTCCTCTAATCTGCGATATCTCCACAGGGCGCCCCCACCCCGTGGTCCCAGCTGCATGGCGCCGCCGCGTTTTTGATTTAATCCATTCGCTGGCACATTCGGGAGTTCGCGCATCGATCAAAATGGTGGGAGAAAAATTTGTTTGGCCGGGGCTGCGTAAACAGGTCAAAGAGTGGGCCGCAGCCTGCGCAGCGTGTCAAAGAGCAAAGATACACAAGCACATGCGGGCCCCCTTAGAACCTTTTCACATCCCGGCCAAACGCTTCGACCACGTGCATATCGACTTGGTGGGACCCCTCCCGCTGTCGCAGGGTTTCACACACCTTCTAACCATGGTGGACCGCACAACGCGCTGGCCAGAAGCGGTCCCCCTGGCGTCAACTACAGCAGCAGATGTGGCGCACGCATTTTTAACGGCCTGGGTCGCGCGTTTTGGAGTCCCGTCAGACATAACGTCTGACAGGGGTCCCCAATTCGTTTCCGAGCTCTGGTCATCCATGGCCCTCAGTCTGGGGGTGAAAATTCACCGCACTACAGCTTATAACCCTCAGGCCAACGGTTTATGCGAACGCTTTCACCGGTCATTGAAAGCAGCCCTCAGAGCGGCTCTCACGGACACAAATTGGGTTGATAAACTTCCATGGGTTTTATTAGGGTTGCGTTCAGCACCTAAGGAAGATTTACAAGCCTCTCCGGCTGAGCTAGTTTTTGCCCAACCCCTCCGGTTACCGGGCAAATTCCTTCCAGAGAACCCCGCACCAAATCGCCCACCCGCTCAGCTGCTGCAGAACGACACGGGATCAAACACCCTCCCCGGCCCAGTTCATCACAGTTTCCCACGCGTTTTTGTGCCTAAAGCCTTAAAGAACGCAGAATTTGTCTTTGTCAGGCATGACGCTCAGAGGCCAGGTTTAAGACCGCCTTATGATGGACCGTTCAGAGTGTTAGAAACTGGGGAAAAACATTTTTTGCTCGATTTGGGTGACAGGAGAGAATTAGTCTGCATTAACAGACTCAAACCCGCTTTTGTGTTGGCTGATGAACAAGTGCAATTAGCCAGGGCCCCCCGCCGCGGCAGGCCACCGGGGAGACACTCTTCTAAGCTTTCACAAGAATGTGCTAATGACTCTGATCCACAGATGCAAGAAACAGCTACAGGCAGATCGAAGCCTTCTTACAGCAGTTATGGCAGGAGGTTGAAGCCCAAGCAGTTGGAAGTGTGATATGTTGTGCCATTTTGCTGTTCTGTGTGATATGATATGTTTCTATGCATTTTGGGGTGTACTTTGTCCTTATTTAGACGTTTGGGGGGGGTTATATGGCGCATATTTAGAGCGCATATATGGCATTCATATTCACCCACATATACCTAGTAGGCATGATGGTGCATATTCTGGAAGCTTCACGTCTCAATGGCCAAAGAAGACCTGACCCTGCAGAGACCTACAGGAGGTGTGAAGTTGGTTGCTTAGGAGATGAGAAGTGGGAGAGAATGTCCCAGCAGGAGCCCCGGAGGCTAGAAGGATGAGAGAGACAATGGAGACGTCAAGGAGCCTCGGGGGCTGTATGTTTGCTCAAGGACTGTGGGTTGGGGGTGTGTTATTTGATGTTGGGGGTTTTGTGCCTTTGGAGGGTATAAGAACTGTGAAGGATGATTGTTCCCTCTCTTTTGTTGAGATACTTGCTTGATAGAGGATGTAGACTCTCAATAAACCTTTCCTGAGAAATAAACTCAGTCTCGTTTGTGAAGGCATCCTCTACAAGTGCACTAAAAATTATACTAGAATATCTGTAATGTAGAAGATAGCAACCCCCCCCCCCCCCCCGCTACAGAGGACGGACATCGCCCGGTGCGCCGCGGTCACGGTGCGCCGCGGTCACGGTGCGCCGCGGTCTACTACGCACAGTTGTAATTTACCAATCGGTCAAAAGTCATTTTTGATTACAATTTTCAGGGATAAAGAATAATTTAGTTTATAACACTTACCTGTCCACAACAGCAGTGTCGCTGGCGAACTTCTCTTCCTCATTGTCAGATGAACATGACGTTGGTCCGCTTGTTATGGACTCGTGGTTCTGGTCACGCGACCCGGTCAAACCATAATTCCATTATTGCGGTTTTGCGCTTCCATGATTGCGGTTTTGGCGAACGATTTTTCAAAACAAATAAGAACAGTAGTAAGAAAAAAGACTGGCGAACGTGTGTGTGTCACCCAGCGGCTAAAAACAAAACAGATTTTGCAAGGGATGCACGCTTTCGAACTACCGTGCTTCAATTGGCTCGCTGTATTCGCAGCCGTTTGTAGGCGGGTCCTTCTTGCTAGGTTTTCAGTCATTGGTTCTTCAAGGTTTCAGAAACCCAATTCAAGGCTCTTATTAGTCAAATGAGAGGTCAATCACATCTAAACCAATCAAAGCACTCCTTTGGCTTTCTGTTCGCGGCTGTGTCTGTAGTGGAAGAACGGAAATGCAGGTTTTTTTTTTTTTTTCAGTGCCTCCTAGGATGCATAGTGTGCATCCTAGGACGCCCTCGTGTGCCCTAGGACGCAGAGACGTGTCCGCCCGCGGTACACCGAAGTGCAACAGGTTAACCTTTGCTAGCTGCCTTAGATGAAAAAAGCTGGACTTCACTACAGCACTGATTTAAGGATCTAATTTAAAATCACTGTGCAACTTAAAACCCAGATTAGTAACGGTTGGCTTAACAAACTGTGCCAAGGGGTCCAAGTCAACAGGTGGGGACTCACTAGAGCATAGGGGTCAAACTCATTCCATGGGGGGCCAAGACCCTGCAGGTTTTACCTCCACCCAGTATCTTCAACAGGTGATTTCACTGAATTTCTTCACACTGATTGCTGATCAGTGAAAACACCTGCTGAAGACACTGGGTAGAAGCAAAACATGCAGGGTCTTGGCCCTCCATGGAATGAGTTTGACACCCCTGCACTAGAGCCACTGGGTCCAAACACCATCACTTCAGTCTTATTTTCATTAAAACTTAAGAAGTTTAAAGCCATCCAATCTTTAATGTCATCAAGACATGCAAGGAGTGATTTTAATGAAAAGGAGATACCATGTTTTCTAAGAATGGAACCCAGTGGAAGCAAATAAAGGGAGAAAAGCAGGGGGCCTAAAATTGAGCCCTGTGGGACCCCACATGACAGGGAAGCAGAGGAAGATTCAAAACCAGCAAGGCTTACACCGATGGTTCTATCTGTCAAATAGGACCTGAACCATTCCAGAGCAGTACCATAAATACCCACAAGATGGTGTAGACGATATATTAAAATGTCATGGTCCACTGTATCAAAAGTGGCAGTTAGGTCAAGCAGGATGAGAATCACAAAATCACCAGAACCAGATGCCAGTAAGATGTCATTAAAAACCTTTATTAAAGCAGACTCTGTGCTATGTACAGTTTTAAATTCAGACAGGAACACCTCCAGGACACCATTCTCATCCAGAAAGGCCTTTAACTGAGAGTTAACTAAATTTTCTAGTATTTTTGAAAGAAAAGGCAGCTTTGAAACAGGCCTAAAATTATAAGATAAGATAAGATAAGATAAGATAAGATAAGCCTTTATTAGTCCCACAACGGGGAAATTCCAGGACTGCAACAGCACAGGGATAGCAACACTCAGAGCAACAATCAGAAGGCAAGAAAAAAAACAAGCAAGCAAGAGCAGCTAATATACATATGTACATATTACTATAAAATATATATATACACACACACACACAGACACACAGTGCAGAGCATTGTAGCTAGATGGAATAAATATGTAAATATATAAACACCCACAGTACGGAGCATTGCAGCTAGGTGGAATAAATGTGCAAGTATATAAACACCCACAGTACGGAGCAATGTAGCTAGATGGAATAATATGTAGATATATAAAAACACAGTGCGGAGCATTGTAGCTAGATGGAATAAATATATAGATATATAAATATAAACACACCCAGTGCTGAGCATTGTAGCTAGATGGAATAAATATGTAAATATATAAACACACACAGTGCAGAGCATTGTTGCTAGATGGGATGAAACAGCATAACCGTCTACTTAGTTATCCTACATGGTATGATTATGTGCCCATACATATTCTCACCCTCCATAGCGACCGGTATGTTCCTAGTTGTATGCCGGAGAGGACCATTGTGTAAGTCTATTGCATCTTTTGCATTCAAGAAACTATTAGTTTGTTACGTCTTTTTGCTATCTCTGCGAGCAGCCCTGCTTAGGTTGTACAGTCTGACAGCCGTTGGTAGGAAGGACCTACGAAACCTCTCGGTTGTGCACCTGGGATGATGTAGTCTGCTGCTAAATGAGCTCCTCAGTGCATCCAGTATGTCCTGCATAGGGTGGAACTCGGACTCCAGCAGAGATGACAGTTTAGCCACCGTCCTTCTCTCTCCTATCTCCTCCATCGGATCAAGGCGCTGCCCCAGGACAGAGCTAGCTTTCTTAATCAGTTTGTTCAGTCTCTTCCTATCGGCTGCAGTAATGCCACTGCCCCAGCAGACCACTCCAAAAGTGATGGCTGATGCCACCACCGTGTCATAGAATGACTTCAGCAGCGCCCCTTGTACACCAAAAGACCTGAGTCTCCTCAGCAGGAACAGCCTGCGCTGTCCCTTCTTGTAGAGTGTGTCAGTATTGTGTGACCAGTCTAGTTTATTGTTCAGATGAACACCCAGGTACTTATTGGATGTCACCATCTCGATGTCTGTTCCCTGTATATTTACTGGTGCTGTGAGGGGCTGCCCATGCCTGCGGTAGTCCACCACCAGCTCCTTAGTTTTCCTCGCGTTGATCTGGAGGCAGTTCCGATGGCACCAGTCCACGAAGTCCTGGATAAGCCCTCTGTACTCAGCTTCATCTCCGTTGGAGATGAGACCAACGATCGCAGAGTCATCAGAGAACTTCTGTAGATGGCAGTGTGTTGTGTTGTGTGAGAAGTCCGCAGTATAAAGAGTGAACAGGAAGGGAGCCAGCACCGTTCCCTGGGGGGCCCCCGTGCTACTCATGATCGTGTCGGAAACACAGTCCCGGGTTCTCACAAACTGAGGCCGGTTCGTGAGGTAGTCCAGGATCCATGATGACAGGTGCTGGTCCACCCCTGCGCGCAGCAGCTTGTCCTTCAGGATCATCGGTTGGATGGTGTTGAAAGCACTGGAGAAGTCAAAGAACATGATCCTCACCATATTCCCGGGCTTCTCCAGGTGGGACAGAGAACGGTGAAGGAGGAAGATCACCGCATCCTCCACCCCAATGCCATGCTGGTAGGCGAACTGGAGTGGATCCATCGCTGGTTCCACCAGGGGGCGGAGATGAGCAAGGAGCAGTCTCTCCAGGGTCTTCATCAAGTGGGACGTCAAGGCCACCGGTCTGTAGCTGTTCAGGTCTTTGGGGTGGGAAGTTTTTGGTACAGGTACCACGCAAGATGTTTTCCACAGCTGTGGTACCCTCCCCAGTTTCAGGCTCATGTTGAAGATATACGTCACAATCCCACACAGCTGGTCTGCACAGGACTTGAGGAGCTTTGCGCTGATGCCGTCCGGTCCCGACGCCTTCCTCGCCTTGATCTTCCTCAGCTCCGTCCTCACCTGGGTCTTGGTCAGGGTCAGGATGGGGGGCTGTGTATTGGGAGTGGCGGGGGTGTCGGTGGAGTGGGGAGTGGGCAGCAGGACTTGATTTCTTCGAGGCAGCAGTGGTTGTTGTGCAGACAGGGGGGAGGGCGGTTGGTCAAATCTATTGAAAAACAGATTCAGGTTGTTCGCCCACTCCCTGCCCCCCGTGGCCTGGGGGGAGGTATTCTGGAGCCCCGAGATGGTTTTGAGGTTTCTCCAGACCCCGCTGATGTCGCTCTGTTGCAGCTTGTCCTCCATCTTCTTCCTGAAGCTGTCCTTGCCTTCTCTGATCTTTCTCCTCAGCTCCCTCTGTACGGACTTCAGCATCTCCCTGTTCCCCGACCTGAAGATCCTCTTCTTCTCTCTCAGAAGTGTTTTTATCTCAGGGTTGATCCAGGGTTTGCAGTTTGAGTGACGCCGTATGGTCTTGGTGGGAACGGATTTGTCCACACAGAAGCTGAGGTAACCCGTGAAGGTGTGAATGAGGCCATCGATGTCCTCACCATGTGGATCGCAGAGCTGCTTCCAGGCGGTGGCTTCAAAACAGTCCTTTAGAGTGTCCATTGTCTCCTCAGACCATAACTCCACAGTGTGCATGGCCGGAGGTTGTCTGTGCACTAGGGGTTTGTACACCGGCCGGAGATGAACCAAGTTGTGATCCGATCTCCCGAGTGGGGGGAGTTGTGATGAGGTGTACGCCTCCTTAGTGTTTGCGTAGAATAAATCCAGTGTTTTATTGTCTCTAGTGTGGCATGTGACATACTGGGTGAACGTGGGTAGAATGGGAGACAGTGAAACGTGGTTGAAATCGCCTGAGATGAGGAGAAGAGCATCTGGGTGTTCTGTCTGCAGCCTGCTGGTTACTGAATGGATGACGTCACGCGCTGTCCCAGCGTTCGCCGTCGGATTTGCATAAACAACAATGCAGATCACGTGCGAGTGTTCTCTCGGGAGATATATAGGCCTCATGCTAACAGCTAGCAACTCAATGTCTTTGCTGCAGTGTCGTTGTTTAACAGTGATATGTCCCGGTCTGCACCAGTTGTTGTTAACATACATTATCACTCCACCGCCCCTTGCTTTGCCACTGTCTGGTGTTCGGTCAGCTCGTATCATGTGAAAACCCTCCAGCTCAATGTTAGCATCTGCTGCTAGTTCAGTTAGCCACGTCTCAGTAAACAAAAGGAGAGAGCACTCCCGGTAAGTGCTATCATAACGGGAGATAGCCGCTAGCTCATCTACCTTTCCCAGTATCGACCGTACATTTCCCATGACAACAGATGGAAGGGAGGGTCTGTACCTTATATTTTTTGTCCTCCGCCTTACTCCAGCCCGGCAGCCGCAACGCTTTCGCCTCAGTTCTCTCGGTATGTCGAGTTTTTCCAATGGGACCGGGTGGCGGTTAAATGCTAGCAGCTCTTTCCTGTTGTATCGTATCCTGCTATAAACAGTGGCTCCGTCCACCGGCTCAGGAGACATTTGGGACGATCTGTGTGTCCGTGATATAAGTGGGGTGAAAAAAAAAGACTGATCAAAAGAGAGAGGAAGGGAAAAAAACTCGGAATCGAGCCGCTGTTGCAAAAGGCAGCCTACTCGTGTGGCGCCGAGAGAGGGAAGGAAGAATTATCCAACATATTCTGATCCAGACCAGGTTTCCTTATCAAAGGTTTTACTACTGTATGTTTAAAGTGTGCAGGAACCACACTGGAAGACAAACTGTTGTTTAAAATTGTTAAAACCAACTGACCTATACTAGATAAAGCCTTTTTAGCTTTTGATACTATCAATCATAATATTCTACTTGATAGATTCAATCAGGGCAGTGAGGGCCATTCCACTACATGTTTTCTGTTCCACCCAGTCAATTCCGCAGGTGTTTTCAATGATTAGCAATCCTTGAAGCTGATGAGAGCAAACACCTGCTGAAGAAACTGGGTGGAAGAGAAAACCTGCAGCGGAATGGCCCTCCATGGCACATGATTGCCCATGGTGCCCAACATGGTGTTCTAATCATTAGAACATTAGAACACCATGTTCTAATGGTGTTCATTAGAACACCATGTTGGACTTACCGGAACTTCATTGCAGTAGTTTAGCTCTTATTTGTCTGATAGGTTCCAGTTTGTTCATGTCAATAATGAGTTTTCTTCCAACTCAAAGCTCGGTCACAGAGTTCCACAGGGATCTTGCTAGGCCCTTTTCTTTTTAGTTTATATATGCTTTGTCGAAGACCCTTTGACCTTGGACCTCAGGAATTGAGGTTAGGTTCACCAGCTTGCAGTTCCTAGAGGAATGTTCCTCATAGGAAATTCTGTTACCTGTGTAGGTGTGCTTGGTGATTGAGAGTTACCCCAGCTATACTGTCTTCATTTATTGGAGGACCCCCACTTCCTGTATACCAGACCTCCGACTGAGTGACCTGTCCAGTCAGACGCCTGGAATACACCTCCAATATTAATGACAGCCTCTCATGATCTTACATTTGCTCTTGGTAATCTGGGTAAATGTCTAAAACCAGGAAAATTGGTTCATAGGGGATCTGTTTTAAACACCATTGAATAAGAAAAACCTTTTTTAAAGCTCGAAAAATGTCAAAAAATCACCCCATGAGAATGGACGCTGAATCAATAAGCCCACAGAGTCCCATACTGTCTTTGATATGCTGTGGTGTTTATTAAAAATCAGCAAAGCTCAGCCAATACAGGATAAATTGCATTAAACAGTCCATAATAAAAAGAATGAGAATTAAAAATTAAAAAATTAAAAATTAAAAATTAAAAATTAAACCCAGAACCCTGATTGCAAAACCTTGATTAAAAAGTTGAAAATTGTAAAAAAAATCAGTCATTTGATCAAAGAGATTTAAACTCAAAAAGTTTCAAAATAACCCAATAAAATATTCAGTAAATCATCAAAAAGTTCAAAAAATCAGAGTAAAAATCAAAATAGATCAAAACCTTAAAATCAAAACCTGATAAAAATACCTGATTAATTTGTTGGTTATATCTAAGAAACCTGAAGGGTGAGATTTGGGAGAAAGGATGTGTGATCGCTGTCTTGCTTCGTCGATGTCCCTCTTCTGGGAAAGGAGAGGGAAGGCAGGGAAGGAACAAGTCTGCCGCAGCCAGCCAGATGCTTCCTCTTCGGGCTTGGGTGGTGGCCGCCTTTGGCTGGGAAGAAGCGATGAGTCGACTCCGATGTGGTGTTCCAGCCCGGGGGAGCTTCTGCTTTCTCCCGCCGTTGCTCCGCGACGCCCGATGACTCACAGCGTCCTGGCTGAGAGCTGGGGACAGCAGCTGTAGCTTGTTCCTCTTTTTGCATAAGTGTTATAATAACACTTTAGGCAGCTGATGTAAAAGTTGTTTAAAGGCTGAAGAATTGAGGCAGAAAACTGGATCACTTCTCTTCTGGCGTTCCCCTTCTTCAGTCCGCTGCGCCGATGTTGCCTCGTTGAAGACCGCCGAGAAAGTGAACATTTGGGGCAAAATAGGCTTGGTTTTTATAACCTTCGCCCAAGTTCTCTGATTGGTCCCAAACTCACCCTAGGCTTTCTTGGCCTCTTATGATTGGCTTAAAGTTACATTTATATAACCATTACTTCATTTCTGCACATGTTCAGGTCAGTCAATTCTCGTAAACCATGTGACTGATCAGGCACTCATGATTCACGGCCTTTCCCGCTAGCCTCTCAGCATTTTCCATTACCAAAATACCTCAGTTTGCTGGACATCTGTGCCCATTTCCTCATTTCTAACACATTTCCAGTAAACAGGGTTCTTTCCAACATATCACAATCTGTTTTGCATAAAACCTTCTTTTGTGCAGTTAAAAGATACATACAATCATACAGTTTGATTACATTCATCATTTCAGGTGATTACATACATTACATGTACTTTTAACTCAATGAGCATACATTTTGCTTTGTTTTACTGATTATACAGAGAATATCACATAGCATGGCACATGCAATCAATATGGCTTTTACATTCAGTCTCTGTGATTCACCAATGTTGTCTGTTGCCATTGTAACATAAATTAGAAATATTAATAAGTAATAAATATGATCAGGTATGAATTATTTAATTTATATTGATGTATTGGAATCTGAGCTCAAATCTCATTTCATATACATCAGAAAAGTTAATAACACTCGTAAGGGGCACCAGCTTCTATCTTTAAGAAGCAATTTTATCTTTAATTTCACTTTATACCTGTTTAATCACTCAATAAATTAATCAATAATCAGTCTCAAAAATTTTCCGTGAATTCGATACCTGGGCTTGAAACAGACTCAGAATGAAATAAATTCCCAACAACTTCTCTCATTTTTAAATATTTATTAAATGAAATGATTAACAGACATTGCAGTAATTTCATTAATCATAAAATCAATCTTGTAAATGATAGATTAACAATATCAATATTTTCGGAACCAGGGTTAACTTGAGAAACCAATTTCTATCAGTTTGAGTTAACAGATCATGGAAACAACGCAAATTTATGGAGAAAGTTTACTAATTATATGAAAAAGTCCTAAATTAATCTTAAGAAAATAAAAACGGAATTTTAATGAAAAGAAGAGTTATGTTAAGGGCTTCTTAATTTGCATCTGATTAGATATACAAATTATTACCGAACCTCAGAAGTTTATTCAGCAGTTGAATTAAAGTGTGCAGCTCACGTGATTCTCGGTCGACGATAGTTCTGTCGTCGTCCTCAGCCCAAGATTTCGTGGATGTTAGGGGAAATATCTGCCCGCAGATATTTCAGGGTCCACAGTTCGACCTTTAAATTCAAGCGGTCGAAGGACTGGATCTTGGCCGTATGACCCACAGTTGAAACTGGGTTAGATGACTTTTCTTCAGCGTGTGATGAACAGCCTTGATTCCTCAGCTGTACGTGACGTGGGAGCTGCGTCTTCTCAAGAGGCCTTCGATAATAATTAAAAGATATCTAATCCGATCTCAAATTAAAAAGGCTTCGGACTTTAGTTAAAAATAGTAGCTTCTGGTGGGTGCTTGGTCAAGAAAAATATTATAAAATAAAGTCAAGATTAAGTTTACATTAAAATCAAACAAACGGTGGTTTTACAGAAAGTTTAACAAAGAAAAAGTGATGAATAAAAATTGGAGTTTAACTCCGATTAAGAATTGAGCTCAAAGAAATAGGAATTCCTAGGTATTTAAGAGGAAAAGAAAATACAAAGTGACATAAACAAATTACGAGTTATCTGCTCTGTGTTCAGAAAAGCGACACGTGGTCAGACGGTCCTTTGTTGTTCTTTGCTGTGTGTAGACAATGGAGAAGATCAGAGAAAAGCGAGCCGGACAGAGGATCTGCAAAAGAGTGTCCAGAGCAAAAGAGTTGACGAAAAGAGTGAAGCAAAAGAGGGGCTGACAAAAAGGGATGATGAAAAAGAAAAGAAGCAGGGGTCCCTCTCCTTTATATAAGCTCTGTTGAGTTTCGCGGGCTTCCAGCCTGACCGGAATCTCAGCCTATGAGCGTCCTTCGTGGGCGGGCTCGATGAACTTTTAGTCCAATGAACAAACAGTCTATTTTTTGGAGTCCTTTGGGATGAAGAGTTGTCATGCAGAGATTGGCTGTTGGAGTCACATGGTTTTGGAGGCAAAACTTTGATACATACTGGAAGTTAATATTTCCCTTTATGTATTAAACTAAGATAACTTTAGTGATTAGTATAAATTATAAGCAGTGCTTCTAAATCAACATGCAGGAATAAACATTCATTTAAAACATTAACATGCATATATATAAAATCACAGATTAATGCATTTCACACATATTATTGATTTTCCACATCAAAAAAAACATCAGAGTCCATCTGCATTTTCATAGTTCTGAAAAGAATGAAGGTTTAGAATTGAGTTTGTAATAATGTACTTTAAAGTTCACTGTTTAAATCCAGCATGTCCAGAATTTAAGGAAATTAGCTGAGTTGTGGGTCTGTGTAGGTTTTATGGGGGCAATAAAAGTGAAGCCGGACATTGAGGAAATTCCTTAGGCTGGTTTTAACAAAACAAAGGGGATTTCAGCTGTGGCCTGGAGGAGGAAAATCCATTTTTTTTGTGTTATTCCTGGATGAAACAAAATGTCTTTGAGCAGAAGAATAATTATTGCTGAGCCAAAGTGAGATGATGCTACACCATCTTTTCTGAATGCTGGATTTTGAGCCTTCTGATAATTCCTCTCATTTTGCTGATTACCTTGAGTGGATCTTTGAACCCTGTTATGATCAGCAGCAGAATTGCCCATTTTCCTTCCATAGGGGGTATATCGGTGTGATGGGGAAGGCCGACCACCTTCTACCCTTCGGCGGTGATTGGGGTCGTGGCGTGGGGTATTCAAACAGCTTCCACTAGGAAACATTATTAGAAAACACTGTATGTACATTTTCATTGTTATGCAGATGACACACAATTATACCTGTCAATGAAGCCAGATGATAGTAATCAATTAACCAAGTTAGAGGCCTGTCTTAAGGAAATCAAAGCTTTGATGACTTGTAATTTCCTGCTATTAAATTCAGATAAGACTGAAGTCATTCTACTTGGTCCAAAAAACCTTAGAAATACCTTTCCAAATCAAACTCTTAGTTTGGATGTGGTTACTCTTTCTCTGAATAGTTCTGTGAGGAACCTTGGAATTATTTTTGATCAAGATGTTTTTTTAATTCACATATTAAACTTGTTTCTAAGTAGCATCTTGTCTCAGAGTGATGCTGAGAAACTGATCCACACTTTTGTTAGCTCTAGATTAGATTATTGTAACTCTTTATCATCAGGTTGTCTTAAAACATCTTTAAAAAGTCTTCAGCTGATCCAAAATGCTGCAGCAAAAGTTTTAACAGGTACTAGAAAGAGAGATCATATCTCTCCGGTTCTGGCCTCCCTTCATTGGCTTCCCATTGAGTTTAGAATTAAGTTTAAAACCCTTCTTCTCACTTACAAAGCTCTAAACAATCAGGCCCCTTTTTATTTAAAAGTTCTGATACTACCCTATTATCCTAACAGAGCACTATGCTCCCAAAATGCAGGATTACTTGTAATACCTAGAATTTCCAAAAATACAATGGGAGGCAGAGCCTTCAGTTATCAAGCTCCTCTCCTGTGGAACCAGCTGCCAATCTGGATTCGGGAGTCAGACTCGATCTCTGTTTTTAAGAATAGGGTTAAAATCTTCCTTTTTTATATAGCCTATAATTAGGGTGGGATCATGTGCCCCTGAACCCTCCCTTAGTTATGCTGCTAATAGGTTTAGGCAGCCAGGAGACCTCCAACAGTGCACTGGACTTCACTCCTTTCTTCACTCTCAATGAAATATTTTTGCTGGTCATTAACATCTGTTTGTTCTCTCCCATAGATTGAGTCCCCATCATGCTGTTTACTCTCTACATGTCTGTTCTTTTCTTCTTCTTCTCTGTCCCCCGCCCCCCAGCCAGTCGCAGCAGATGACTGCTCCTCCCTGAACCTGGTTCTGCTGGAGGTTTCTTCCTGTTAAAAGGGAGTTTTTCCCCTCCACCATTGCCAAGTTCTTGCTCAAAGGGGATCGCCTGATTGCCTGGGTCTTTCTGCAATTGTGTGGGTTTCCTCTACAGTTGAAAGTGCTATGAGATGATCGTTGTTGTGAAATGGTGCTATATAAGTAAAGTTGAATTGAGCTGAATTTAAAAAAGCAAGGGCATCACAAGGGGAACCTGAGGGCTTAATATGGCCAACCACATCCTCTAATTGTAACAGGGTCACAGGCTCAAACTGAATAAAGACAGCAGAGCGAGGGACAGAGACAGAGGGGTCAGAGGCAGGAGCTGGGATGAGAGCCCTAATGGTGGTGACCTTATCAATAAAGAAATGTAAAAAGAAATGCAAAAACAAATGTAAAAGTCAACTAAGAAATGTAAATTAAGTAATTTTTACTTTGTATGTAATCATATATGGATATACTTCACCTCTAAATCATTACAGATTTATTGCCTCTGCTAAGAGGAAGAGGTAATGTTTTTGCCCGTGTTGGTTGGTTTGTCTGTCTGTCAGCAACATTACTCAAGAAGTCATGAATGGATTTTGATGAAATTTTCAGGAAAGGTGTGTAATGGCATGGGGAACAGATGATTAGATTTTGGTGATGATCTGAGAGTGCATACCTCCATCAACGGCTTTGTTTGTATTTGTGCAGCAGGATTACACAAAAACTACTGGATGGATTTGGATGAAATTTTCACCACAGGTGCTTCTTGGGCTACAGATGAACCCATTACATTTTGATGGCAATAGGAGAATGCATACTTCAGCCAAGGCTGTTATCTTCTTACAGAGTGTTAACAACAATACTCCAAAACTAATGGACAGATTTTGATGCAGTTTTCACCAGAAGTGGCTCTGCGCTTACACATAAACCAGTTACATTTTGGAGGTGATCCATGAGGGACAGAAGGAGCCTTGGTGGAGGTATGCACTCTCTGAGTGCTTTTCTAGTTGCATTTATAATCATTTTAGCACATGTGCAGCTTAACAGACTCCTGCATAAAAGTCCACAGAAGTTTTAAAGAGCACCACATTTATTTTATGTCATGAGAAACACAACAGTCATAAGCCAATGAGTGACACAACACAATTACAGTACATCAGTCTTTTACACACAGTCTGTTTCAAGCCTGAGAAAACAGATAAACAGTCTAGCTTACCTTTCTTACCTTTATACCTTTCTAATTTCTTTGTTTTTCTTTTAATATCTTCCTGCCTGCCTCAGAGACTACAGATGGAAATTAGTGAGAACGTTAGAATCTGGTACAGAGCGTCTTTACCCTGTGTTTAATGTTTTTTTTTTTTCTGTACATGGTCCCTGAAAAATAAACAAATAAACTATAACTATAATGCTTTTATCTTAACCCCTTAGCATTCCAGCCAATTTCCAGCCAATGTGAAACATTCCATGGGTGGAACACCAGAATTTTAAGTTAAATGGCATTTTAAATAACATTATGAGACAAATCACAATGACATATTAATACAAAGTGCATCACTTTGCAAGAAATAAGTGTTGTTACTAAACTGTTACATATGTTTTTACATTTTCAAAATTATAATGTAGCAATTCCACCATTCCAACATTAACTAAAAAGTTTGGTTTCCTCAGCTTTGTAGTGAGTTTAATTTTTATCATGATGAAATTGTTTCATATTTATCTACTATAGGCAAAATGCAGGCACAGGAGAGAGCAAACCCAAAAATCATGAATCAGATTTGAATATCACAGAAGAAAAACAGAAAAAAAACTAGAAGAAAGTACAAAAAAACAAATATGTAAAAAAAAGTAAAATTATAATTAAGAAGAAAGTTGGTGGAAAAATTGCACATTTACATTTTTATTTATCTATTTTCTGTTTTTGAGGAAAAAACAAAAATTGCAAGAAAAAGTACTAAATTTGCTGTTGTCAACACTAAGTGTTATATATTAATTATTATATTATTATTATTGTGTGTCATGGGTGACAGCTATGCCTTTCTGGTTCCGCCGACACCCAAGGTATAAAAGGCCTACCCGGAAGAGGCACGGTCTCTTTACGACCAGCACCTCTGTCTTGACGGAGCGCCTTAGGTTCTGTGAGTTATTACAGTAAAGTTACGTTATACTGCACCTCTGGCCTCATCATTGGAATATTGGTTATGGACATAACACTAAGCAGCAGACAGTCCAACTTGTCCAGTCATGTCCTGAACTTACCCACCTTAAAAGAACCTACAGTTACAGTATATCAATTTTAAATATTTATCTGTAAACCTTTATTTAACAGGTGGGTCTTATGTTCACCTGTTAGAATGGAATTATAAATTTCACTTTTTCTTAGTGGCTGGATCTTCACTCTGCAAAAACACCAGGAAACCCCTTCACTCACTAAAGGTAATGAGCAAAACCCACAAAAACTTCTGATTCAAAGATTAACACATATATTGACACTAATGATAAAATAAAATCAAAGAAATAAAACTTTAGACTGTGACTGCTCTCTCAAACTAGAAAAGCACTCAGAGAGCGCATACCTCTGCCAAGGCTCCTTCCGTCCCTCATGGATCACCTCCAAAATGTAATGGGTTCCTGTGTAGGCCACAAAGCAGTTCTCATGAAAATTGCATCAAAGTCTATCCATTAATTTTGGAGGATTCTTTTCAAAATTTCAACCAAAAACAACCCAAATGCTCATCTCACATCTGGCGTAAAAACTAATACAACATTTTATAAAAAGAACATCATACCAACAGTCAAACATGGTGGTGGTAGTGTGATGGTCTGAGGCTGCTTTGCTGCTTCAGGACCTGGACAACTTGCCATAGCTGATGGAACCATGAATTCTGCTTTCTGCCAGAAAATCCTGAAGGAGAACATGTGGGCCATTAGTTCATGAGCTCAAGCTAAAGCTGTCCAATATGACTGAGTTAAAACAAAGAAGAGTGGGCAAAAATTCCTCAGCGGCATGGGGGCAATTACTTTTTTCACACAGGGCAGGTAGGTTTAGATAGTTTTTTTTCCCTTAATAAATGAAATCGTAATTGAAAAAAAATACATTTTGTATTTACTCAGGTTTTCTTTGTCTGATTTTAAAATTTGTTTGATGATCTGAAACATTTAAGTGTGACAAATGTGCAAAAATTAACAAACTATAAGAAATCAGGAAGGGGACAGCACTTTTTCACAGTAAGGGGCAGATTTACTAAAGCAGTGCAAGTTAGCGAGTGCACAAATTAGACAGAGTGCCTCAGGGAGTGGCCAATTTTTGCCAGTAATCTATTATCAACAGCCAAAATTATGAACACAGATGCAGACACTTCATTTCAATAATGCTCTCCCAACCACCAAGACCACCGCAAAATTGTGCACAGGCACAGCTGATGAGTAAGTGGGTCATCAGCACAGGCACAGCCAGTTCGGTTGAGCATAATATAGTTTGTTAAAGCTTTTTTTAAGCTTTTTCTTAAGCGCAAACCCCAGTAAAATAGTTTATATTTGTTTGTCATATATCAAAGTTTTGATTTTCATTTCACATGGCAGACTCCTTTGTTTAATATGTATAAATTACTTATGAATAAACTGATTATTGACCCACGTGTTTATTTTATTAACACAAGAACCATCAAGATGGTCTGATGGAGACTCTGGGGTTTTATTATTTGAATAACTTTATTTTAACAAAATCTACAGGTCTCCCAGTCCATGACTTTTCATAAATACTGTATGTGTGTTTTGTCTTTTCAGAAGTCTGGAACATAATAAAATTAAACACACACGTTTTCACTTTTTCCTCAGACAACCATAGCAGAGACTGCTGACACTGAGTTACTACCATGTTGCAATGTCGGGGGACGTAGCTGGATCTGTGTTTCTTTTGTCCACTCCAGGTAGGGAGGGCTATACTCTTTTATGGATACAAATTCATTGTTTGGGAAAGATATTTCATTTTATTTATTTGACCTTTGTTTTACCAGGTAAAATATTTGAGAGCAATTCTCACCAGGGATGTCCTGGTGTGTCATCAGTATGTACTTAATGTTTCCTTTTTTGTTCTTAATCCTATTTGTGTAGAGATTTTGCCCCGAGATGTAAAGTGCGTTATAAATGAAATACATTATTATTATTATTAGGCTATATATAAACAAATGAAATTTTAAAAAATCCTTTGCTGGTTGATGATGTGATCCATCATGGACAATCCTGATCACCCCCCCACCACCACCACACACTGGACAGACAGCCAAGCACTTTCTCCAGTAGACTACTACAGCTTCGCTGTTGAACGGCCAGGTACAGGAAATCTTTCCTGCCACATGCAATTTCACTGTACAATAACTCACTATGATGTTGTATTCTGGTCATAGCTATGCTGCCACACTGCACCTTACAGACTAACTGGTACCTCACATTTCACTCTGCTCCTGATAGCCCTTCTTTGTGCAACGGGATAATTCATGTGTTTATGCAGGTCATCATCATATATTAAGCTATGATGTATATAGGCTTTATAGTCATGTTAGTTTTTACTTTCCATGGGTAATCCTTTTGTCTGTCATGTGTGTGTTTCTGTTGTTTGGTTTTCTACTGTCATGCTGCTGTTACACTAATTTCCCAGTTTGGTATCAGTAAAGTACATCTATCTATCTATCTATCTATCTATCTATCTATCTATTGATGTCCAGTTCAGCACAACACCGATCTCCGTGACATCGTTTCTATTCATATTAATCTGTTCTGTCATGCCAAGTAAAGTCACACGCAGGGAGAATCTTCCCTCCCTTTGGCCACATTCTCTCGGTTCTTGCCGTTGTCTCGGCACCAGCAATCGCTGTCATCAGGTGCAGATGAATTAAGACAAGCTTGTTTTGGATGTTAAATCCTGGTGCATTTAGCAGAAGATTGACAACTGAAAACCTCAATAAATCACCTTGCACCAGTCATTTAAATACTACCCTCCCTCAAATTTGCGCATTGACATGATAACTCCCACAAATACAGTACATATGCAATGAGGCTAGGCACAAAATTAACGTAGTCCATGCCTTTCCACCACTAATTTTGCCCTTTGCCCTTTAGTAAATCTCAACAGTAGTTTTTTAACACCAAAACAGGGTTTTGCGATGGCACAGCACATTAAATCTGCCCCCAAATGTCAGAAAAGGGGTTTATTGTCTAAGAAGGTCTTATCCATGTCAGTTTACGTGCTGATGTCTCAGTTGTGTGTCAGTTTTTTCCTAAGGCCAAATCCTGCTCCTGCAGCTTCAATCATCACCAATATAGCCAAAAGCAGATATTGCAGCCTGGGTACTGAATATATGATTTATTTTTTTTATTTTTTATTTTTTTTGCAATTTAAAGAAGCCTAAACCTTTAATCTAAAAGCTTTTACAATCCACCACTGTTCAGGCGATGCAAAGCCTGCACTCTGTGAAATATCTGCCTGAAGCACGCCTTTACTCTCCAGATCAGTGTAATCCCTTTATTCTGTGACCTCGCATGTCAAAACCGCTGACAGCTGTCAAGGTGTGAAGGCCAAAGCGAGGGAATGATTGACAGCAGGCTCATCCCGCTGTGTGCACATGCCTGCGTTCGTTTGCATTTGTGGAACCATGGTAGCAGAGGGCCCGGGAACATAAGACTCTCCTGGCCTCTGTTGGGATGGATTTGACAATCCTCTCAGTGATTAGTGGAACAAATGTCTGCCCGTCGCATTACAGCTGTTGTTTTTCCCTGCCATTTGTAAAGCTTTCATGTCATCTCATTATATGCTGTCTGTGAGTGTGCAAGTTGCTGACCACATAGGCAAGGCTATAAAAATAAAGAGCAGATTTCATCACCTGCATACTTTCTCTCACATTTGTATGGAAGCTGGAGTCATTTATTTTGTGCCGTAAAAATATGTAAATGGGAATTAAACTGCCCCGTTGGTGATTTGGGTTTGCCTGCATCGCTCCATCTCCATCTGTCATTCCGACTGTGAATCAAGCCGTCAAAGTTTATCTTCGCCAGTCGTTTTGCAAATTGTTCAAGCCTGTCAATTTCAGTAACAAAAAGACGGATGATTCAGTCACAATTATATTTCTCAGTGTGACAAAACTCCAGTTCTTGCTTGGGCATCAGTCTGTGTCTCCAAACTCTCTTGCTCTGAAAGGAAAATAAAAATTAATATTTTTCTACTTGCACTACAAAGAAACCAAATGGCAACCAAGACAAGTCAGTTCTAGATCAGAGGGGCAAAAGCCTGTTTTGCTGTGCTGGATGCAGTGTGTTCCTCCTTTGATACGGAGGTGTTTTCATTTACAAGGCAAGTGGAGAAAGAGAACACACCTAATTACAGCCAATCCCACTGGGAGTACAGCAAAAGGATGACGTTTTTTGTCTTTCTTTTTCTTAACCCTCCTGTTATGTTACGGGTCAAATTGACCCGTTTTAAAGTTTGAACATCTAGGAAAAATAGTTAAAAGTATTTTTGCAGTATGAAACTTCTTCTGCTTGCCTTAATTAGTGTAATCAACATATGAAAATGGTTCATCTCACATATTTGCAATCACCCCCTGCATGTTTATATCACATAGATACTGTTTGGGTCAATGTGACCCAGCAGTCAAACTGGAGGTAAAAGGGTGTCAGAAATGTCAGACTATTTCTTTCTTTGCACCTTGTTGCAACATATTTCACACACACACACACACACACACACACACACACACACACACACACACACACACACACACAGAGGTGCAGGTGTTATGACTTTTGACGGGAACCATTTATGTTCTCGCGGGAAAACTCCACCCATATTCAGTGGAGACTCAACAGGGGAGGGGCAAAACATATAAAAGCTTCTCTGCATGGGAGTCCTATCAACATTACACTGTCAGGCAGACCTTTACAAAATGAGCAGCAGAAGCAAAAGGATGACAGTCCAGGAGGCTCTGGAAGCCATCTTTGATCATGACAGTGAAATAGAGGAGGATGTGTCTGAAGATGAAGACTATCTTGAGCTAAATTCTGATTCTAATTATTCTGATTTTGAACCAGATGAGGGAATAGCTATTCCTGTTCCTCCAAGCAAGACATTTATGTCAAAAAATGGTGAAATACATTGGTCTTCATCCCCAAATGTGCGTCAGGCAAAACTGTCTGCAGAAAACATAATAAAGACAGTGCCAGGGCCCACTAGGATGGCAGTGACTCGTGTGACTGACATCAAGTCAGCTTTTGAGCTGGTCATGCCAGATTCAATACAGGAAATCATTCTGGAAATGACTAATCTAGAAGGGAGGCGTGTTTTTGGGGAGAAGTGGAAGGAGCTGGACAAAACATTTAGATGTTTATTTGGGGCTCCTCATCCTGGCTGGGGTCTATAAATCAAAGGATGAATCAACAGCCAGTCTGTGGGATGTAGAGACAGGGAGGCCGATATTTCGAGCCACAATGTCTCTGGAGACTTTTCGCATTTTCTCCAGAGTAATCTGATTTGATAATCGAGAGACAAGGGCTGGTAGACCGGAGAGAGACAAGCTGGCAGCTATTAGGACAGTGTGGGACAAGTGAGTAGAGCAACTTCCACTACTCTATAACCCAGGCCCTAATATCACAGTAGATGAAAGGCTGGTGGCATTCAAAGGTCACTGCCCATTTAGGCAATATATGCCTTTCAAACCAGCTAAATATGGAATAAAAATCTGGGCAGCATGTGATGCAAACACCAGCTATGCATTGAACATGCAGGTTTACACTGGAAAGCCGGTTGGAGGAGCCCTGGAGAAGAATCAGGGCACAAGGGTCGTGCTCGACATGGCGCAGGGTCTCAAAGGGCACAACATAACATGTGACAATTTTTTCACAAACTACAACTTGGGTCAGGAGCTTCTGAAGAGAAAGCTCACAATGGTCGGAACTATCCGAAAGAACAGGGCTGAACTCCCTGCTGAGCTGCTGGTAATCAAGAACAGGACCCCTCAATCTTCCATGTTTGCCTTCACAGACACCACAGCCCTAGTGTCTTACTGCCCCAAAAAGGGAAAAAAGTGTTGTGCTCATGAGCACTCTGCACAAAAATGCTGAAATAAGCACAAGAGAGGACCAGAAACCAAGCATGATCCTGGATTACAATGCCACCAAAGGGAGGGTAGACAACTTAGACAAAGTAACAGGGTCCTACAGCACCAAACGAATGACTGCGCACTGGCCATTGGTCATCTTTTATAACATGATCGATGAATCGGCCTACAACGCATTTGTCATTTGGACTGAGATCTTTCCTGACTGGAATGTGTCAAAGCTGTACAAGAGGCGCATCTTTCTCGAGGAGCTGGGGAAGGTGCTTGTGACACCGCACATCCAACGGAGGGACCCCAGCCGCTGCAGCCACGGTGAGGGAGATCCAGGACAGGACTGCACCAAGTACACCAGTGCGTGAGGTAAGTAAGTGTTTGTGTGTGTATATATAAGTGTATGAGAGTGCGTTGTGTGCGTCTTGGGATCAGCCAAAAGACAGCATAGTAAAGTAATCATGGTCCTCTTGGTTCTAGGTTGCTGCTGAGGGGAAAAGAAAGAGGAAGAGGTGCCAGGTCTGCAGGCCATCTGATGATGTCAAGACAAGCATGACCTGTGTGAAATGTGGAAAATTCATTTGCACAAAGCACAGAGTGATGACATGTCACTCATGTGCTGTGTAGACATAAAGACAGACAGACACACACACCTTGTTCATATTGTGTTATTTTGTTCATTAGTGGTTCACAAACAGTGCATGTATGTAAAACAAAATTTAAATGTTATGTTTCAATGTTATGTTTTATATGTTGGTCTTTCAAAAGTAATAAAGTGGTGAAACATTAAGAAAAAGTTTGAACCTGTTTTTTTTTTTTATGAAAAACAAGTGAATTATCCTAATTGAACCATTACCTATTAGAGGTAAGGAACACCAATGCACTAAATATTGATAGAATAGTTAGTAATGGAATTAGTAATGAAATATTAACAATGTTTGTTAGGATTTTTTTGGTTTCGGACATCTTTTGGATAATTAAACATGCACCGGGTCAAACTGACCCAGGAACACCATTGTTGTTCCTGACAAATGAACATAACAGGAGGGTTAATTCAGTCGCACACACTCTCACACACACCTGGAAACAGCCCAGGGAACTTTGGTGTTCTAAGGTTAGACTCGGCACAGCGCTAATGCAACTGTGAGCAGTTCCAGTGCACTTAGACAGCTGGGCAGTGCAGTGAACGGGTGTGGAGCAGCGATTTCCCCCACAAATCTGGGGATTCACGCTGGCAGCCACGACATAAGCCGGGCTGTCTCACACTAAGGTTGCTTAATAAGGTGCTTTTGGTTTTTATGGCTGCAAAACACAACTTGTTAGGGAAGTTTATGGAGCAATTAATGTGCAAATAAAATGTGGATGGCACCTTGCGTGCATACAAATCACCCGTGCGTCGCAACTGAGCATTTGTTGCCCCTCCTTTTGAGAAAAAAAGAAAAAAAGCAGGGGTTAAGAGCAGCCGGATGCGAGGGAGGATCGTGAAAGGAGCCCTGTGCTCCTACAGACATTTGAGCGTGATGTTAATTATCCAGATGTGGGTCAAAATAGGCCCGCGCTGGCCCAGAGGGGGAAGGAGGAGATCATTAAAATCCAAGCTCAGACACACAGGCTGGGGCCCACTCTGCATCACAAAGACACACAATCAGACACCGACTAATGTACCTGCCCAGGCATGGCAATCTTCTTCCATGTAGTCACGCATCAGTGCACGTGTGCCCATATGGATGTGCTCACAGACACGACCCACACACCCATGCCGGCGTCGATAAAGCCAGACCTACATGTGGGTCATTGTGGTCTTAACGGCTGGCTGATTAGTGGGAGATCAATTCGACATCAAAGGCGACACACGCACATGCGTCTGACTTTTGTGGGTCTTCACAAGGTTCGCTGCCTCGGCCTCACAGTTTGCTCACAGCAAATGAGTGTAATTGTTTTTTGCCTTGAGCTGTTTGTGCAAAAATACCCACGGGACTATTAGAACTGACACCTAAACAAGATAACGGCAGACATCCTTCCAAGGCGGGGATCCTAAATCAAACATTCATTCCCGCCTTCAGCTGGGACAGAAATCATGTCTTACTGTCTGATATCTGCCTAATATAGCAGCAGCTGTGGCCTTTTGCAGCACAAATGTTTGCCCAAGTAAAATATTTTTAACTTGCACTGACAATTGTTCACTTGTTACCGGGGCTAGCAGAACTTTCCATTTGTGTGTCAAAAACATGCTGAAGCTGACTTTATTAGTCATTAAGGCTGCATCAAATAGCTAAATGGGAATATACTTTGTTTTATTCTACAGTCATGTGATTAAAACCCCAGTTAGCAAAGTATTCACAAAGAAAGAGAAAGTTAGACGTTGAAATCATAATGGAAAGCCTCCCACCTCCTCCCCTACCAGTTTCTTTGAAGAAAAAAATGCCTCCGCCTGTCTCAGGCTAATGGTACACATAAACAGGGGCTTTTTCCCAGTGATGCAACATCTGAACATGTATGTTTTGTAGTGGCTCAGGTTTGTGCACATGATTTTTCCACTGCTGATTACCTGATCATGTCCAGTTGACCTGATTACCCACCTGTCTTTCATCAGCCACAGCCTTTATAAGCAAGTGGTTCCTCTTCCTACAGTCATGTTACGCTCGACACCACCAACTCGGCACTGATTAAAGCAATATAAAGCAGAAGTGTCATGAGGTGTGTATCGAGCACTGTTTCATCACACCCACAGTCACGTGACCGTAGCAAGCGAGGCCTCATTGTATCGGTCACATCACGTGACTCAAGGGCTCTTGGCAATAGTGAAACAATTTGGATGCAAGCTGCTGTTAAAACCCAAAGAAGAAGAAGACTCGAGGGCTTGCGGGAAGTTTGAGAGGGTTGGGCATTTGAATATAAGTCAGGGAGAGTATTACATAAGTTAGAATTAGGTTTAGGTTCAGCAACGTTAAACAAAAACACATTACATTTACTATATATTACACAGAGATACATGCATACACACTCATTCACACAAACACACTAGAGGATAGATAGATAGATAGATACACAGACAGACGGACAGACAGGAAAGTTGTTTATGTGGTTGAGTGTCATTTTTTGAGAGTGTAAGGTGTGTTTTTGTGAGTGAGTGAGTGAGTGAGTGAGTGTAAGTGTAGTAAGGGACAGACTTGGAGAATCAACTTGATTTTTAGAGCCACAATTTAAAATATTAGGTTTTTGGCAATGAAACACGTGCACAAGAGGCCATGTCAAAATTGACTGCTGAATGTACTGCAACCATGAGGATGGAGACGACAATGCAATCAACATAACAGGAAGTGTACCATTTATTATTCCATATTGCTGTTGTGTTTTCCAAACCTCTCTAGCCACATGTATTAAAATGTTCTCAATTCCATCAGTCAGCAGCAGAGGAAGAACCTGGGCCTTCGGCAGAAGACAACTTGTGGGATCTTATGGATAGCAGAGTTGGATTGTATTATGTTATTACTTTAAGCATCATTTTCTTATTATAAAAGATTGCTAATTACATTTGTTTTTCTTTTTTTTTAGGTGAAACACAGCGCTCACAAAATGCAACAGCAGACGCCACAGTGGAAGTTCAGCCTTATTTGTCTGAGCCCTACCTCTCCAGAGGAGGAGACCCACTCTATTACTGGGCAACACACAAAACCATAAACCCAAACCATTACAAGATGGCAAAAAAGTATCTCCACGTTCCAGCAACATCAGTGCTATGTGAGAGGGTGTTCTCCAAAGCTGGAGAGGTAGTAAGCAACAAGAGGAGCAGACTGAAACCACACACTAATGAAATGTTTCTTTTTCAATAAAAATCTTTAAACACTCCCTATTTAATAACACTCCCCAGATGCAGAAGCAACAGCAAGTTCCCTGATGTCCCACAACATAGATCTATCTATCTATCTATCTATCTATCTATCTATCTATCTATCTATCTATCTATCTATCTATCTATCTATCTATCTATCTATCTATCTATCTATCTATCTATCTATCTATCTATCTATCTATCTATCTATCTATCTATCTATCTATCTATCTATCCAGTGAGTTTCCTCTTCTTCTCAGAGTAGAATTGGGAAGAGAAGAGTGTGATTCATTTCTCTCACCTGCCAATGCCTTGCATGTGTTCTTCAGGGATGGACATTGAACCCAAATTCATTTGTTACAGTGGGACCACTAGCTTTGGGACCTGTAACACTTGCAGTTAGCTGCCGTGCTATCCACCTGAAACCACACACCTGGTGTACTGCAGGGGAGAGGCGGGGTGCTGACAAGTAGGAATAGTGTATGTGTCTTTTGAATCCCGATATAAACAATACAGTTTTATATGAAACGGTAGACATTTTTTATCGCATCACGATATATATCGTCATATTGTACAGCCCTGCCTGCACTCCCCTCGGCTGGAGACACTCACCTAGACTCTAGCCCCTGGCAGAATCCAAGTAAGGGCTAGTACTCAATCAATAACCCAAAATAATGAATGCTTACCTCAGGACCCTCTGTGGGCCATGGAAACATTCACCTACAAGATGCTGCTGCTCCAAAGTAAGAACTCTCTCATGTAAAATATGAAGTCATCACTTACTGTCCTCATTCTCCAGTCACGTACCCTTCTCCCCTCTCCCCTCCCGACAGGAATCAAACTCCCTGTTCTGTGGGATCAGCCTCTTTGTGTACTTAGATCAGTAAATTCATTCACTTGCTGCAACTCATGTCTCTGTGTGTTGTGTTCTACTGCAGGGTCCAAACATTGTTCAGTCATGACAGTCAGGGAAGCAAATCAAACATGCTAAAAAAGGACCAATTAGTATGCTATTATGCTAGTATACTATTACAAAAAGTATGCTAATTTAGGTTATCTCTGGAATGTCCCCACTGTGGGGCTAATAAAGGCTTATCTTATCTTATCTTATCTTGGCTTTCATGGCACAACATCATGGAAGTTTTTCAGCCATGTTCAAAGATTTTGAACTTGTGCCAACATGCAGGTTAAAAATGCATGTCAAGTCTGATGTTGTCTGATGCAGCAAAATCCTGATTTAAGCCAATTTTCTCCCTTTTGGGGATACAAGAAGCACATTAGCAATAGACTATTTACAAGACAGTCAACTTCTTCATCCACATCAATTTGGTTTTAGACCAGGATACTCAACAGAAACAGCAAATTGTTGCCTTATTGAAAATGTCAAACAGTCCTTGGCAGGGGCAATGTGGTAGGGGCTGTTTTTCTAGATCTCAAAAAGGCTTTCGATACTGTAAACCACAGTTTGCTTTTATCCAAAATGGTATCTTTTAACTTCTCTCCAGATACATTAGAATGGTTTGCATCTTATCTCCAGAATAGAGAACAGTGTGTAAAAGTTCACCAGGATAAATCCTCATTTTTAAACAACCGCATGGGTATCCCACAAGGGTCCATTCTTGGTCCTTTACTTTTCAGCATTTTTATTAATGACATGCCGCTACACTGCTCAGCTGCAACATGCCAACTTTATGCAGATGATGCAGTTATTTACACAGCTGCCAAGACTCCAGCACAGGCTGCAGATGTACTGTCCACAAGTATGGTTGATGTCCAAGAGTGGCTCTTCCAGAACCATCTATTGCTGAACCTTCAGAAAACAGTTTCAATGTGCTTTTCAATCAAAAAATGTAACCTGCAATGTTTTAAAGTTAATATACATGATCAAGACCTCAGTTTAGTTACAGAATTCAAATACCTTGGCATTGTACTAGATCCTCAATTCAAATTTAATCTTCACATATACAACCTAAGCAGGGCTGCTCGCAGAGATAGCAAAAAGACGTAACAAACTAATAGTTTTTTGAATGCAAAAGATGCAATAGACTTACACAATGGTCCCCTCCGGCATACAACTAGGAACATACCGGTCGCTATGGAGGGTGAGAATATGTATGGGCACATAATCATACCATGTAGGATAACTAAGTAGACGGTTATGCTGTTTCATTCCATCTAGCAACAATGCTCTGCACTGTGTGTGTTTATATATTTACATATTTATTCCATCTAGCTACAATGCTCAGCACTGGGTGTGTTTATATATTTATATATCTACATATTATTCCATCTAGCTACATTGCTCCGCACTGTGTGTGTTTATATACTTGCATATTTATTCCACCTAGCTGCAATGCTCCGTACTGTGGGTGTTTATATATTTACATATTTATTCCATCTAGCTACAATGCTCTGCACTGTGTGTTCATATATTCATATATTTATTCCATCCAGCTACAATGCTCTGCACTGTGTGTCTGTGTGTGTGTGTATATATATATATTTTATAGTAATACGTACATATGTATATTAGCTGCTCTTGCTTGCTTGTTTTTTTCTTGCCTTCTGATTGTTGCTCTGAGTGTTGCTATCCCTGTGCTGTTGCAATCCTGGAATTTCCCCGTTGTGGGACTAATAAAGGCTTATCTTATCTTATCTTATCTTATATAAAGAAAATTTCAAAAACAGTAAAAAAAAATCTGAACTGCTTTAAATTAATTAGATATTACATACCATACGAAGCAGCTGCACTGTATATGCATTCTATGGTTTTTTCTCATATATCATACTGTTTGACAGTCTGGGCTCAAGCAGCCCCTTCCACAATAAGACATATACTGTAGGTTCATTATATAATCAAACTCTAAAAATCTTGGACAAAAAGCCCATTAGGTGGCATCACTGTCATATTTTAAAAAAAATAGAACCTATTGAGTTTTGAGAGTTTCATTGACCTCTGTTTTCTGAAATTAACTTTCAAATGTTTCCATAGATCAGCACCCGAGCCACTTGCTGGTTTCATCCAAAGACAGGACAGCAGCAGAGCCACCAGGAGTTCTGTTAACAATAACTGTAAAATATTCCACCGCAGAACCACATTTGGACAAACAGCTGCACGGTGGCGCAGTGGTTAGCACTGCGGCAGCACAGTTTACCCTTGGCCGGGGGATTGTGGGGATCGTGGGATCGTGGGTTCGATCCCAGCCCCCGACCAACAGTGATCTGTGTGGAGTTTGCATGTTCTCCCCGTGTTGCGTGGGTTTACTCCGGGATTTCTCCGGTTTCCTCCCACATGCCAAAAACATGCATGTTAGGTTAATTGGCTGTTCTAAATTGTCCCTAGATATCTGTTTCCTATAGGCCCTTAGAATAGAGGGTTAGTATTAATGAAAGCGCTTTGAGTGGTCTTTGTGACTAGAAAAGCGCTATATAAGTGCAGGTTAGTTAGTTAGTTAGTTAGCAATAGTGAGTGAAGTAGAACTAAATATTATACAACAGGAACTGCAAAGATGGTTTTGTTGGTAGTAAGGTACTTAAGAAACTATAAAAATTACACACATATCACACAGTCCACCTGGTTGGGTGCTGGATCCCAAAAAAGCATACCAGAAAAATCAGAAAAGACCCACAAACTGAGAAGCTCCCATTAAATTATTGAATAGTAATATTTCGGGACACCTGGACTTCCTCAGACTTCTATGTGGATTGTTATGGTTTGTGCCCAGGCTGGGCAGAAAGCAGGACTCAGTTGCGAAGCGAGCATTTAACATTATTTATTAACACAAAATAAAGCAGCTCGGAAGCTGAAACAAAAACTAAGCAAGACCTGACAGGGCAGGCAAACTCACAGATTTGGACTGACGGACAGATGGACAGAAACGTGTGGATTCATGGCAAATGACTAATGACGCAGCACCCAGGTAAGGGGCTGTGCCCCTTAAATAAGGCACTTAAATAAGACACTAATCAACAGAAACACAAAACAGCTGTGACTAATCAGGAAATTAATAACACAAAACCCAAGCAAGACTGAGGTGAAAGTAAACACACATTAAACTCAAACCCAAGACAGCACATGAATGATTATCAAAATGACAAACAAGACTAGAGCAGGAATAATAAGAACATGACCATAATAAACAATAGTGAATACAGAAAAACCCAGAATATAAACTTAATGCAGAGATGAACTAAATACAAAGCCAAGACCATAATAAATGAGAAATAGATACAGAAAATCCCAGAAGATGAACTAAAGCAAGGATGTGGGTTGACTCATGACCTGTATGACCTGCACATATGGCATAGAAATAAAAAATCTTGTAGTGTCTCCTCATAACCCTGTACTGTCAGACCATTTTCTGTTAACCTTTGATTTTACTATTTCTGACTATTTGGCTTCTAAAGAAAAATATTAGTACAGTAGGTGCCTCTCAGATGATGCTGTTACCAAATTTATGCAGATTGTTTCCTCTATGCCATGTGTCAACACAACGGAAATAAGCTATAGACAGCTTGCTCCTTCTGTAATTGATAACATAGTGGATAGTGTTACAACTTCTCTGCATCAGACTCTAGACATGGTGGCCCCTTTAAAAAAGAAAAAGTCTAATCAGAGATTTCTGACTCCTTGGTTCAACACAGAAACTCGTAGCTTAAAACAGAAGACTCGTCAATTAGAAAGAAAATGGCGCTCCACTAAATTAGATGAAATCTACTTAGCTTGGAGAAATCATCTTTTAATTTATTAAAAATCTCTTTGGAAAGCTAAAACAAGTTATTATTCCGCATTAATAGAAGAGAACAAGAATAATCCCAGGTTTCTTTTCAGCACTGTAGCCAGGCTGACAGAATCAGAACTCTGTCAATCCTAGCATTCCCTTAGAGCTTACTAGTCAGGACTTTATGAACTTTTTCAATAACAAAATTTCATCTATCAGAGATAAAATCAGTCAGATTCTTCCAACCGTTAACTTAAATACAGTAACTACTACAACTCCTTCAATTGACATCCGTTTGGCTGAGTTTACTCCAATTGGCCTTTTAGAGTTAGACAAAATACTTTCCTCATCCAACCCTTCAACTTGTCTTTTAGACCCTATTCCTACCAGGTTATTTAAAGAAGTCTTCCCATTTATTGGTAGCTTTATTCTTCATATAATCAATTCTTCATTAACTTTAGGCCATGTACCGCAGGCTTTTAAAACAGCTGTAATTAAACCCTACTCAAAAAGCCAACGCTGGATCCAGGGGTTTTAGCTAACTATAGACCAATCTCTAATCTCCCTTTCAGTTCAAAAATCTTAGAAAGAGTTGATGCTACACAATTATTTGACCACTTGCAGGGAAATGGTTTGTTTGAAGAGTTTCAATCTGGGTTTAGAATCCATCATAGTACTAAAACAGCCTTAATGAAGGTCACTCATGACCTCCTATCACATCTGATAATGGACTTGTTTCTGTTCTTGTCCTTTTAGACCTTAGTGCAGCTTTTGATACTGTCGATCATAATATTCTACTTGATAGACTAGAACATCATGTTAGACTTAATGGAACTTTGTTGCAGTGGTTTAGATCTTATTTATCTGATAGGTTCCAGTTTGTTCATGTCAGTGATGAGTTTTCTTCCAACTCAAAGCTCAGTCACGGAGCTCCACAGGGACCTGAGCTAGGCCCTATTTTTTTTTAGTTTATATATGCTTCCGCTAGGCAACATTATTATTAAAGCACAGTATATATTTTCATTGTTATGCAGATGACACACAATTATACCTGTCAATGAAGCCAGATGATAGTAATCAATTAGCCAAGTTAGAGGCCTGTCTTAAGGAAATCAAAGCTCGGATGACTTGTAATTTTCTGCTATTAAATTTCTAGTTGGTCCAAAAAACCTTAGAAGCACCTTTCCAAATCAAACTCTTAGTTTGGATGTGGTTACTCTTTTGCTTAATAGTTTTGTGAGGAACCTTGGAGTTATTTTTGATCAAGATCTGTTTTTTAATTCATATATTAAATTTGTTTCTAAGTCTGCCTTCTATGATTTGTGTAATATTGCCAAGATTAGGAGCATCTTGTCTCAGAGGGATGCTGAGAAACTGATCCACACTTTTGTTAGCTCTAGATTAGATTATTGTTACTCTTTATTATCAGGCTGTCCTAAAACATCTTTAAAAAGTCTTCAGTTGATCCAAAATGCTGCAGCAAAAGTTTTAACAGGTACTAGAAAGAGAGATCATATCTCTCTGGTTCTGGCCTCCCTTCAATGGCTTCCCATAGAGTTTAGAATTAAGTTTAAAATCCTTCTTCTCACTTACAAAGCTCTAAACAATCAGGCCTCTTTTTATTTAAAAGATCTGATACTACCCTATTATCCTAACAGAGCACTATGCTCCCAAAATGCAGGATTACTTGTAATACCTAGAATTTCCAAAAGTACAATGGGAGGCAGAGCCTTCAGTTATCAAGCTCCTCTCCTGTGGAACCAGCTGCCAATCTAGATTCGGGAGTCAGACTCAATTTCTGTTTTTAAGAATAGGTTAAAACCTTCCTTTTTGATATAGCCTACAATTAGGGAGGGATCATGTGTCCCTGAACCCTCCCTTAGTTTACACAGCCGGGGGACCTCCAATAATGCACTGGGCTTCACTCCTTCCTTCACTCTCAATGACATATTTTTGCTAGTCATTGGCATCTGTTTGTTCCCTCCCATAGTGAGTCCCCATCGTGCTGTTTGCTGTCTACATGTCTGTTCTTTTCATCTTCTCTATCCCCTCACCCCCCAGCCAGTCGCAGCAGATGACTGCCCCTCCCTGAGCCTGGTTCTGCAGGAGGTTTCTTCCTTCTAAAAGGGAGTTTTTCCTCTCCACCGTTGCCAAGCGCTTGCTCACAGGGGATCACCTGATTGCTGGGGTCTTTCTGCAATTGTGGGGGTTTCCCCTACAGTTGAAAGTGCTATGAGATGACTGTTGTTGTGAAATGGCGCTATATAAATAAAGTTGAATTGAACTGAACTGTAACAAGAAAATATAATTTATAACACAAGCTGAGAACATGAGCTCAACCCACACTCTGACATGGATAGATATGTGGGGAGGGGGCCCAAAATGTTACTATTCAATAATTTAATGGGAGCTTCTTGGTGTGCGGATCATTTTTGATTTTTCTAATATTATAAGTTACATGTTTTCAAGTGTCCTAAATGTGCTTGATAAAAGGCCATTAGTTAAAGTTATTTTGTATTTTGATAATATTGTCATTATGAGCACAGCATCAAGTTGTTGCTCCTGCTAGTTTTCACCATGATTATCTATGCCATGGTTCGTGCCTTGCATCCAGTTTTGATGCAGTAAAGCATTTAACTAACCCCGGGGGAGAAAAAGAAGAAAAGGACTTTTGTTGGAGCACCATGATACTGTAGGGAACATTTGTCTAAATGGTTGAATCTCCAGCTTCTGCACACTTTGATGAATCATTAGCATTTGCATTTGTTTTATGTGAAAACAGAGTCACTGTAAGTCCTTAAAAACAACTGGGATTTGAGTGCTGTCGAGTAGTTTCACTGGATCACTCTGTAGCCACCCATGGTTCCCCTCAAGGGACCTAAACAGCTAAGAGCCACTGGCCCTGTAATTTGGGCAGTGGGTGGTTTGCAGGGCCATTTTTAGCATTTTGATCTCTGTTCAACAAAAACACTGAAAAAATAAACTTTGGTAAAAGATGAATAAGCAGAAGTGAGACCATAACATAGAGTAAACATTAAACCAGCATGCATGGAGCTGAGTGGATTGAATGACAAACTACAGAGTAGACCAGGGGAAGTTGTGTGAAATCAGAACTCCACCTAACAGTGTAGTGCAGGACCCCAAAGACTCCACCTTCAACAAGTAAGCAAACAATACTGCATCAATTTTCACTAACCCTCATCCTCCAGGCCCAGGGCACCTTCACTGGCCACTTGTATTCAGAAGCCTCCTCTCCAAAGCACTGTGAAGAAGAGAACTCTCCTCAGTTGCCTCTCCTCCCTCAGAACTGTAAGCAACCGCTTTCAGCATTAATACTACTATTTCCCAGTGTTGATCCGTCCATTTACCTCGCCCCTTTTCTCCTCACAGCAGTGCTGGTGTCTACAGTAATTATTATTCTAATAAACACATACTTAACCTTGAATCTTGCTCCCTGTTGCAGTTTCTGTGTTGGGTCTTAGCGTACAAAAACATGTCATGAGTGTGGTCAAGACCCAGTCTCACCCAGTCTGGTCAGTATCAACCAAAGAACTCCTGAATGGCTGACTGTTTAAAGTGATAAGCTATGACGATGATGAGAACAAAGTTGGCATTCCTTTCCATTATGAATGCTACAAATTTACAAGAAAAAGTCACTTTTACAAGAAAAAAATAGTTGTAAATTTACAAAAACAGTCACTAATATATGAGAGAAAAAAAGTGAAAATTTACAAGAAAAAGTTGCAAATTTATGAAATAAACTTGAGGGTGTGTGAATTTGCTTATTCTGCTTTATAGGCAGAAATGGCTCAGGTCGTTCGACTGCTGTGGACGGTGCATCTGGCACATCTTACAAATGTCCAAACTTCAGAGAAGCCTTTCTGCCTTCTTCTCCTGTAGCATTTTGCGGTTACAAAAGCAGAATGTGAACTTGGCTCAACTCCAGCTCTGCCTCACAGCCAGTGATGAACTGTGACCCCCTGCTATGACCAAGAGAGGTGGCTTTTGTGCAGGATATTGAGGAGCTGGGCTTCACGTTGAAATCACTTACACTACGAAAAGAAAAGCCTCTTTCAGTTTTCTTCTCATTCCCGTCCTTGTCACAGCCGGAAATTTAAGATTACCCACACACACACACACACACACACACACACACACACACACACACACTGCAAGCAGCAGAGCGTGGAAAATCACATTTTTACGCGCCTGTAACCTTTCACAATAAAAGACAAGGCCGCTGTCCGTGGTGCTGAAATCGCTCCGCTACCCTGGAAATGAGGCGCTCACCGTGGAGGGATGGAAATTCCAGCCCAACTTAACTGTGACATCAGTTTGCAGACAACAAGACAACATGTATGTTTGGAGAGTAGAAGGCTGCGGATAAAGAGCATCCATCTGTGCTGAGAGGGAGAGAGAGAGAGAGAGAGAGAGGGGGGAGGAGGGAGTCCATTCAAGCAGGGATAACTACAGGAGTGGGTCACTATTGGAAGATTGCATCCGACGGAGGAAGGAAGGAGGGATAAAGGAATCATAAAGCCGCATAACAATATCAGGAGAGGCAGACGGGAGCCTGTAGCGGCCGCCAGCAGCAGCCGCTCCACCGTGTCCGGGCTCGCGGATGCGGACACTTTCCTCCAGGTTCGCAGCCTGTGCGGACTCTGAAGCGCTGCGCGAGAGCGGCAGAGGGGAGGATTGGCGTGGGATTCATCTTATAAAAGAACAACTAAACCGTTGTTTCCTTTCACGTCGACCGAGCAAGTGGGAGAAGAAGAGCAAGAATTGGGTAGGTGATTAGTTTTTCTTTGTTTTGTTTTTTTGTTTTTTTTTGGGGGGGGGGCAGCATGCATCTGGGTCAAAAACATTTGATGCAAAACGTTATTGAAGGTGTGAAAAAATGTGGTCGCAGCGTTGCCTACTTATTATACACTGGGATGGAAAACAAGAGAGGAGACTCTTTTCAAGTGGAGAAAAAAATGTCAGCAACTAAAACAGAAATGCTTGTTTGCTTTTTTCACACAACATCCCAAACTTATGCAATAACTCAATACAGTAGTTGGCTTAATCAGCAATTTGAAGTCCAAACAAGCACGCAACTTATTATTATGGCACATTTTGATATAAATATGGTGGAGAGCAGACCTCAAAGCCCATGTGTACCTGCTGTAGTAATGCTGGTCCAGCTGCTCTGATCTGAACCGTTCATATGATGCCTGTGATGTTGTCTGTTTTGGGCAGACTGGATCACATTTGCCCATATTGATAATGCAGTACAAGCACATCTTTAATCATGTATTTCTTACTATGCATACATGTGAGGGGATCTGCTGTTGCCTTGGACTGCATGAGACTGTGCAGGTGTATTTAATGAGTGCAGATAAATAAATAATAACCCACGCTGCTCAACAGCATCTCAGGAGACAGCGTTTGTGTTGCAGAATCAACACCTGTCCAAAAGCGCCTTCATCAATCACTGTCACCGACTACCGTTGGATCTGCTGCAGGGAATGATGTGCTGGACTGCATTCAGCTTTGGCAAAGTTTACTGACTGAACTGGCAACTGGATCACGGTGTGTGTGGAGCTGTTGTGCTCATCTGCCATCAGATGTGCAGCTGAAGCGAAATTTCAACTGTGATTGATTTGGAGTGGGCCCTTAGCAGACAGGGTCATGGCAGTGTCGCTGGATCCAACAGACAGAACTGGAGTTCTGTCGACAGCATCAGAATGAGGCTTTTGGGTACATTTATAGAACAACACAGTAGAAAAGTCAGTGCTGAGATGCTGTGTTTCCAGCTCACGGAGGGAATAAAAATGTAATATAGAGTGAGATCAGTGCTGAAAAAATATAGCCCTCTAGGAATCTGTAAGATTTGCAAAAAGAAAACTGTCATGATTAGATTACTTCTGCCTTATTTTAAAATATTGAATGTCCCCACATGAAGATGGCCCCGTTTTCTCATTCTGAATCAGTCTTTGGTCTCTCTTAATGTCAGAGCCCCAGTGCACATGCCTCCTCTTAATTGCTATTCCACCCATGGAGCGGCGTGGAGCCAAACAGCCCCCCCCCCCCCCCCCCCCCAGATAGGAGCTCGTTTGCTTAACTCCAAGGGAGGGAGGAGAAGCCAGTCTTGTGTGGCCACATCCACACGGACAAGTTAACTTCTTACGCCTGCAGAGATGTTTAATTTTTCATTGCCTACTGTCTGCCACACAATGATGACTGGGATCTCTCACGGCCAGCAATTGTACCGCACCCGCAGTTTGTGAGGAAGATGCAGCCAGATGCCAAAGATCGGCCTGAAATAAGAAATTCATGAGGGAGAGGGGAGAAAGTTGAGTAAAAACAGTTGCAGTGTCATTAAATCCTGTCTATATGCCAGACTGTACACATAACCACACTATAGTCTACATGCCAGAGTGCAATTTGACATGAGCCTGACATCCATTACTGGAAGTCAGTGGAAGGTGTCACTTCCATGGCAACAAAGAAACATAATTTATGAGGATTCAGTGACTCCTGCTGCAGATGTGCTGCACACGCACAAGTGTTGCAGAAATGCAATAAAGTGGGATGATAAGCTATCATTATCGGAGCATCGTTTTCATTTCATTCTTGGACAAACACACACACACACACACACATTTACTGCCGCTTGAGTAATACCTACCCTTTCAAGAGAACTGCCCTAAAACAGGAACGATATTTACAATTCAGATTCAGCCATGTGGAACACCAGGGGGAAACACTGGAATGCAACTGCTTAAAAAAGAAAACAGAGGGACATAAAAATCAGTCCACATGGATACGTCCATTGAGATTTGGAGGAGTGAAAAAAAAATTATGAGATTTTTTTCTGCTTTCCACTACAGAAAGATGTTTGCTTGCCTATATCAGTTTTCCAACCTGCATGATCCCCTATAAGAAAGAGAAAAACTTCACAGAGCAGCCGTCAAATGTAAAAGAGGAGTGTTGCCACAATACTGAACAGAAGAGGAGGAACACTCAGACCTCTCATAATCTGTCTTAATCCACTGGCTCAGACTTTGCAGCCCTTCAGATGAGGCTACTGCGACTGAAATTGCTCAGATGGATTGCATTAACCAACCTTAGAGTTAGAATGGCTGGCGTGCTGAAGAAAAGGAGAATCATCATCATCATAGCAGTCTGTCCGGGGCGACAATGACTGTTTCATTTAGGTCTGATCAGATTCCTCCACACAGCTCTGTCCTTCGCCTTCCGCTGCCAGGAACTCCTGACCATATTAACCTGGGTGACGTCCGAGCTGGTATGAGTTGCTTTCTGACTGACCATTTCATGAAACTGCTTGCAAAGTATTTGAGTAACGCTAGCTTTTGCTGGACTAGCGACACATTCTTGGCAGATAGAGGTATTATCGGTGGCAAGGACAGGCCAAGACAAACTGACTCCAGTATCTGTTGCAGTGACTGACCAGATGATAGGTTTGTTTATTTCTGCTCTTTGTGTAGTGCATGTCACGATGCACTGACTGGCAAAAGTCCACCACAGACCTTGCGACAGATGTGCTTATCTGCCAGAAAGTCCAGTCTCACCCCATGTAACTGGGAGTGGTCCACCACAGACCTGTGACAGATATTGCTTTTAGTTCTGCCAGGATGCCCAGTTTCACCCTCCACACCCTTGGAAGGGCGGGGTTGCCGGTTGAGTTGCCGACGGCCCGACCCATGAGACAGGTACTACCGGTTTTCATGGTTATCCAATAGCAAGGAAACCAGTCCTGACCTGACAGTTAAAGAAGAAGAAGAAGAAGAAGAAGAAGAAGAAGAAAAGGAGCACTAGATAGAGAAACCTTAGAAATCACATTTGAACAAAGGGGGGTGACAGAATCATAACAGAACATAGGAGCCCACTGATGTTGACAGAGAGCTTCTTTTGAAACACAAAGTGCAGGAGATGCTGACAGTTACAATTCAAAAGGCGACACAGTCAGGAAGAAGGCAACAACAAACCAGCTCAGCGTGTTTACTAAATGGCTGAAAGCTAAACGCCTGAGTGAGCACACACAGAATCCAGACATGGCTGGTGGCTCCTTCATTTTTATTGCCGTCTCCACATTTGCATGATCATAACTTTACTGCAATAGTCTGACATTTGTGGAAATACTTTCTGATGTTTCGTTTTGGTGAACACACCCATTTAATTAAATCGGTCTTTATAGACTCTGTGAAGAAGATGAAACTGAAGATGACGCGAAGCTGCATTATTTCCAGCAAGCACTCCAACTAATACGTAAAAAATGCTTCGTGTGCTCCCTGTCCCCCCAATTGACTGCAGTGGCACCATCACTGAGCTTCATTCAGGGGCAACTGGTATCAGTGGTCTAGACGGCTTTCTTTAGATAAAATTATACATTGAAGAAAAATATAAACTCAGAACACTCTACTCAATGATTTAATTTGTTTTTGTGGAATTTTGCACTTTTAAACACTGGATATGTATAAATGGGTTGAATTTTTTTGCAGCCCAAACACTATATGACACAGCCAGAGGCAGTCCCAGAGTCTCTTGGGGCCCCAGGCAAAAATTCACATGGAGCCCATCCAACCAGCATTCGTCACCCTTATATGTATAATAAATAATCTGACACTAATAAAAAATATGAAATGTAAACTTTTTTTAATTTTCAGAAGTGCACATTAGTATCGATGAGTACCAGTGTCCTTACCACGACAGCCAGTCACACCAGGACCAGCAGAGGCAGGGCTCACTAAGGTGCAATGAGCTAAATTAACTACTGTATTATTTGCACTACTTACCACTTTCATACTTTCTTTTCTGCTCTTCTTCTTCTTCTTTCTTTTGTCACTGTCAGATGGATAACTTTACTTCATTTTGATATGGCCACTCTCACTTGTTTGTTTACATAAGACGAGCACCAATACTTGTGAGCGTGAGAGGTGGGGTGGGGCACCTTTAGCACTGGCCTACCACTGTCACTGCAAACTCTCCACATTGTCACTGTTGTAGTGATTCAAAGTTGACCAGCCCTCGGGGAGCCTTATCCTGGCCTGGAGCCCCAAGCATTTACCTGCCGGGATGCAGTGTCTCTGGGCACAGTCATCCAGTTATATCTATCCAAGTGTGAGTGGCATATGGCCGACTCGCCCCCTTGATTTGCTTCAAATGTGGGCTAAAATAAGTCAGCCCACAGACTACTGCAGGGTGTCTGCAGGTCTGAGAAATGTCTTAAAATCATTAAAATTGCTAAGAATTTTAATTATTCTTAATGGCAAAAAGGACAAACTGTCATATTGGCTGGACAAGCCACCTGAGTGCAGCGTGCAATCACCAAGCGAACACAAAAGAAACGTTTGACCTTTTATTATAATGTTTCAATACAGCGAACTTGAGGAGAAAAACGTCAGTCACTCGTCAGATAAGCAGGAGCTCTGTGGAGGACAAACGAGGCTGATTAAAGAGGAGTGGAGATAAGGTGGGAAAACAGATAATGCCACTCACGTGGAAGATGGGAGGAGACCAGCACAGAACCCAGCGAAGGAGAAGTACCAGCAGGTGGAACTGCCGGACAGGTAAGATGAATGGGTGTGACCGGGAGAAGAGGGAAGGCTGCTTAGAGAAGGAGCAGTTGGCTGGTGAGCGCACCAAATCCCAGCAGACGCATCGCTCCATTGGCAGCAACCTGGAAGAGATAGAAGAGACAAAGTAATTAGCTGATGTCATAAGACAAGCACCGCTTACAATGAGCCGTTGATTGAGCAGTATATCCAAACGAGCCAGCATTGAATCACTGAAGATTGCTTCCTTATAAACGCTGGCAGGCAAGAATCAGCAGGTGCATCTGATGAGAGAGCCAGTGAGCAGGAAGGAGGGGGCGAGCGCTCGCCGCACATGACAGTGCCCCCCTCTCAAGGAACAACTCCTGGTGGTCGCCCAGTCTTCTCCAGGTGAGCCCGATGGTAGTCCCGGACCATCCCCTTGTCGTGAATCTTGGACCAAGGGACTCATGAACGATGCTCCGGGCCATAGCCCTCCCAGTCGATCAAGTATTGGAAACCCCAACCCCGACGTCGTACATCCAAAATCTCCCTCACGGTGTGAGTGACGCATCTGACCAGGACCTTGGAGGGAGGGGAAGGCTTCGAGGGAGGGCAGAGAGGGCTGGAAGAGAGAGGCTTAACTTTGGAGACATGGAACGTAGGATGCGCGCAGAGCGTCCATGGGAGCTGGAGCCGAACAGCAGAGTCATCAACGTAACGGGTGACAGGAAAGGGACCCACGAACAGGGGGGCGAGTTTGTGACCCTCCATCTTCAGCGGAACCTGATCCACGGCTACCCAAACCTGCTGTCCCTTTCTGTAGCTCGGCGCTGGAACCCTCTTGCAGTCAGCGTAGCACTGATTGCGCTTGGTGGCACACTGAAGCACCGCTCTGGTGGATCTCCAGGCCCGGCGGCAGCGATGGAAGTGAGCCCTCACAGATGGCACTGCAACTTCTCTCTCAGCCAAAGAATGTGGGGGGGGGGGGGGGGTGTAGCCCACTGACGCCTCGAATGGTGACCGGCCCATAGCCGAGGAGACCATGGAATTAAGGGAGTATTCCACCCAAGTGAGATGGGAGCTCCATGAAACAGGGTCTCCGGCTGCCACACAACGAAGGGCGGCCTCCAGGGACGGTTGGCATGCTCAGCCTGAGTATTGCTCTGAGGATGATAACCGGAGGTGAGGCTGACGGTAGTACCCAGACAATGGCAGAAGGACTTCCAGACCCATGAAGTGAACTGTGGACCCCGGTCAGACACAATGTCCGTAGGGATGCTGTGTAGCCTGACAATGTGGTAGGAGAGGAGCTCCGCTGTCTTGGTGGCGGACGGCAGCTTTGGAAGGGGAACCAGGTGTACGCCTTGGAGAACCTGTCTACGATGGTCAAAATTACAGTGTTGCCGTGGGAAGGGGGAAGACCAGTGATGAAATACATGGCAATGTGGGACCAAGGCCGACTGGGAATGGGGAGGGGGTGAAGAAGACCAGCAGGGGGTGGGGGGGTGGAAGAGGATTTGTTTCAGGCACACGTCTGACAGGCTTTGACATACTTCTGCACGTCCCGACGTAACGTAGGCCACTAAAACGCTCACCTGATGATGTCAATGGTCCGCACCACCCCAGGGTGACAGGCGAAATGTTCAGTGTACCCCCACTAGATAACTTTGCTGTGGAGAGCAGCCAGGATGTACAGGTGGTTGGTGAGGCATCCCAATGGTACGGGCTCTGAGGACTGGGCCTGGTGGACTCGCTTCTCAATCTCCCAGGTGAGGGCTCCCAAGATGCACGAAGGCGGGAGAATGGACTGGGGACGGGAAGGGGGGTCAGCCACGTCCTGACTGAACTGCCTGGAGAGAGCATCAGGCTTCCTATTACGGGAGCCGGGCCTATAGGTCAGAATCAGAATCAGAATCAGAATCACTTTATTGCCAAGCATGTTTACAAAATAAACATACGAGGAATTTGACTTGACCTTGGGCGCGCAGAAGCGTGTCCCAGGGCTGCGGCAGCCTGAAGGCGCCTGTCATCAGTGGAGGGTAAAGAGGGGGGAATGGGGGAGGGAATGACACAATGGGCAGAGAGAAAAAACATAGTTAATCAAAATAAAGATTACATAGATAATCTAAATTGTGATTACATAGAAAAAAAACCTCTAAGCACAATTAGCAGACTAATACAGATCACACAATACAAAGGAGCAAAGAGAGACCAGTGTATGTAGTCAGCATGTAATAATAATCAGTGTGAGTGCAGTGTTGAATGTATCAGTTGCTATTGTACAACAAAGGGGCGCCTCCTGGCAACGGATGGTTGTTATGATCATGTATTCAAAACACAGATAAGCATGTCCCAGAGTCTTTCTCTCTTCGTGCATGCCAGATGGCAAGTTCTGTATTAGACACATGATAGCGCTGTCCTTGAAGAGTCCGGTTTGCTGAACAACAGCTTGTTTGGGTTAAAGAGAAGCCAAAACACCTTCCAGCACAATCTCTGCACCTGGAGGAACGAGTTCCCAAGGACGTCGAATCAAGGCCAGATGAGCACAGTCACTTGGAGCATAATAATTTCCACTCTCATGCGATTCTGTGCATCACAAATAATTTAATTCAATTCACAGGCTTAAATCGCTGGTCGAATTGTTGAAGGAGCTTCGCCGGGATCCGCATTTTGACCAGCTCTTCCAACTTTATTAATTTCCGATACACTAGGAGACTCCGGAGCCAAACAATAGAATCCTGCGATCATATCCAAACAGATAGATGTCTTCTGCATCTTCAGTCGAATCACACAGACACATGAGTTCCAATTAACCATGAGTCACACATTTGGGCTCCCCCGGGCCCGATTTCCTGTTGAAAACGTGGTGTCAATTGCATTAAAGCCTGAAATTCCATTTTTTCCGTTTACCATTTGGATTGAGATCAGCGAGAAGGAGCGAGACACAGACACAGACGAAGCAGCAAGCTGGGATCAGATCAGGGAGGCGAGAGGAGGAGAGGAGTGAAAATGCGACTGCTCTCTCTGAAAGCCGGAAGAAGAAGTTAAAGGTGACAGTGAAGTTAAAGCGCTGGAAAAATAAGGCCCATCGAGCCTGCCTAGGGTTAAGCCGGCGGGCTGACCGCAGATACTCTAAGTTCTGGTGGTCGGTCCGCACGACTATCGGGTGAGCAGCTCCCTCCAGCCAGTGTCTCCATTCCTCAAATGCCAATTTAATAGCCAGCAGCTCGCGATCCCCCACTTCATAATTCCTCTCGGGCGGGGTGAGCCGCCGAGAGAAATACGCACACGGGTGGAGCTTCAAGTCCGGGGAAGAGAGCTGGGACAGGACAGCGCCCACCCCCATTTCTGAGGCATCCACCTCCAGGGTGAATTGGAGCTAAGGGTCGACCTGAGCCAAGACTTGATCACCAGTGAACAGGACCTTTAATTTGTTGAATGCTCAGCTGCCTCGGTCCATACAAATGGCACCTTAACAGAGGTCAGGTTAGTTAAAGGCTGTGCTATCCCATTATAGTTTAGAATAAACCTGCGATAAAAGTTGGCAAACCCCAAGAAGCATTGCAGCTCCTTGCAGGAGTGGGGGGTTGGCCAGTCAACCACAGCCATTACCTTGGCTGGGTCAGTCCTCAGCTCTCCCTCCGCTATAATGAAGCCAAGGAAAGAAGTGGAAGATGTAGAAAATTCACTCTTCTCTGCCTTGACGTATAGTTGGTTCTCTAAGAGTCGCTGTAACATGGCTCTAACATGGGTCTCGTGCTGCTCTGGTGTGCGAGAAAAAATCAGAATATCGTCTAAATAGACAAAAACAAACCAATTAAGCATATCGCGGAGGACGTCATTGATTAAATGCTGGAAAACGGCGGGGGCATTAGTTAAACCAAAAGGCACAACTAAATATTCAAAATGCCCCAGATGAGTTTTGAATGCCGTTTTCCACTCGTCCCCCTCCCCTCGCGTATTCTAACTAGGTGATAAGCGTTGCATAGATCGAGTTTACAGAAATCATGGGAACGCCGCAGGAGCTTGAAAGCGGAGTTCATCAGGGGCAGAGGGTACTTGTCTTTGATAGTGATGGCATTAAGCTCCCGATAGTCAATGCACGGATGCAAAGGCCTGTCCTTTCTGCCTACAAAGAAAAACCCTGCCCCTAGGGGAGCTGAGGATGGCCGAATGAGACCGGTGTTCAGCAAATTTTTGATGTACCTTTCCATCGCCTCCCTCCCAGGACCAGAAATGCTACAGAGTTTGCTGGACAGCAACCTTGTACCCGGAAGGAGGTCAATGGCACAGTCGTACGAGCAATGCAAGGGAAGCGCTAACGCTTGTGACTTGCTAAATACCTTCCTGAGGTTGTGATAGACCTTGAGGACGCGGCTGAGGTCCAGCGGCTCAACCTGAGGCTAGGAGACGGAAAGGGACGGGGAACGCTCAGCTGAATTTAGGCACGTAGCCAAACAGTTAGCACTCCAGGAGGTGATAGAATTTTGTGCCCAATTGATCATAGGATTGTGCCTCCGGAGTCACGGATAACCAAGTATCACAGCATGAGAAGCCCGTGAAAACACATAAAAAGTCTGCTTCTCACGGTGGTTCCTAGACAAAAGGATGGATAACTGCACCGTGCAATGAGTAACGGACTCCACCGTCTGGCCAGAAAGAGTATGCACAGAACTGGGTGCCGGCAGTTTTAACTGTCGGAATCCCCAGCTCGTGCACCAGCATAGAAGAGATGAAATTACCCTCCGCCCTGGAATCAATCAGGGCGGAGACCCTCCTCTCGACCCCCAGTAGCTGGATGAGGGCCAAAATGGAGGAATTCCCGGGGGGATCGGATTGAGTCCCGCCCACCAATCCCCCCATGGCTACTGACGGGCCTGTTCTTTTTTGGCCGAAGGTGGCATGCGTCTAACTTATGGTTCAAAGAACCGCACTAGGCATATGCCCCGATCCGCCGCTCAACCTCTTCTCGTGGAAGACAAACAGAGCTGAGCTCCATGAGCTCGGGGTCTGGCTCGCCTCAGTCAGTAGGCACCGGGAAGGAGCGAGTGACGGGCGGGCGAGAGGAGGCACTGCGCTCCCAGTATCGATTATCTAACCACCTGATCTATCAGGCCGTCTAAGGTGGCGGGAATGCCGGGAACTGCCAAGTCATCCCGGAGACGAGGGTTCAGACCCTGGAAGAACGCGCTGCGTAGTGCAACCTCGTTCCACCCAGAATCCGCTGCCTCAACCTGGACCTCCATCGAGTAGTCGGCCACCAACTGGCTGCCCTGATGGAGTGACAGTAGACGACTTATGATGTTCCCTTCACTCTCAGAACTGTCGAAGGTGTGGGTAAACTCAGCCACAAATTGGTCAAACGTTGGTGGTGAAGTTCTCTATCGATAACAGCCCGCACCCAACTAAGAGCGCGGCCCCGAAGCAGAAGAACAAACTGATGAATCTTAGAGATGTCATCCAGGAACTCCCCCTGCACCTGCCCAAAATATAGCCAAACCTGGCATAAAAAGTCCTTGCATTTCCCCACCTCCCCCGTGTATGGGGCAGGGGTGGAAATAGCAAGGGTTCGGCGGATAATAGAGGAAGGAGGAGCAGGTGAAGGTGGAGCAGCTGGGGCACCAGCACGGTCCAATCGATCAGTAATGACATTCAGCTTCTGCGCAATCGCCTGCAGCAGCTGAGTGTGCTCAGCCACCTTCCTTTCTGTAACGTCGAGGTAGTGGAGCGTGGAGTGATCGGTTGATGATGATGCACCTGCCAGGTGGTGACTCTGGCTGGCTCGTTCTGTCATATTGGCTGGACAAGCCACCTGAGTGCACCGTGCAATCACCAAGCGAACACAAGAGAAACGTTTGACCTTTTATTATAATGTTTCAATACAGCGAACTTGAGGAGAAAAACGTCGGTCACTAACCAGGTAAACAGGAACTCTGTGGAGGACAAACGAGGCTGATTAAAGAGGAATGGAGATAAGGTGGGAAAACAGATAATGCCACTCACGTGGAAGATGGGAGGAGAACAGCACAGAACCCAGCGAAGGAGAAGTACCAGCAGGTGGAACTGCCGGACAGGTAAGATGAATGGGTCTGACCAGGCGAAGAGGGAAGGCTGCTTTGAGGAGGAGCAAATGGTTGGTGAGCGCACCAAATCCCGGTGGACGCATCGCTCCGTTGGAAGCAACCTGGAAGAGATAGAAGAGACAAAATAATTAATTCAATTCAATTCAACTTTATTTATATAGCGCTATTTCACAACAGTCATCTCATAGCACTTTCAACTGTAGGGGGGACCCCCACAGTTGCAGAAAGACCCCAGCAATCAGGCAATCCCCTGTGAGCAAGCACTTGGCGACGGTGGAGAGGAAAAACTCCCTTTTAACAGGAAGAAACCTCCAGCAGAACCAGGCTCAGGGAGGGGCAGTCATCTGCTGCCACTGGCTGTGGGGGGTGAGGGGATAGAGAAGATGAAAAGAACAGACATGTAGAGAGCAAACAGCACGGTGGGGACTCAATCTATGGGAGAGAACAAACAGATGTTAATGACCAGCAAAAAAAAAAAAAAAAAAAATTTCATTGAGAGTGAAGAAAGGAGTGAGGCCCAGTGCATTATTGGAGGTCCCCCGGCTGACTAAACCTATTAGTAGCATAACTAAGGGAGGGTTCAGAAACACATGATCCCTCCCTAATTGTAGGCTATATCAAAAAGGTAGGTTTTAACCCTATTCTTAAAAACAGAGATCGAGTCTGACTCTCAAATCCAGATTGTCAGCTGGTTCCACAGGAGAGGAGCTTGATAACTGAAGGCTCTGCCTCCCATTGTACTTTTGGAGATTCTAGCTATTACAAGTAATCCCCTGCATTTTGGGAGCATAGCGCTCTGTTAGGATAATACGGTAGTATCAGATCTATTAAATAAAAAGGAGCCTGATTGTTTAGAGCTTTGTAAGTAAGAAGAAGGATTTTAAACTTAATTCTAAACTCTATGGGAAGCCAATGAAGGGAGGCCAGAACTGGAGAGATATGATCTCTCTTTCTAGTACCTGTTAAAACTCTTGCTGCAGCATTTTGGATCAGCTGAAGACTTTTTAAAGATGTTTTAGGACAACCTGATAATAAAGAATACAATAATCTAATCTCGAGCTAACAAAAGCGTGGATCAGTTTCTCAGCATCACTCTGAGACAAGATGCTCCTAATCTTGGCAATATTACGCAAATGATAGAAGGCAGTCTTAGAAACAAATTTAATATGTGAATTGAAAAACAGATCTTGATCAAAAATAATTCCAAGGTTCCTCACAGAGCTATTAAGAGAAAGAGTAACCGCATCCAAACTGAAAGTTTGATTTGGAAAGGTATTTCTAAGGTTTTTTGGACCAACAAGAATGACTTCAGTCTTATCAGAATTTAATAGCAGGAAATTACAAGTCATCCAAGCTTTGATTTCCTTAAGACAGGCTTCCAACTTGGCTAATAGATTACTATCATCTGGCATCATTGACAGGTATAATTGTGTATCATCTACATAAAAATGAAAATGTATAAAGTGCTTTCTAATAATGTTGCCTAACGGAAGCATATATAAACTAAAAAGAGTAGGGCCTAGCACTGATCCCTGTGGAACTCTGTGACTAAGCTTTGAGTTGAAAGAAAACTCATTACTGACATGAACAAACTGGAACCTATTAGATAAATAGATCTAAGCCACTGCAACGAAGTTCCATTAAGTCCAACATAGTGTTCTAATCTATCAACTCGAATATTATGATTGATAGTATCAAAAGCTGCACTAAGGTCTAAAAGGACAAGTACAGAAACCAGTCCATTATCAGATGCGATGAGGAGGTCGTTAGTGACCTTCGCTAAGGCTGTTTCAGTACTATGATGGATTCTAAACACAGATTGAAACTCTTCAAGTAAATCATTTCCCTGCAGGTGGTCAAATAATTGCGGAGCAACAGCTCTTTCTAAGATTTTTGAAATGAAAGGGAGATTAGAGATTGGTCTATAGATAGCTAAAGCTCCTGGATCTTGCATTGGCTTTTTGAGTAAGGGTTTAATTACAGCAGTTTTAAAAGCCTGCGGTACATAGCCTAAAGTTAATGAAGAATTGATTATATGAAGAATAAAGCTACCAATAAGTGGGAAGACTTCTTTAAATAACCTGGTAGGAATAGGGTCTAAAAGACAAGTTGAAGGCTTGGATGAGGAAATTATTTTGTCTAACTCTAAAAGGTCAATTGGAGTAAACTCATCCAAACAGATATCAGTTGAAAGAGTTGTAGTAGTTACTGTATTTAAGTTAACGGTTGGAAGAATCTGATTGATTTTATCTTTGATGGGTGAAATTTTATTATTAAAAAAGTTCATAAAGTCCTGACTAGTAAGCTCTAAGGGAATGCTAGGATTGACAGAGTCCTGACTGTCAGCCTGGCTACAGTGCTGAAAAGAAACCTGGGATTATTCTTGTTCTCTTCTATTAATGCAGAATAATAACTCGTTCTAGCTTTTCTAAGAGATTTTTTATAAATTAAAAGATGATTTCTCCAAGCTAAACAGATTTCATCTAAGTTAGTGGAGCGCCATTTTCTTTCTAATTGACGAGTTTTCTGTTTTAAGCTACGAGTTTCTGTGTTGAACCAAGGAGTTAGAAATCTCTGATTAGACTTTTCCTTTTTTAAGGGGGCCACCAAGTCTAGAGTCTGATGCAGAGACGCTGTAACACTATCTACCATGCTATCAATTACAGAAGGAGCAAGTTGTCTATAGCTTATTTCCGTTGTGTTGACACATGGCACAGAGGAAACAATCTGCATAAATTCGGTAACAGCATCATCTGAGAGGCATCTACTGTAGTAATATTTTTCTTTAGGAGCCAAATAGTCAGAAATAGTAAAATCAAAGGTTAACAGATAATGGTCTGACAGTACAGGGTTATGAGGAGACACTACCAGATTTTCTATTTCTATGCCATATGTCAGCACATGGTCCAATGTATGGTGGAGATAACGAGTAGAATTTCTTACTTTCTGAGAAAACCCCATCGAGTCTAATATTGAATTAAATGCCACATTATGGCAGTCACTATCTACATCTACACGTATATTAAAGTCCCCTACTATAATTATTCTATCTGATTTCAGCACTAAATCAGCTAAGAAATCAGCAAATTCGGATAAAAATTCTGAGTAGGTTGATGGAGGACGATAAACTGTGGCAAATAAAATTGGGTTTAGCCTAAAATTGCTAAAGTGCCCAATACTGAGGACCAGGCCCTCAAAGGAATTATAACATGTTTTTTGCTTCACATTAACTAGTAATTTGGAATGGTAAATTGTTGCTACTCCTCCTCCACGACCAGAACTTCTGGGATTTTGACAGTTTAAATAACCAGAGGGAGTTGATTCATTTAAACCAACATAATCCTCTTGTCCTAACCAAGTCTCTATAAGGGATATTAAATCAATCTGATGATCAATTAACAGATCATGGACTAACAGAGACTTGGGAGTTAGAGACCTAATATTTAACAAACTACATTTAATTTTTAAATTATGAGGAGGAACAGAGGTCAAATCATTCAATTTAGAGGCTTCATGTTTAATTTGAGTTTTACCAACTTTTTGCTTAATCACTTTGGGATTCTTATATATTATATTTTTATTTGCTTTGAAGGGAGCAGACAATGATTCTCTGATGGGGAAGACAGGGGCTAAGTTGAGGGGTGGTGGATGAAGAGGAGCTGCAGAGAGGCGTGTAAGACTGCGACTCTGCTTCCTGGTCCCAACTCTGAGTTGTCAAGATTTTGGAAATTTGGATAAAAAAGATGCCAGATTGTTAGATAAATGAGACACACCATCCAATGTGGGATGAATGCTGTCTCGTCTCATAAGACCAGGTTTTCCCCAAAATGAGCTCCAATTGTCAATATAGCCCACGTTGTTTGCAGGACACCACACAGACAGCCAGCGGTTCAAGGATGACGAGCGGCTAAACATGCCATCACTGGTCAGATTGGGGAGGGGCCCAGAGAATACTACAGAGTCCGACATTGTTTTGGCAAAGTCACACACCGATTCTACATTAAGTTTCGTGACTTCCGACTGCCGGAGAAGGATGTCATTAATGCCGGCGTGGATAACAATTGTGGAGTATTTACAGTTACTTTTAGCCAGCATTTTCAAATTTGACTCGATGTCGCCTGGTCTGGCCCCAGGAATGCATTTGACTATGGCCGCTGGAGTCTCTAGGTTCACGTTTCTGACTACAGAGTCGCCAATGATCAGAGTGTTTTCCTCAGCGGGTGTGTCGCTGAGCAGGGAAAAATGATTAGAAATGTGAACAGGTTGGTGGTGAACCAGGGCTTTGCGACTAGGCTTCCTGCTCACTGTCACCCACCCAGTCTCCTCGCTGCTGAGGAGAGCCGGAGGACCGCTAACAGGCCCTATGCTAGCTTGCTCCGCTGCAGCTAGGGGTCGTCCGTCGAGAGTAACTGGCGCAGACGGTGTTTCAATACAGCGGAGCCGGGATTCCAAATCAGACAACCTCGTCTTGAGCGCCTCAAAAAGACAACATTTATTACATTTACCGTTATCACTAAAAGAGGCAGAGGTGTAGCTAAACATCTGACAGAGAGAGCACACCAGAGGAGGAGAGGAAGGAGAGCTAGTAGCCATAGCTAGTGGCTAACCCGAAGCTAACAAAAACACCAATGAAAGGTGAACAGAAGGCTAAAGAGGGTGATTAGGTGACATGGAGTGCGCACACAGGTGCAAGAGGCTTGATAAACAGAAGTGAGAACTAACGGTAGATGGAAAGAAGTGGTTAAAATACAATTAAAAGCAAAAACCTCAGGAGAGTGAGAAGAGCAAACCACACGGACAGACAGCAATACAGGAAGTGACGATATGTTACCACAAGTGACGTTCCAACCCTCACCAATTAGCTGATCAATTAACTGATGTCATAAGACAAGTACCACTTACAATGAGCCATTGATTGAGCAGTATATCCAAATGAGCCAGTGCTGAATCACTGAAGATTGCTTCCATAAACGCTGGCAGGTAAGAATCAGCAGGTGCGTCTGATGAGCGAGCCAGTGAGCAGGAAGGAGGGTGTGAGCGCTCGACGCACATGACACAAACAATCCTTAAATTCCTGGTCCTACTAGAGTCATTTTTACACCTTTACATCTGAGTTGGTGTGTTCCTTATACTTTCTTTTACTTGGTCAGTTAATCACAGTCACTGATATTTCTTATCATTTTCTATGCTGATGATATTTGGCTTTATTTTTCTTTTAGACCCCATGAACTCCTTAAACTTTTAGTTTTAGCAGTCTAAAAGCTACTAAAAACTGGCTATCTACAAACTCTTTACAGTTAAATGACGATAAAACAGAGACAGTAATTATTGCTCCTGATAGTGTCAGCCCTCAGGCCACTCAGTTCTTCCATCAGGTCTTCTGTATGTAATCCTGGTGTAGTTCTTCATAGTTCTCTCATGTCTACATGCTTATGTAAATCAGATGACTTGCTTGTCACCAGACTGAGAGGCATGGTGTCTAAGGCTGAGTTGGGAATGGTTATCAAGGCTTCTGTGTCTTCACATTTAGACTATTGTAACTCATTTTTTAATGTTCTTAACAAAACATCCTTAAATCGTGCCAGTTGGTTAATAATGTTTCTGCAAGGCTTTTAAGTAGAGCTAATAAGAGGTCTCACATCATTCCTCTAGTCTTCATTGGTTCGGTTTACAACCCTAGTTTTAACTTTTAGAGCATTGCATAGTCTCACGCCTAACTACATTCAGCCGTACTCCTCCTCCCAGTGCCTCGGGTCCTCTGATCAAGTTTTATTAAAGGTACCTCGGACTTATTTCAAAACACGTGGTGATCGAGTTTTCCAAGCTATTTTTTTTTAATTAATTTATTTATTTATACAGGGACATGCACAATATACATTGACCTTAAAGAGGAAAGATGCATTGTACCAGGTTATAGCACAAGTGCTAATTTCCACCTGTAGTCCCTGGGCAGGCTGGTGTTAGCATTAAAAAGCAGACATTTGCTAAAACTACAAGTAAGCATTGATAAAAAAACTAACTGTTGCACCCAAACTGTTAAACTCTCTACCCCCTTCAATCCGTTTGCCTGACTCTGAGGTTACTTCTATGAGGTAAATTAAAACACTGCGTTTATGTTCTATTTTCTTGATTTTACTGTATTTGTTGTAATGTATTCACAACTTTTTATTTTATCATTGCAATTTTAATTATTTTAATTTATGAATCGCTGTCATCTGACTTCTTGATTTTGTTTCATTTTTATGTAAAGCACTTACATAATGCTATACAATTATTATTATTATTATTATTATTATTATTATTATTATTATTATTATTATTGTTGTTGTTGTTGTTGTTATTATTATAAAGGTTCATCATCGTCTGCTTCTCAGTAAAATTTTAAACTAACCTCTCTGAAATTATTCGAAAGTAACATTTACTCTCTGATTTTCTGGGCACCTGGTTAAAAAAAAAAAAAAAAATCATGATATGGACCTCTTAGCCCCCCAGCCATACCATCATGAGCCATCACTGGCTTCATTGCATTTCACAGCGTTTCAGGGTTAAAACTGCACAAATCCTCATACAGAGGTGGACAGCGGATGGTGGGCATCTCCCCTTCTGGAGACCTTAGCTCCAATGAGGATCTACTTTACACAGATTGCAACTGAAACCCTGCACAGTGCCTCTTTATTATTTGTAGTGTTAATGCTGTAAATTTGCAAAAATAATTATTAATGAGTACTAACTGTAATTAATAATTATTAATAATTGTTAGATTACCTCGCTCTATCACTAGGGGGCGCTACATCTTGTTTGAAGATAGACAAACTCTGTACTAACTGAGCTTAAGAATTCTGGTGATTAATCAGCAATATTTAAACTAGACGTGGTGCCCCCTAGTGTTAGAATGAGGTAATTTAACAATTATGAATTATAGTTATTAACTATTAATAATTATATTTACATAATTATAGCATTAATGCTTCATACTCAAGGTAACTTAATGCCAAAACTGACATATATCTTAATACATGCAGGTAAGAATAACCATGTAGAGCATTTTCAGTTGATGGATAGTCTCATTATTTCTAATGGCGAGCAGAAGGTGACTAATCTGAATGATAAAAAAGAAATGGGACTGTATAAAAACCCTCTTGATAAACATCCCATAATGACTAAATGGTCTCAATTCACACATTTCTACTCTAGATTGTCATTTTTTTAGTCAATCAGAAGATAAATTAGTGTGACTTGGGGCTGAAATGAGTTTCTGCTGCAATAAATGTGCAGTGGCCTCATTTTTTCACAGTCTCAGCTCAAGGCTTTCCAGAAAGTGTTTACATATCAGCAGATAATGTCACTTTTGGGCAGGGATTCTGTGCATTGCACTCACACCTGTACTGTAAATATAAAACTACATTCTCTGTTACCCTACCCCCAAAAAAGCTCAATATGGTACCTGCAGGGTAAATGCTGTAATAGGGTGTATTTTGACTCAAGCCAACATGTTTCCATGAATTCAATCCAGTATTTTTGATTTACGGACTGTTTGAGCGAGAAACAATTTGTCCCAAAGCATGGACCATTTGACCAGGATAGCCTGACCCCTATCTTGTATGACAAAATAACCTGTATCCCAAACCCCCTCCGACTGCTCTGTGAGGGATTTTGCAGGTCTTTTGGCAGCTTATACCGCTGCACCTGATGTGTCAGAGCAGCGATGGCAAAGGGAACCCTGGGATGAATGTGTTGGCTGCAAAGTGAAATCATGAATTTAACTCGTTAGTGACAAAGCAGAATTTGGTATTTCTCAGAAAGAGAAACTGCTTTTCTTACAGTATTTTGACAGGGGTTTACTCCCAGTATCATAAACTAATAGCTAATGACTCCATTACTCATCCGTTAAATATACTGTAAGTTATAAGAAACTAATACGTGACAATGAAGGGCTGATATTTAGCGATCTGTTCCTTTGGTTGGTGTGTGGTTTTTCTAATATGCAAACATGTTACTCATTCTCTAACAAGTGGGTTATCATCCAGCTTGAAAATAAGTGGTCAGGTCAGGTCAAGTGATTGATACTTAGCATTAATGAGTATCTGTGTGGTCCTAATATGCTATCTTGTTATTCATTGCTGCTTGTGTTTGCTGATGGCGCCACTTGTCTGTCTACACAAAGTCAAGCTGGTGAGGACCTTCAAAAATGGGAGAGGACACTCAAACTGGCAGCACTGCAGAGTCTGAGCACATCTTCAATCAAGCCTACACTCCATGTTTAGCTGTTATTTTTCCATTTGTGTCTCCCATTTTACCAATGTGTACATTATATGGTGTTATATATTGAAGCTGAGGAAGCTGGAGCTTTATAAGTGAAGAATGAGCCAACTAAGATACTTTTAGTTCTAATTTTTAATTTTTTCGGGGGCACCTGAAGGTCTAATCAGGTAGTTATGCCAGTTATCTGAAGTCTAGTGGTCTGTGTACAGCACTGGGTCACAGTTGGACAAATGAGGCTCACTTCTGCTGTATGGCTGGCATTTGTAATGACTGTTTCAGCGCTGAGACAAAGTCGCTGATTTTCCCATTAAAAGTACCTAACCAACAGCGATCGACGCTCGTGACGGACACCCACGGGCTGAATTTCCACCTCCGTCAAAATCCCGTTGGAATACCCCTTTAATCGGGCAGAACGGCTGCGCTCTACCCGAAGCGATTGCCAAGCTAACGCTAGTTAGCTTAACGCTGGCCCCAGTGTGCCACCTAACTCCGACACGAAGCGACTCAGTCCCCGGTGAGGGCTTACCAGAGGAACCAACCGAGGCGGCATTTGGGAGCTCGGGCGCGGCATTGGTGAGAGACGGGGGCCACCTGGACCCAGCAAAACAATAGCCTGAGTCGGAGCCCAATTGCGAGGCCCAGCTGAGGAACTACCAGACTGACGGCGGTTGGTGACGGGGCCTAGTGGAGGTACCACCCAGGCAGACGGCGGCAGGCGGCGGTGATCAGCGGCGGTGATCAGTGGAGTTCGGCTGTGCCGGCGGTGTGCGGCATAACCGGCCAAGCAGACGGCGGCAGGCGGCAGCGATCGACGGCGGTGATCTGCGGAGCTGTGCAGCGTTACTTGGCGGAGGAGCTGTGCAGGAGCTCGGTTGCGGCGGGTCCAGCAGCGGCCGGGCTAGTTGAGGCCTAGCCGGATTCTCTGTTTATTTCTATCCACAGGTCAGTAAAATGCCACCAAAAAAAGAGGAAATGGAAGAAATTAAAAAATCTCTGATCTTTGTGTTAGAAGAATTGGCCAAATTGACTAGCCAGCAGGCCAAAATAATAGGCCTAATAGAAGAGGTACAAGCCCTACATTTAATAATTCAAGAAAAAGACAAAAAAATTATGGACCTGGAGCAACACGGGCGTCTTTTGGAGCAACGCGTGGAGGATCTTGAACAAGGTTCTCGTATTGATGACCTAGTTATAAGTGGACTAGACATCAGATATCAGTCATACGCCCATGCTGCAACAGGACTGAGTGGTGAAGATGCTCCCATGAGTGAATCAGTGTCCTTAGAAAATCAAGTGCTTCAGTTCCTTAATAATAGAGACATTAAGGTAGAACCCAATGCAATTTCAGCCTGTTATGCTCTACCGAAGAAAGATAACAAAACAAAGAAATCAATTGTGATGCGCTTTGTGAACAGAAGGGTAAAGAATGACATACTGAGGCAGGCCAAAAAGCTAAAGGAAACTCAAGTTTACCTAAACGAACACCTGACAAAAAAACCCGCTGAATTAGCACGGCAGGCACGGATGCTGAAAAAAACAAAATAAGATACAGGCAACCTGGACAAGAAATTGTAGAATTTGGATTAAACTAAATGGAACACCTGAGCAAGCAAGGAGTATAATGATCAGAGATGCTACTGACTTAAATAAATACAGATGAACACCGATTAAAAAAATTATGAGTCAATGATAATCCATATTCATACACACAATAAGAATAGTTCTTTTGATACACCATGCCAAAGTACTTTAAAAAAAATAAGCAAAATAAACAAAAACTTATGATCGACTCGAGTAGACATCAATTATCCCCAGCTGGAAGAAGTCATCTGACACAGAGTGAGGAAACTCAAACTCTGAAAATATGCCACTATGCTGAACATAAACCACAAAAGATGGAGAATGCTATTGATCCTGATAACCACTTTTTCAATAATATTCATAACCACTGTGAATATTACACTGAAAAGCAATTCAAAAGTCAAGTGCAATTAGATGGTAAACTGTCAATAATACACTTCAATAGCAGAAGTCTTAACAAAAACTTTCCACAGATTCAGGACTATTTAAAACAGCTAGACAGAAAATTCACAGCTATTGCAGTCTCTGAAACCTGGCTTAATGAAGAACAGGCTCCCCTGATAGCAATAGAGGGATATCAGATGTTTTATATTAACAGAACTCAAAAAAAGGGTGGTGGTGTTGCACTGTATATTGATGACCTGTATAGGTGTAAGCTTGTAAATGAAATGTCCTCTGCACTACCAGGGATTTTGGAATGTGTTACTGTTGAGATTGACCTAGACAAAACAAAAAATCTAATCATAAGCTGCATATATAGAACGCCGGGAACTTGCATTGAGACATTCAGAGATAAATTAGTCGAGCTGTACAATAATATTACTAGTAAGAAAATGGTAGCAATTTGTGGAGATTTCAATATTGATTTACTGAATCCACATCAACAAAATGTAGTTACAGAGTTCATGAACTCTATGTACAGCATGAGTCTATATCCCACAATAACACATCCCAGTAGAATCACAGCTCACTCTGCTACACTTATTGACAACCTGTTTGTCAATGTTATCAATAAGAAAATAGAAAGTGGATTATTGATAAATGATATAAGTGACCACTTGCCAACCTTTACACTTATCCATGGCCACACGGGGCCCAACACAGAAAAAATTTCAAAATCGTTCAGACACAAATCACCAAATGCAATCAATTCTCTTAAAGAGGACTTGCTGAAGCAAGACTGGACAGAAGTCTATGTATCAGATGTAAATGAAGCCTATGACACATTTATAAACATTGTAACCACTCTTTATGAAAAAACTGCCCATTAGTTAAAAAAAAGCTTAAACACAAATTTGCTGATAAACCATGGTTAACCAAAGGACTACAAAAGGCGTGTAAAAAGAAAAAAATTATTATATAAAGCTTTCCTAAAGAAAAGGACAATAGAAGCAGAGCAGCGGTATAAAACATACAAAAATAAGTTAACTTATATAATAAGATGTAATAAAAGAGACTATTACAGTAAAGAACTGGAGAAAAACAAAGACAATATTAAAAATACATGGACAATACTCAACAGTATCCTTGGAAATAAAAGCAGAAATACTAGCTACCCAACTAATATTCCAAAAAATAATAAAACGACTCAGAGTGTGAATATAGCTTCACTTGCAGATGAATTTAATAATTTTTTTGTTAACATTGGACCTAAACTGGCCCGAGAAATACCCACTACGGTGCCTACAGGTGATACAATATGCAATAACACTGCTGTAAAAGACTCCATCTTCATAAAGAACACAGACGAAAGAGAGGTCATTGAAATTGTTAAATCGTTCAAAAGTAAAACATCTACGGACTGTGATGGTATTGACATGCTACTAGTCAAAACTGTTATCGAATGCATAGTAAAACCACTGACGTATATCTGTAACCTGTCTCTCCAATCAGGTATATTTCCCAATGCAATGAAAATAGCTAAAGTAATTCCGATATACAAGACGGGCGACAGAGGGGAACTCTCAAACTATAGACCAATTTCACTATTACCGCAATTTTCCAAGATACTTGAAAAAATATTCTATGAGACAATTGACAACTTCATACTGAAGAATGATTTATTGTGTGAGCAGCAATATGGGTTCAGACACAAGAGGACAACTGCATATGCCCTAATGGAATTTACAGAAAAAATATCAACAGCCATTGAAAATAAAGAGTATTCAGTTGGAGTATTCCTAGATCTTAAAAAAGCATTTGATACAGTAGATCACAATTTATTATTAAAGAAACTACAAAATTGTGGTATTAGAGGGGTAGCACTGTCCTGGTTAAGTAGTTACTTAAAGAATAGATATCAGTATGTATGTGTTAGCAACAAAAATTCAGAGTTGCTGAAGGTCACCTGTGGAGTCCCACAGGGTTCAGTTTTGGGACCATTATTATTCAATATGTATATAAACGATATATGTAAAGTTTCAGAAAAAATGGACTTAATATTGTTTGCCGATGACACTAATCTGCTATGCAGTGGGAACAATTTGGAATAACTTCTGGATACATTCGGAAAGGAATTAGGAAAGCTTAAACTGTGGTTTGATTCAAACAAATTAATGCTCAATTTAAGTAAGACAAAATTTATAGTCTTTAACAACCATCACAACAACCCAGCACCCAAACTAAGTGTAAATGGTGTAGAGATTGAAAGGGTATCTGAAACTAAATTTCTTGGAGTAATAATTGATAACAAACTGTGTTGGAAGTCACATATTAATTATATTAAAGGTAAAGTATCCAAATCAATTGCAATATTACACAGAGTGAAATATTTGCTGAATCAACCCACACTATACACCTTGTATAATACTCCCATACATGACATATTGTAATGAAGTATGGGGAAATACATATAAAACAAACATATATCCACTCTTTATGCTTCAAAAGAGAGCTATTAGAATAATAAACAAATCAGCTTACAGGGAACCAACAAACCCACTTTTTCTTAAACAAAAAACTCTCAAGTTGAAAGATCTGGTTGACTTTAAAACCGCAATAATAATGTTCAAAGTGAAGAATTTATCACTGCCCGCAAATATCCAAAAGTTGTTCCAAACAAGGGAGAAACGATATCACTTCAGAGGAACATGTACATTTCAAAAGCCTACAGTGAGAACAACCACCAAGCAACACTGTATTTCAGTGCAAGGAGTCAGATTATGGAACGATTTTGGACCTGAATTAAAATCATGTACAACGCTTGGACAATTTAAACAAAAACTAAAGGAAGAAATACTCCAAACATATTTACAAGACGACATGTAAACTCACATAAGGATTGACATATCCAGCCTGTGTTGTGTTGTAGCTTAGTTTTTGTTTTTTTGTTTTTTTTTTCTTTTTTCTCTGTGACATTTTGTCTCAGATTTGTTTTTGAATAGTAACCGCTTAACTTAGCCTAGCTTAGTTTTCTTTTTTCTCTCAGTCACATTTTGTCTTAGCTTTGTTTTAAATTGTAATCGCTCTTGTCTTGTTTTCTCTTTTTTCTCTTTTGAATTCTTGGATGGAATATGGGTGGGCAATATAAGCTGCGGCTTCAGCCATCACCCATTTCGGATAACTTACCTGGAATTGTATAGTAGGAGGAGTCTTTGTCTAATTTGACCTTGTTGTTATATTATACAGTTTCTTTTAACCTGTACTGTACTATCCGAAATAAATTCATTCATTCATTCATTCATTCAAATTGTGCAGTAGTTTAACGTAAAAAAAAATGAGATGTATGCAGGCTCTGTTCAAATGATGAATGAATGTTGACCTAAAGCAATGTTTTTCAACCTTTTTTGAGCAATGGAATCCTTTTCACATTGAACAAATCTCGGGACCCCCACAAACCAAAAATGTTACAAAATGACACATTGTAGCCGACCAATCAATCAATCAATCAATCAATCAATCAATCAATCAATCAATCAATCAATCAATCAATCAAACTTTATTTGTATAGCACTTTTCAAACACTGGATGCTGCACAAAGTGCTTTACATAGATGTACACAGTAGACAAATTTAGTTACATATATTTGCATGATACATCCCACCCTTTCCAACCCTCCCATAAACATACTCACAAAACACACACACACACACACAGGCACATACATCACCCCCTACTTCTCTTACACACATATAAAATAAAAGACATAGCTCAGCACTGAGGCACCATGTGAAGGAGCAGCCATCCTGTGGAGCCATCCATGCTGGGAGCACAGCCCATAACAATAGAGCATGCCACAGAGGCCACCCCAACCAGAACAGGCCGGGGCCTGCACCACAGCTGTTGGCAGTGGCATAAAGCTCCCACCCACCCAAGCTAGAGCGACCTATGAGACCAACACCCCTGCAGATGGGCCAAGCAGTATCCAGCATGAGGGTCTCCACTGAGGAAACACTGGAACTAAAACACATAAAATACAAGATAAAACTAAGAACACATAAAACAAAGGGAACTAAAAACCCATATTCATAAACTGAGCTAAAAACACAAAATAAAAAGAGATGAGAAAATCTAAAAACAAATGGAGCAAAGAAGAACGTAAAACAATGTAACATAAATGACTACTTCAATAATAGTTTGTTAAAAGCAAAATTAAAAAGGTATAAAATAAAACTAAGAACACATAAAACAATAGGAACTAAAAATCCATACTTAATAAAACACATCAATAAGAAAAGATGAGAAAATCTAAAAACAAATGGCACCAAGAAGAACATAAAACAATGGAACATAAATGACTACTTCAATAGTAGTTAAACAGGTTTATGACTGCCACAGGCACTCCGTTGCACCAAAAGCCCCTAGTGGTCAAGATTTTTTTCAAGAAAATATTCAGGTTAGATGTCAGAGATTTCCATTATCTCTTTCCACTTGAAAGTGGTAAGAGATAATGGCTTACTGTCAATTACAAAGATGTAGAATATGATCCAAAGTTTGAGATAGGAGTAAATTTACACATCTAATTTGCATAATGTAATGCAGCCATAACAAATTACATAACTTTCGGTCAAAAATGGACTTTTGAACATATTTACACAAAGGATGGTTTTGTTTTCTTGTCACCGGTTTTGTTTTGGGTTTTTTTGTTATCTTCTCTTCAAAGTATATGAACCACAACATTAGTAGAATATCAGCAAACAACGAAATTCATCAGACTTACTGCTGGCCAGGCAGCTCTCGCTTCGTCCATTTTCGTCCATCCTGGTCGTTATTTTGCCTTCTATTGGTCATTTACGCTTTCTCTCCCACATTCAGAAACTCTTGATTATCCCACCTTAATTTTGCTTTTATTCTGCCACAATTTATCTTATATGACGACATAGAACCAGTGCGATTGTTGTCTAGTCACATGGCGCTGGGGACGGCAGCAGGTGAACATCAACCAACTTTGCCTACCATCTGTTATAACAATATGTAAACATTTACCTTCATAAGCTAAATAATCTCTTTTTAGAATCATAGTTGGCTAATTTGCGAGCAAATGGCTCCTCCGTCTGCGATCGAGTACGTCCACAGTGATTAATAACGTCCACATTTGTTTGTCTAAAAAGTTCTTCTTCTCTGGTGTCCAGAAGGATGCTTCTATGTCTGCCATAAGTCCTCCGAGGCAAGAGCAGTAAGTTATACGTGTCTGCCACCTTGTGAGGTGGAATCCTTTGAACAACTTTAATCAACTGGGGAGTTTTTGGCCACGTCATATAACATCACATGACAGGCGCAGTGCTGCGCCTGTGGCAGTGGGGCGCTATCTGTCCATGAAACCTTGCCATAATAAGAGTTAAAAGCCAAATTAAAAAGGTGGGTCTTGAGCCTGTTCTTAAAAAAACATCTAATGACTCTGCAGCCCTGAGGCTCTCTGGCAGGTTGTTCCACAGACAAGGGCCATAATAATGAAAGGAGGCTTCACCAAAGGTCTTGGTCTTGACCTTCGGAACCATTAAAAGGCCAGTACCACAGGACCTCAGGGCCCGTGAGGGCTCATAAGATAAAAGGAGCTCAGATAGATAAGAAGGCCCAAGACCATTGAGGCATTTAAAAACTACTAAGAGAACCTTAAAATCAATCCTAAAACGCACGGGAAGCCAATGCAGGGACTCTAAAACTGGTGTAATATGTGCCTGCCCCCTGGTCCTCTTCAACACTCGTGCAGCTAAAGTTTGGAGCAGTTGGAGATATGATATCCTTTTTTGGGGAAGACCAGAGAGCAGGGCATTACAGTAGTCTATACAACTGGTAATAAAAGCATGCATCAAGACCTCTGTGGTGGCAAGAGAAAGAAAAGGGTGGACTCTGGCTATATTCTTAAGATGGTAAAATACAATTTTTGTTATATTTTTAATGTGTGAAATAAAATCAAAGTCAGAGTCGAGAAGAAGGCCCAGGTACTTGACACAATGAGTAGATTTTAAACCTAGCAATTTGGGTAAAAGTTTCTCTCTCTTGTCTTCAGGATCAGTGATTAAACCCTCTGTTTTGTCCTGGTTGAGCAGTAGGAAGTTCTCTGCCATCCATGACTTTATATCTAAAATACAGTTCAAAAGGGCATTAATTGGTTTTGTGTCATCAGGAGATAAGGCAATGTACAGCTGTGTATCAACAGCATAGCTATGAAAATTAAGATAAGATAAGATAAGATAAGCCTTTATTAGTCCCACAACGGGGAAATTCCAGGATTGCAACAGCACAGGGATAGCAACACTCAGAGCAACAATCAGAAGGCAAGAAAAAAAACAAAAAACAAAAAAAAAAACAAGCAAGCAAGAGCAGCTAATATACATATGTACATATTACTATAGAATATATATATACACACACACAGACACACAGTGCAGAGCATTGTAGCTGGATGGAATAAATATATGAATATGTAAACACACAGTGCGGAGCAATGTAGCTAGATGGAATAATATGTAGATATATAAACACAGTGCGGAGCATTGTAGCTAGATGGAATAAATATATAGATATATAAACATAAACACACCCAGTGCGGAGCATTGTAGCTAGATGGAATAAATATGTAAATATATAAACACACACAGTGCAGAGCATTGTTGCTAGATGGGATGAAACAGCACAGCCGTCTACTTAGTTATCTTACATGGTATGATTATGTGCCCATACATATTCTCACTCTCCATAGCGACCTGTATTTTCCTAGTTGTATGCCGGAGGGGGACCATTGTGTAAGTCTATTGCATCTTTTGCATTCAAAAAATTATTAATTGATGTCATGTCTCCTGATAACATCCCAAAGTGGTAACATATTCTGTAAAGATTAAAAAGTATTGGCCCTAAAAGTGAACCTTGGGGTACCCCACACTTGATTTCATGGATTGCCGAAGAACATGTATCCATACTTACAAAATAGTGACGATCTGTGAGATAGGAATGAAACCATTCAAGAACAGTACCTGAGAGGCCCACCAGGTGTTTGAATCTGCTTAATAAAATGTGGTGATCTACTGTATCAAAGGCAGCAAGAGATCCAGCGGCACCAGGACTGACAGTTTTTGGGAGTCCATGTTACACCTGATATCATTAACCATTTTTCAAAGGGCTGTCTCAGTACTGAGGTTTGTCCTAAAACCAGATTGAAACGTTTCAAAAATGTTGTGGTCAATAAGAAAATTGTTTAACTGGATAAAAGTGATTTTTTTCGAAAACTTTACTTAAAAACAGTAAGTTGGATACAGGTCGATAGTTACTGAGAATATCCATCCATCCATCCATCTTCTACCACTTTTCCGGAGGTCTGGGTCGCGGAGGCAGCAGTTCAAAAGAGAAGCCCAGACTTCTCTCTCCCCAGCCACCTGCTCCAGCTCTTCAGAGAGGATACCAAGGCATTCCCAGACCAGCTGGGAGACATAGTCTCTCCACCGAGTCCTGGGTCTGCCCCGGGGTCTCCTCCCAGTGGGACGTGCCCGAAACACCTCAAGTGGGAGGCGTCCAGGAGGCATCCTAATCAGATGCCCATCCCACCTCAACTGACTCCTTTCAATGTGAAGGAGCAGTGGTTCTACTCTGAGCCTCTCCCGGATGACTGAGCTCCTCACCCTATCTCTGAGGGTGAGTCCAGCAATCCTATGGAGAATCAGAATCAGAATCAGAATCAGGTTTATTGCCATTGTTCATGTAGTATACAAACTAGGAATTTGTCTCGGTGCAATGCTGCAACATTAAACATGATAAAATAAAAGAAATAAACTATACATGCAATAAAGTGTAGAATAAGAGTGAGTAATACTAGTCAGCAGTTTAAATATATTAGTGAGCAGCAGATAATGTGGAGAACCATATAGTGCAGTCGGTAATGCAGGAAGAAAACAGTGATGATTGACATGAGTCTGGTTGAGCTGCTGTACATAGTGCACGAGAGTCAATAAGTCACTTAGTGTTCAGCAGTCTGATGGCAGAGGGGAAGAAGCTGTTCATGTGACAGGAGGTTTTAGTCTGGATGGACCGAAGTCTTCTACCTGAGGGGAGAGGGGCAAACAGTACGTGACCAGGGTGTGAGGGATCGGCTATGATCTGGCCAACACGCCTCCGGGTCCTGGAGATGTACAGATCTTGGAGAGATGGGAGCTTGCAGCCGAAAACCTTCTCAGCAGTGCGCACGACGCGCTGCAGCCTTAGTCTGTCCCTGGCAGTGGCTCCTGCGTACCACACGGTTATGGAGGTGGTGAGGATGGACTCGATGATGGCTGTGTAGAACTGCACTAACATCTTGGTGGGTAGCTTGAGCTTCCTCAGCTGCCGCAGGAAGAATATCCTCTGCTGGGCCTTTTTGATGAGGGAGCTGATGGTCAGCTCCCACTTGAGGTCCCTGGTGATGGTGGTGCCTAGGAAGCAGAAGGAATCAGCAGTGGTGATGGGAGAGCCTGTGAGGATGAGGGGGGGCAGAGGGGTTGTGACTTTCCTGAAGTCCACAATCATCTCCACTGTCTTCAGAGCGTTCAGCTGCAGGTTGTTGTTGTTGCACCAGGACGCCAGCTGGGCCACTTCTCTCCTGTAGGCGGACTCGTTGCTGTTGGAGATGAGCCCGATGAGGGTGGTGTCGTCCGCAAACTTGATCAACTTGACAGACTGGTGGCTGGAGGTGCAGGAGTTGGTATAAAGGGAGAAGAGTAGGGGGGAAAGTACACAGCCCTGGGGTGATCCGGTGCTGATGCTAGCAGAGTCTGAGACAGTCTTTCCCAGCCGCACATGCTGCCTCCGGTCGTCAGGAAGTCGGTGATCCACCTGCAGAGGGAGTCAGGCATGTTGAGCAGGGACAGCTTGTCCCGGAGCAGAGCGGGGTGGATGGTGTTGAATGCGGAGCTGAAGTCCACAAACAGGATCCTGGCGTAGGTTCCCGGGGAGTCCAGGTGCTGCAGGATGGAGTGGAGGGCCAGGTTGACTGCGTCATCTACAGACCTGTTGGCTCGGTAGGCAAACTGCAGCGGGTCCAGGAGGGGGGTGGTGATGGACTTGAGGTGGGGCAGGACCAGGCGCTCAAAGGACTTCATGACTACAGAGGTGAGCGCTACAGGTCTGTAGTCGTTAAGTCCAGTGATCTGTGGCTTCTTGGGGACAAGGATGATGGTGGAGGATTTGAGGCAAGATGGCACGTGGCATAGCTTAAGGGAGGTGTTAAAAATGTCTGTGAAGACAGGAGCCAGCTCTTTCGCACAGTGTCTCAGGGTGGAGGGAGACACGCCGTCCGGACCGAGGCCTTGCGCGGGTTAAGTCTGGAGAACTGTTTGAGCACGTCCTGCTCACTGATGACAAGGGCAGGGGGGAGGAGGGGGGGCGCCTTTGATGAAGTAGGGATCGTGGAGGCTGTGGAGCTGGAGGGAGGGGGGGAGTTGGACACAGATGACGAGGTGTCAAAACGGGCATAGTGTTGGGACAGTCTTTGACAAAGGGCTTTGTCATCCTGACCTTTAGGAACCTGAGGCCGATAATTGCTGATTTGCCTCAGTCCTCTCCACACAGAAGCCGAGTCATTAGCAATGAACTGCTGCTGGAGTCTCTCAGAATACACAGATTTAGCTCTCCTCAGCTCTCTGTTAAACCGATATTTAACCTCCCTGTAGCAGCCCCTGTCTCCACTTTTCAACGCTGCTTCCTTCTCCTTCCTGATCTGTCTGAGCTTAGCAGTGAACCAGGGCTTATCATTAGAGTACCTCACCCTGGTGCGCGATGGAAGAATGCTCTCCTCACAAAAGTGGATATATGAGTTCACAGTGTCCGTGTACTCATCCAGATCATGCGTGGCTCCTTTAAACATGCCCCAATCAGTTATTTCCATGCACGTTTCCAGCTTCTCCTCAGCTTCACTGGTCCATTTCTTCGTAGTGCTCACAACAGGTTTAGTAAGCTTCAATCTCTGTCTGTATGTGGGAATGAGGTGGACCATCACGTGATCAGATAGTCCGAGTGCAGCGCGGGGAACAGCACGATATGCGTCCTTCACTGTAGTGTAACAGTGATCCAGCGTGTTTATTCCTCTGGTGGGGCATTTAATAAACTGTTTGTAGCAGGGGAGATCGTGGCTCAGATTGCTCTGGTTAAAGTCGCCAACCACAATAACCAGAGAGTCTGGAAAAATCCCCTCCGTGTGTTGGATGTGATCCGCGAGCACGCGCTGAGCTTCGCGCGTGTCCGTGTCGGGAGGGACGTACACAGCGACGAGGATGAATGAGGCGAACTCCCGCGGGGAATAAAATGGCTTGCAGTTAATAAAAAGAAATTCCAGGGCGGGAGAACAGTGTTTGGAAATTACCGTTACATCAGAGCACCAGCTGCTGTTGATGTAGAAGCAGACTCCTCCTCCTGAGGATTTACCGGAGAGCTCTGTGTCTCGATCAGCACGAAACAGCTGAAATCCCTCGAGGCGCAGCGCGCTGTCCGGTGTATTTTCCCTGAGCCAGGTCTCGGTAAAACAGAGGGCAGCCGAGGAAGAGAGGTCCTTAAAACGCATCATCAGTCTCAGTTCATCTATCTTGTTAGAGAGAGAATTGGTATTGGACAGAAATATGCCAGGCAAAGTCATGCGCGTGCCTCTCCTGCGGAGCCGGACGAGAGTGCCCGCTCGTCTTCCTCTCTTTCGCCGTCTCACTTTTCGAGCTAAGCAATGAACCAGATCGGCGGCAGGAGCTAAAAAAAACTGGGAGTAGGTCCATGGGAGTGAAAGTCCTGATATTTAGAAGCTCTTCACGGGTATAAGAGCTGGCAGACACACAATTGACAAACAAAAACAAACAAAGGGTGCAGCGAAGCACCATGGCGACCACTGTGGGCGCCATCTTGCGCAAGATGAGAAAGCTCATTTCAGCCGCTTGTATCCACGATCTCGTTCTTTCGGTCATTACCGAAAGCTCGTGACCATAGGTGAGAGTAGGAATGTAGATTGACTGGTAAATCGACAGCTTTGCCTTAGAACTAAGCTCCCTCTTCACCACAACAGACAGGTACAATGTCTGCATCACTGCAGATGCTGCTCCAATCCGTCTGTCGATTTCTCACTCCATTTTCCCCTCACTCATGAATAAGACCCCAAGATACTTAAACTCCTCCCTTGGGGCAGGAGCCTGTCCCCAACCCAGGGAGGACAATCTACCTTTTTCCGGCTGAGGACCATGGACTCGGACTTGGAGGTGCTGATTCTCTTCCCAGCCGCTTCACAGTCAGTGGCAAACCGTCCCAGCAAGAGCTGTAGGTCATTGCTGGATGAAGCCAACAGGACAACATCATCTGCAAACAATAGAGATGAGATCCTGTGGTCACCAAGCATGACACCCTCCATTCCCTGGTTGCACCTAGAAATCCTATCCATAAAAATTATGGATAGGATGGATAGGATAGAAATTATTATAACTCTCACTGGGAATGAGTCCGACCGAGTGTTGGCAATATGAACCAAACTCTCACAACGGTTGTACAGAGACCGAATAGCTCGTAACAACAAGCCCGATACCCCATACTCCCGAAGCACCCCCCACAAAAAACCACGAGGGACGCGGTCAAATGCCTTCTCCAAGTCCACAAAACACATGTAAACTGGTTGGGCAAACTCCCACGAACCCTCGAGAATTCTCGAGAGGGTAAGGAGCTGGTCCGATGTGCCACGGCCAGGACGAAAACCACATTGATCCTCCTGAATCCGAGGTTCGACCACTGGCCGGATTCTCCTCTCCAGTACCTTGGCATAGACCTTCCCAGGGAGGCTGAGGAGTGTGATCCCTCTAAAGTTGGAGCACACCCTCCGGTCCCCTTTTTTGAAGAGAGGAACCACCACCCCGGTTTGCCATGCCAAAGGCACTGCCCCCGACCTCCACGCAATGTTGCAGAGGCGTGTCAACCATGACAACCCAACAACATCCAGGGCCTTGAGGTACTCAGGGTGAATCTCGTCCACCCCTGGGGCCCGCCCACCAAGGAGATTTTTAACCACCTTGGCGACCTCAGCCCCTGTGATAGGCCAGTCATCCCCGTCATCCCCAAACACTGCTTCCTCTGTGGAAGGCGTATCAGTGGGATTGAGGAGATCCTCGAAGTATTCCTTCCACCGCCCAACGATATCCCCAGTCGAAGTCAACAGCGCTCCATCCGCACCATACACAGTGTGGACAGGGAGCTGCTTTCCCCTCCTGAGCCGCCGGACAGTTTGCCAGAATCTCTTCGAGGCTGACCGAAAGTCTTGTTCCATGGCCTCACCGAACTCCTCCCATACCCGGGCTTTTTCTTCAGCAACCACCCGAGCTGCACTCCGCTTGGCCTGCCGGTACACCTCAGCTGCTTCGGGAGTCCCACAAGCTAACCAAGCTTGATAGGACTCCTTCTTCAGCTTAATGCCCCCCCCCCCCCACCACTGGTGTCCACCACTTGGTTCGGGGGTTGCCACCACGAGATGCACCGACCACCTTGCGGGGGCAGCTCTGGGCCGCTGCTTCAACAACAGAGGTGGAGAACATGGCCCATTCAGACTCCATGACCTCCTGCCTCCTGAAAAGGAGGATACAGGTCGATAGTTACTGAGAATATCAGGATCTGAATTACTCTTCTTCAAAAGGGGCTTCGCCACAGCCGTTTAAAGGGTGTGGGAAAAACACCAGTCTGAAGAGAACAATTTACAATGTTTAAAATCTCATGTTCGACGAATCCATAAAATGTTTTAAAAAGTGATGTGGGAATTGGATCTTAAAGGCAGGAGGTCAAGTTTACCTGGGAAAAAACACTACCAAGCATCTTAGCATTAACGAGGGCAAAACAGTCCAGTGTTTCCTCAGCTTAAGGTAAGTCCAAGATTTCATTAAAAGCAGTCTTCTGGTCAGACAAAATGTTGGATCTAATAGAATCAACCTTGCACCTGAAGTGGTCTGCAAAACTCTCACATAGAGAGCTGGACGGCAGGTTTGTGTTTTTATTAAAATCTGGGTTGATTAAGCAATCAATGGTTGCAAAAAGGACTTTAGAGTTATTGTTATGGGTTGAGATTATGTTGGCAAAATGCTCTATTCTCGATGTTTTGACTGCATTATTGTATATTTTTTTTTTCCACAATATCTTTATTGAACCTTTTTTTTTTTTTTTAACAAACATGATACAAACAATCAAACACTAACACTAAAGTACTACAAAAAAAAAAAAAATGCACTAAAAACACCAACAACCACCAACAAAATCAAGTCTTCAACAATGCTCCTCTGTTTAGTCTAGACAATCCAATACATAAGTATACATATTATGTTCACCAGTTTGGAATTTACAAGGTCCACACACATCATTCACCTTCTTCTTCAAGAGTTATGTTTAAATTTTTTACATAATCAATAAAAGGTCTCCATATATTCTCAAACACAATTTCCTTTGATTTCAGTATATATGTTATTCTTTCTAATGGAAGGTTTGTTAACATCTGTCTTAACCACTGAGTCACATCTGGTCTATGAGTCTTTTTCCATAATAGTGCAATACATTTTTTGGCATTAAGCAAACTGAGGTCTATGAATGTTCTTTCACTTTTATTGAAATTATGCTTTTCTGGGTACAGACCCAACAAAACCAGTTTAGGATTCAATATGATTTGTTTTGAGATTATTTTTTCAATTGTTACCCTCACCTCTTCCCAAAACATTCTTATTAATCTACATTCCCATAAACAATGAAATAGGGTTCCTTTACTTTCCATGCATTTTGTGCATGTATCTGGTATATTTTTGTTATATCTATTTAACTCCTCCGGTGTAACATACATCCGCATTAACCATTTGAAATGTATCAATTTAAGGCGTGCATTTATTGATTTGGTTTGAACTTCTGTACAAGCCAATTCCCATTGTTCCTCTGAAATTTCAATTTGCAGATCTTCTTTCCAGTAGTTTAATCTTTTCAGTGAATTTTCACTTGAAGATAGTGTCAATGAGTTATAAAACTCTGAAATAATACCCTTTCTTTTACTATCTTTCATCATCATTTTTTCCAAGGATGAATAAATAGGTCGAGTGAGAGCTTTATTTTGATTTGATCGAATAAAGTTTCTAAGTTGAAGATATTTAAAAAAATGTGTTCTATTGAGATTAAATTTGATCCTCAGCTCTTCAAAAGACATTATGTTGTCTGCACATGGCAAATATAAATCCTGAATCTTTTGTATCCCTTTTAAATTCCATACTTTAAATACAGCGTCCGCTCTCCCTGGTTTAAAATATTGATTACCCCATATTGGACTAAATTGTGACAATAACTGTGGTTCTTTTAAATAGTTTTTAGCTTCACACCATATTTTGATCATATGCTTTACAAATGGATTTTTAACTTGTTTTTGTAATTTTTTTGCCGAATCTGAGTATATGAATATGGGAAGAGGTAAAGGTAAATTGTATGATTCCATTTCAGTCCAGTGAGGGAGATCATTTGATGAAAAATAATATGTCATAGACCTCAGTTGTGCCGACCAATAATACAACATAAAATTTGGACAGTTCAGACCTCCACGATCAAATGGTAAATATAATAAAGACAGACGTAATCTAGCCCTCCTGTTGTTCCATATAAATTCCACTAACTTTTTTTTTATTCTTGAGAATAGATCTAAAGGTGGTGATAAGGGAATGTATTGAAATAAATAAAGTATTTTAGGTAAAATATTACTTTTAAGTATATTGATTCTCCCGATCATCGACATTGGTAGTGACATCCATCTCTGAGTTAACTCACTGATATCTGACATTAAGGCTTCATAGTTGACACTGGCGACTGATTCTAGCTTAGGCATAATTTGGATTCCTAAATATTTAAACTGATTTACAACATTGAATTGATTTACCTCAGGGGCTGGGTAATTTCTCTGGGTCTCATTTAGCATTAATATTGAAGATTTAGTTTTATTTATTTTATATCCTGATATTTCCCCAAAATTCTTTATTAAATTCAACAAGGTTGGAATTGATTTTTTTAGATTCGACATAAACAAAATTATATCATCGGCGTACAGGGAGATTTTATGTTCTGTTGGTCCAACTTTAATTCCATATATTTGTGAATGTAAACGTATCGCTATCGCTAAAGGTTCAATTGCCATAGTAAACAGTAAAGGTGAGAGTGGACAGCCTTGTCGACATCCTCTATTGATTTTTATTGGTTTTGAAATATTGTTATTTGTTAGGATTTCTGCTGTAGCATTATTGTATATTATTTGAACCCATTTTATGAAATTATTTCCAAGTCCAAACCTTTGTAGGACTTCAAAAAGAAAGGGCCATTCAACTCTATCAAAGGCCTTTTCGGCGTCCAATGATAGGAGAGCTGTATCCGGTGCTTCTTTATTAAAATAGATAATATTAAATAGTCTTCTTACATTATGGAAGCCTTGTCTGCCCTTTATAAAGCCATTCTGATCTCGATTAATAATATTTGGTAAAATTTCTTGTATTCGTCTTGCTAAAATTTTACAGATTATCTTAAGGTCGGCGTTTAATAGGCTTATTGGTCTCATATTTTCACATTTATTAGAGGGCTTACCTGGTTTTGGCAGCAGTATAATTAAGGCATTATTTATGTATGATGGTAAATTATTATTTTGAAATGCTTCTAAAACCATTTCCAAAAAAGGTTTTATTAATTTATTCTTAAATTTTTTATAAAGGTCAACTGGAAGACCATCTGGTCCTGCACTTTTTCCTGATTTCATATTATCAATGGCTAGCCCAACTTCTTCTTGACTAATTTTAGACTCCAATATCTCCCTGTTTTCATTTGGAATACACGGTATAGATAGTTCGTTCAAAAACCCATTTAGTTTTGTTAAATCAGGTTCATTTTTGGTATCATATAATTTTTCATAGTAATCTCTAAAGGCTCTATTAATTTCTAAAGGATCTATAACTACCTGTCCCTTACTTATAATACTGGTAATTGGTGTTTTAATTTCCAATTGTTTAATCTGCCATGCTAATAATTTTCCTGATTTTTCACCTTGTTCATAAAAAGATTGTTTCAATCTTAGAAGACTCGAGGCAGCTCTATTCGCTGATTTTTTGTCGTATTCAGCTCTCAAAATCAGTAATTCATTCTCCAACCTTGGGTCACTTCCTGCATACACTTTTTCCTGAAGATTTTTTATTTTATGTTCCAATTTAGCTCTCTCCTCTCGAGTCTTCTTAGATTTTGATCCTGTATAACTAATAATATGCCCCCTAATAAAAGCTTTGAAAGCCTCCCACTTTACACATGCTGATGTTTGTGTAGTATTGATGTCAAAGAACTCGTCTATCTGTTTTTCTATATACTTGACAAATTCCTCATCCTGAAGCCATTTATGCTGAAATTGCCATCTACCTGATTCCTTTGTCAATTTTTTATCTACATATATTAGACAACAGGGTGCATGATCAGAGATCACGATGTTATCATAAAAGCAGTTTTGAATCTTGGACCTTAATTCTGTGGAAATCAAAAAATAATCAATACGTGAGAATGTCTTGTAGGTACTGGAATAACAAGAATAGGCTTTAACTTGTGGTTTCATTTCTCTCCATATATCTAACAATCTCAATTCTTTCATAAAATGATTAATAGTCATCCTACATCCAATGTGCGTACAATCCAGTCCTGTTGATCTATCCACACCTGGATTCAATGTACAATTAAAATCCCCTGCTATTATATGTTGCCCTGTAAGTGATGATAAGATGATAAATAAATTAGCAAAGAACTTCTGATCATCTATATTGGGACCATATAAGTTCACAAGATTTATATTTTCTAATAGCAAAGAACCTTGAATGATTACATATCTTCCAAATTTGTCTCCAATTACATTTTTCACTTGAAAAGGAACTGATTTATGTATGAGAGTCATAACTCCCCTGGCTCGGGATGAAAATGAAGAGGTGAATACACTTCCCTGCCATCTACTCCTAATTCTTTTAACATCCTCCTCTATCAGATGAGTTTCTTGTAAAAACACAATTCTTGAACCCATGTCCTTTATTTTATTCATAACTTGTTTAAGTTTTTTTAAATTTTGTAGACCTCTGCAATTCCATGAAGTTAAATTAAGATTAACACTTTGGTCCATGATCAATAGAGAGTTTAGGATTACCTTGCAGTGTAAACATGCTCATACAGAGAAGCAAAAACATGAGTGGTTGAACATTCATCCTACAAACTACACACAAACAAATTTCCCCTTCCCACACTTGTGGCAAACCCCCCAAAATCAAAAGAAAAATTCTGTCTCCCGATATAGCCATCGACCGTTCCACACCCACGGGGAACAGCCTAAGCCACTCCTTCTTCATCCTCCCAATCACCCTAACTCTACTGCTTTTAATGACGTAACATTAACTCTCCTCTGTAGTTTTCCAACTTAACTCCAAAATTTTTAACAACTTTGTACATCATAGTTTTGTTTTGTTTTTTGTTTGTTTTGTTTTTGTTTTGTTTTTTTAATATATAATACAATCTATATTTTGTGCATTATTGTATATTTTTAATTTATTCTGTAGTATTTGGTAATTGATGGTTAATTTGTTTTTCCTCCATTTCCTCTCAGCCATCCTGCACGCCCTTTTCAGTTTTTGGATGTGGTTGTTTCTCCATGGAGGCTTTAGTTTATTCCTGACTGTCCTTGAGATTATTGGGGCAACTCTGTCAATGGTTGTTCTTAATTTACTGTTAAAATTATCAACAACTAGAAAAGCACTCGGAGAGCGCAGACTTCCGCCAAGCGCCACAGTCCCCCCCCCCCATACAGTGTTTGTGTGTATGTTTTCAGATTCCTTGACCATGAAAACATATGACTAGCAATTGGATTCACAATGATAGGATTAGTGGTTCAGTAGTAAAAGCATTACCTCCTTGGCGGAGGTAATAAACTGAAGTGTTGGTGTTGTGTCCATCTCCTCCATCTCCAAACTCCCAGGCTGCGGGCGTTGCAATTCATCGCACAACCGCGTACAACCCACAGGCCAATGGGTTATGCGAGCGTTTTCATAAATCACTGAAAGCAGCACTCAGGGCTTCACTGACGGATGCAAATTGGGTAGACAGGTTGCTGTGGGTTTTATATTGGGGTTGCGCTCCGCGGCAAAAGAGGATTTGGAAGCTTCCCCGGCAGAGAGCTTGTTTTTGTGCAGCCCCTATGGCTGTCCGGGGAATTTCTGCCAAATAATCCCACACCGGAGAGCTGCCCATCTCAGCTTTTGCAGCGTAGCGCAAACACAGGCACGCTGCCGGGCCCGGCCCACCGCTGTTTTCCGTGTGCTTTTGTGCCTAAAACTTTGAAGAACACGGAATTCGTGTTTGTCAGACACGACGACCAGCGCCCTCCATTGCGCCTGCACACATGTTGAAAATGGCCGTATCTCACAATGTTAAAGAATCCTTTAAAAAATTCCTGTATCCAGACGGTGATCCGGATCCTCCCCAAAATTTAATCAGTTCTTCCTTGTACCATTTCCAACAACGCTTGAAAATTTCATCGAAATCCGTCCAAAACTTTTTGAGTTATCTTGCTAACCAACAGACAGACAGACAAACAGACAAACGCTGGCAAAAACATAACCTCCTGCGGCCTGCGGCCTGGTGGAGGTAATAAAATCACAGCATGCAGATAAAATAACTGGGGGAGTGTTGTGTAAGAGTTTGATAAAATCAGCAGCCACTTCAGGTGTCAGATCAGAATCACAATCAGAATCAGAATGAACTTTATTGCCAAGCACGTTTACAAGGAAACACAAGTAAACATACGAGGAATTTGACTTGACATTGGGCGCGCTAGATAAGCGCATCCCAATGACGCGGCAGCCATGCAAGGCGCCTGTCATACAGTGGGGGGGTAAAGAGGGGGAGGGGGGAAGGGGGTAGGGAAACACAATGGGCAGAGAGAAAAAAGCATTGTTAATCAAAATAAAGCTCATTATATGACCAAAATTGTGATTACCTAGAAAAAAACTCTCTAATGCACATATAAATTAGCAGACAATAGATCACACAAAACAAGAGTTGAGAGAGTCAGTGTATGTTTATATATCAGTGAATGTATCAGTCCTGTAATGTTGTATGCAGTGTAGTGTAGGTGTGTCAATCGCTAGTGAACAGCAGAGGGCGCCTCCTGGCAGTGGATGGATGTTAATCATGTGATCTATAAGCAAGTCCAGAGTCTCTCTCTCTTGCTTGCAGGTGGCAAGTTGAAGACACATGGTACACTGTCCTTGAGAGTCCAGTCTGTTGAAACAACAGTGATTGTGTCGATTGTTTGGGTTAGCCACTTCTTCAGCCTTATCCTTCATCGAGGAGGAATGTAAACAGGGGCACCAAAACACAAGGTCAAATCTGCACAGTGCACTCAGAGAGTAGAATTTTCCTCTCTTCATTCTGTTCTTCAATTTCAAACAGGCTTGAATAATGCTTTAGAATCATTCTCTGGAGAGCACTCAGCGATCCCCAGATGTAATCCACCTACCAAAACATGGGTAAACATGTCCAAGAGTCCGTTCTCTCTTCAATGCATGCCAGGTGGTAAATTCCATGTTAATCCTATTTACCGCTGTCAGTCAGTGCCCCCCCAGCTGGACGAATTGTTGAATTTGTTGAGGGAGCTACGCCAGGGTCCGCATTTGATTAGCTCACCCAAATATAATTTCAATACACCAGGAACTCCAGGGCCAAACAGAAAATCCTGTGATCATTTCAATCATCAGTCGAATCACACAGACACATGAATTCCAATACCATGAGTCTTCGTTGGGTTCCCCCTGACCCGATCTTCTTCTTTTAAAGTGGTGACAATCGCATATAAGCCGCTTTTCCAGATCTATAATTTCCATTTGGATTAAGATTCAGCCAGAAGAAGAGCAAAAGACACAGACATCGCAAGCAGGGAATATTAGAGGAAAGGAGAGGAGGAAAGGAAAAGTGTCTGCTCTCTCTAAGAGCCGGAAGTGAAGATGATGCAGATGATGCTTCCTCACAGTTCGCACCGAGGTCTCCCGTTGCATAAAACCAGTGATGTTAAAAAACACACAGTAATGGTCAGATACAGCCAAGTCAACAACAGAGGACACACTCATGGGCAGGCCATGGCTAATGACAAGATCCAGAGTGTGTCCCCCATTATGAGCCAGCTGCATGACATGTTGAGTAAAATTCAGACGTGAGCAGGTCATTAAAATCTTCTGACATATGGTTGCCCTGCTTATCAGTGTGGAGATTAAAATCATCTGAAATGAGAATAAAATTATACGAGGAGTGGATTATTGATAAAAACTCAGAGAACTCATTAATAAAAATAGGGCAGTATTTGGGTGGTTTGTAAACTGTGACACATAAAATTGCAGGGTTGCAAAAGACAAAAGCGTGGTGCTCAAATGCGGTATATTGATTGGGTAAGATTTGCTTTACTGCAAGTGAGGAAGAAAAAATAGAAGCAGTACCCCCACCCTTCCTGCCCTTTCTTATGGAAAAAACTGAACTAAAATTTGGTGGGGAGGCCTCAGTTGAGAACCGCTGGTGCATCCGTGCCAAGCCATTTCTCTGTTAAAAATAAACAGTCAATCTTTTTATCTAAAATTAGGTCATTGTTGATAAAAGACTTGTTGGCAAGTGAACATATATTTAAAAGAGCCATATTTAGGGTAGATGGTGAGTTATTAATGGATGGGTAATTTGTTTTCTGTGGATTATTGTCAGGAGGCTGACTGATCCACAGAACGTAGGCAGTGTGGGCATGAGTTCTTATGAACTCAATGTTTTATGGATGTAGGTCTGTCCGTGATCAATGACCTAATGGGGAAAGGTGGGTAGTGAATGAATTTCCAGACCAGATGGTGGAGGCTGACAGAAATGGGACTGGTTGGAGACAGTCGGAGGAGGGCTGGTGGTAGATGCATCTGGGACCCTTTCTTTGTCCCAGACCACCACTTCAGACCAGGCCATCTGATTTGGCATTGAGCAGGAGGAAGGCTGTGGGTAAACGGAGGGGTCCCAGGCGACTGTATCTCGAAGGGCTGAGTCACTTAAGGCCATTTTTTGGACTCTTGAGCCGCTAAAAGACTGTTTGTGACAGTGTGTCAGTGTGTCAGTCTGTGACAGCAGTGGATATCCTCCTCCAGGTCAGAAATTTTCTTTTGTGCTTTCTGCAGAAGAATTTTATCATCCCCAGGCACTGACATGTCCATTTTTGACTTTAAAAACATTAACGGTCCAGCCATTGGGATCTGCATGATCAATATACAGTAGCTGATCAATAAAGTTCGAGTTCTATTAAATAGGAATAATTAAAAAGTTAATATCAATAAAAAAGATAAAAATTTAAAACAGAGTAGGTAAAATAAATAAAAACAGATAAAATAACCAGTACGTGTTACAGTGACCGAGTTTTCAAACAGACGCTAACACATGCACCAATATGACAATTTCGTCTTGTAATTATTTTTCTGTATACTCACTCAGTGTGAAACTTGGACCTGTTAAGATGAACATAAAGCTGATATCCTGGCAGGAACATGTCAACATTGACACTTTTCCAGCTGTTTTTGATAAAGGTGTACCATTTACTTTTTTGTGCTTGTGAGCAGGTTTTCATCTCGACCTAGTATTTGTGTGTTCAGGTAATATAGAAGTTGAAATATATCTGCCAAGTATGTCGGCCTTGCACACCACTCACCACTTGCAAGCAGCTTACTGCACCTCTCATCAGTCAAAAACACTTTTAGTTCTCCTCGGAGCTCAGCACTTTTCTGCGTGACAACCATCCGACCTCACTATGAAACAGTAAGGTTTTATGCTCGGCTCCCATTTCCTCACATACAGATGAAAATATGTTTTTCAGAGGTCTTGCGTTTACAAAGTTTATTATCCACATAACATCATTCAACACAAGAGCAAGGTCTGCCGGTAAAGTTGAGGCAATGAGTGTCTCGAGATGCAATAAGCCATGTGTAACAACAACATCTAAGTGTCTCTTTCACTCTGCTAATAAACCCTTTGGTGCGCCTGACCATCAGTATTCCATCAGTACAGGACCCAGTTCAGAGTCTGAATCTTTCCTTTTCAAATATTTATCCATCGCTGTTTTTCATCTAAGTCATTGCAACCTCTAGCACATCTTAACAAGGCCATTAACCTCCATAAAACACATGAAGAAGAAGGGGATGACGAAAAAGAAGAAAATAAGATGGTATCCATTATTGCGTTCATACTGCCACCTACTGACATGGAAGAGACACTACACATGCCTGACAACAGCAAATTATTTGCAATTTTTTGGACCAATTAATAAGTGAAATAAGACAAAATCCTGAGGACCCCTGAACATTCTGTCAAGGACCCCCTGGTGTCCTGAAAAGCAAGGATCGCTGCTGGTGGCAGCTCTGCTAATGTTAGCCACACTCTGAATGAAGCTCACCACACTGAGTAGGTAAATTTGAAGTCGAGTTCAACAAGTTGGAAATTAGTGGCTAGGAACATCCACACCTTTGTTCGCTGTGTCTCACTGAAGGACTCAGTTACATTTGCTAATGCAGCTGACTCCGACATCAGGGAGGTGAACAGAGGTTTGGCCAAAAGTGATAACACTCATTAGCCAGAACTTTCTAGAGGCAAATGATTTGCACAGCTTTGTCTTATCTTTTTTCAGTGAGAGTAGACCCAAAATATTCCCAAGCAGACTACTAATTACACTTAGTTTACAACAGTCAGTCAGCATATAAAACATTTTACAAAGCTCACCTGAATGTTCACGGTAGAAGGAGCCCTCAGGGGACATTTCTGAAATGTAATAGTACAGAATTATAGTATAACATTGTTATGTCAGCTTAATGAAAGAAGAGCAGGTGATTTAAATATACCATGCCAAACTTTTATACTACGCTTGATGCTGAACAAGGTGACTATCTGTCATGTGTAATTGCTGTTTAATTATTCTTCTGTTCACTCATGCTTAAAGATTCTTTCTCCACCTCTTATGATTTAGGTGAAACATAAGTTATACTATTTAAATTACAGAAAAAAAATACAGAAAAAAACAGCAGCATGAAGAACAGTGCAGGTACAGAGCAGAACAATGGTGGCTGAGTAAAAGAGTGAAGAGTTATATTGATAACATATCAACCTGTATGCTTTCATCAAGTGTAGCTTGTCTTGGCAACCAGGTGTTGACGTATACGCTAATGCAATCACTGCAAGCCAGTGGTCCTGATTTCTTGCGATTGCTTTCATTGATTTTTAATTGAAGATAAACCAAATATTTATGAGGGCTGTTCATTAAAGATTTCCCCTGACTCATTCCCCATGGACTGAGAGGAACCACACTTTGGCACAGTTATTAGTTTTTCTCTGCAGAGGTGCCACCAAAGGTCACACACGTCTCCCATCGCTGTGGAGACCACACCTGTAAAAGTCTGCAGGATGTGTCAGAAGCCCCAACTTGAGATCTGAAATCAGAAATTCGTCATCTTGGAAGTGCTTGCCCTTTAAAAATGACTTCATGATTTAAAAGAGGTTGAAGTCATATGAGGTGAGGAAGGACTTGACAGCCACGGGACCGTGTTTTCATCTGAACACGCCACACCTCTCAGTTTTTATGACCTTTTGCAATTTCTGCAGCAGTGAGGCATAGTAAGTCCTGGTAAGTGTGATACCCTTTTCCAGGAAATCCATCTTCAGTAATCCATGCTGCTTCCAAAAGTCCTTGAGCATGACCTTGCCCACTGAGGGTTGGACAGGTGCCTCCTTCAGTGGTGGTGGTGAGCCAAAATGCTTCCTTTGCTTCAACTGGGCTTTAGTCTCTGGATCACAGTGATGGACCCATGTTTCATCCTGCATGATTAGTCTGTCGAAGAAGTCCTCCTGCTTTTCTTGGCACATGTCCAAAGGAGCCTGGGAATACATGACTTGTTCCTGCTTCTTGAACGGTGTGAGCAACTGGGGTATCCATCTTGCAGACAACTTCCACATGTGCAAATGACCATGGATGTTTTTTTCCACAGACCCCACACTGATCTTAACATCTTGGGCTAGTTGGTGAACAGTTTTGCGGAATCCTCCAAAACAGTAGCATCCAGTTGCCAGATGATTTCTTCATTAATTGTGCACTATTGTCCCCTGGGAATGGGTGCCATGTCCACTGATGTCCCACCACACTTGAACTGTCGATGGCAGTGCTCTGCTATGTCATATGATGGGGCATCCGCCCCATAAGTCTCTTTCATCTCATCAGACTTTTCCAGTGGTGAGTACAGGAACCTGCATTCAACTGGCTCCATTATCACACTTTACTCCACCTTAGCATCTGTAAACTAGAAACTCTAAGGAGTTCAGAGCTGCAAATAGCCACATGGCCTATAGAGATTTGTATTATTATACATGTACAATTTCAGCCTCCTACAGTAACTGGAAGTGGATCACGAGAATTTATTTTAATGAGCGGTCATCTCACTTTGAAGCTATATAAACAGTTACTAATATAAGTATTTGATGTGAGAGATAAACACAATAGAACCAATTTATTGAAGGCATTTCTTGGTAGAGCTGTGCGATATGATCAAAATTTCATATCACAATATAAGTAATCTTATTTGACAATAACGATATATATCATGATATCACGATATACAATTTTCTGTAAATTCTATAGTTTATATATAATAACCAATAAAAAGGACCATCTCTATTTGTAAATTTTGAATTGCACACTGAAAAAAATCAATTGTACAAATTAATCTGTCATTAATTTAATGCACCTTTTTTCCTCTTAATTTTGCAGTGTTGTTATAAAATTGTTTTTTAATGTCCATTTGAGATGATGTCAACTTTATTCATTATCACTACTTGACTAATTAAAAATGATTGCAAATCAAGTTACATTAACAGCCAGTTTGTTCCTCCGACACGGTTTAATTTTTAAATTTAGTGTGTATGCAGCCACTGTCACACACTTTTGCAGCTTTAGTGATATTTTCTTAGACAAAGTTAAGAAACTCAGCAGTGATTTAAACCAAAGAAACGATGAGCTGATACACTATAATGTTTCTTATTAGCGACAAGTTACCATTGTCATTTAGCATTTGCTGTTTTATAATTAGAGAGACATGGTGTTAACGTTACTTACCTCCAATTAAAACCAGGTTAGAGGACTATCCTCTCTGACGCAGCATGGTGGGAAACATCCCACATCCCTGGCAAACAGAAGTAGTGGCTACATGACCAAACCATTAACTTGGAGTTAGCTGCTGTGCTAACCATTAGAACCCACACACCTGGTGCACTGCGGGGGAGAGGCGGGGTGGTGACAAGTAGAAACGGGGTATGTGTCATTTAAATCCCGATATAATGGATACAGTTTTATATGAAACAGTAGATGGTTTTTATTGCATCGCTGATACATATCGTCATATCACACAGCCCTATTTCTTGGCATCAGGAAGTTGAGGAACATGGTTGGTTGTTGTCATGGGCAACATTTGACTCTTTCCACCTCATCTAGTCAAAATGGCTGCTTTGATGGATGTAGAACTTAAATTAAACATCAACTTGACTACGAGCATTTAATAAATAGGCATCACGGTAATGTTATCCTTAATTACTGCAGACACAGTGATCGAGTGGTTAAAAGCTCTGCTATTGTGTCAGCTTTAGCAATCACATTTGTCCGGCGTCTGCAGTGTTGCCCTGCTTACATTATGGAGCTGGAGGACTGGATTTAGAAGAAAGAAAGTGCAGAGTAACAGAAAACAAACCACAAGGATAAAATAGGTTTGAAATCGCCCCTTGAGCTTTGAGCAATCACGGATGTGATGTTTCAATCACCCTTCCCGCACCATGAGGGCATAAAAGTAATTCTTGCGTGGAAAATGGAATATTGATTATGCGGCCCGTGCAGTTGTCACTGTGCTTTTAGTTCTCAATTATCAGCAGCAAGGCAAATCAACTCGTACGAATTCTGCTGCAAAGACTTGTTGAGCCCGAGGACGGGAATGTATGTTAATTTTTCTCCTTCCCTTCCACTCGTGTCCGGGGTAGCAGCACTGTTCTGTCACTCCGGCCCAAAACAAAAATCAGAGTTTCTGGGTTTATTTGAGCCTCCGTGCATTTTATATCAGTAACTTCTGGGCTTTTCTGCTTGCCAGCTTACATTACCTGGAACGACCCTCACATTGGAGGCAGGCTTGTCACAGCAGTTTATCATGTGAACTCTTAAAAAGTGAAGACTTATCGAGTTTGTCTTAGCGAGGGGGAAACAGAATGAGGGTTTTAGACTAAATGTTCCACTGGGAGCAGAGGTAGAGTGCTGCTGCTGCTGCTCACAGGGTGATTTGGCTTGAGGCAACCTGACAGTGAGCTGGGCACTTGCACACATGCAGAGACACACACACTCAACAAACACACAAGCAGTGTGGCAGAGAGCAGCGCGCACTCATTTACTCTGTTTCTTCTCAACACAGACATTCACAAATGCCAGCCCAGCTCCCCGACTGCTTTAACACTGAAAATCAATGGCTGCAGAGCCCGACTGGTCCGAGTGGAAAAAATAAAGAAATCAATGCAGACTTATTAACTGAGCAGAGCTTCCTTTACCGCCGACACAAAAATATGTGCGTGCGTTTGACTTGGTTTGTGTCTGTGAATGATGATGGCTGCTGATGCTGCTCACAGGCAGGATGCGCGAGTGCATGAACACATGTGCATGAACACTTCCTGTTCTTGTGTCTCTGAATGTTGGTGGCTGGTGCCTGTGTACAAGCGCTGTATTGTGGGTGTGCTCTGCATGTTTATGAGCGTGTGTGTGTTTGTGTGTAAGTGGTCCTGGCTATCTCTCAAAGTCAGTGTGTTACTCTTAGGTTAGTGCCCCCCCCCCCCCGTGCATCAGCCTCAGTTTGTGCACAAAAGGATGCTCTGAGACAGATGATTTAGCACCTGCCAGTCAGAGCAGAAGGACGAGAGATGTGGAAAAACAAGAGGTCATGGCAGTAGGTGATTTATTATTTTTTTATAAGGGGGATGGGGGACATTCATCAATTTAGCATGAGGTACAAGTGTATAAATGTAAATTAGGTACAAATTTGCAAGAATAAAGGTGCATAGCTATAATAAAAGATGACAGTTTAAAACTTTATAAAAAAAAGTCAGAAATGACAATTTAATTACACAGAGTAAAAATTTAACCAACATCCACATGAGTGTTACAATTTTATGAGGAAAAAAGATGAACATTAACAGGAAAAAAGTCACAAATTTATGAGAATTTTTTTTTTGCAAATTTATGAGAAACTAGTGCATACCCGTGCATGCCCGTAGAAATCAAGTATAAACAAATATTTCTGAATGCCCGTAGAAAGTTACTGTTACCATGGCAGCAGTAACCATGGTGATGCCTGCCTTTGATCTTTGACATGGTACCCATGCATGCCCATAGAAAACATGTCTTTGATCTTTGATGATGTGTCTGTCTGGCAACAGAAATCATGGTGAAACCTGCCTTTGATGTTTGACGTCACCACTCATTCAGTGATGTCTGCCTTTGATCTTTGATGATGTCATAGCAAGTCCTATGATCGTGATGCACACACACGTGATGCACACTCTATGTGCAACACATCAGATTGATTGTCTTTGATTAATTGTCTATGTTTATTGCACTGTCCCTGTCAAATAAACTAATCTACTACTACTACTACTACACATACCTTTGATCTTTGATTTCACCACTCGTTCAGTGATGCCTGCCTTTGATCACTGATGATGTCATAGCGACTTCTATGATCTTCGATGATGTCATAGTGAGTCCTATGATACTGAGTGATGCCTGCCTTTGATCTTTGACATGGTTACCATGGCAACAGTAACCATGGTGAAAACTGCCTTTGATCTTTGACATTGTTACCGTGTCAACAGTAACCATGGTGAAAACTGCCTTTGATCTTTGACGTTACCCCTTGTTCAGTGATCCCTGCCTTTGATCTTTGATGATGTCGTACAGTGATGCCTGCCTTTGATATTTGATGTCACCACTCCTTCAGTGATGCCTGCCTTTGATCTTTGATGATGTCATAGCAAGTCCTATGATCATGACACACATGCCTGCCTTTGATCTTTGATGCTACCACTCGTTCAGTGATGCCTGCCTTTGATGTTTGACATTGTTACCATGGCAACAGTAACCCTGGTGAAACCTGCCTTTGATCTTTGATGTCACCACTCGTTCAGTGATGCCTGCCTTTCATCTTTGATGATGTCATAGTGAGTCCTATGGTCTTGAGTGATGCCTGTCTTAGAGCTTTGATGATGTCATAGCGAGTCCTATGATCGTGAGTAATGGCTGCCTTTGATCTTTGACATGGTTACTGTGGCAACACAAAGTCCTATGATTGTGATAAAACGACATTGGCGGTCCTATGATATTTGGCATCATAGGAACATCATAGGACATCTTGTAGACATCATAGGAACATCATAGGACATCATGTAGACATCATAGGATCATCATAGGCGGTCCTATGATCTTTTAGCGAGTCCTATGATGATGACAGACACACAGACACACAAGAGATTTCTTTAATTTATATAGTGAAGTTGAAAATTTACAGAAATTTATGAAGAAAAAATGTCTGAGAAGTTTCTAATCTATGTGAAAAAAAAGTTGAAAATTTACAGAAAAAACTTTATAAATCTTTGAGGAAAACTGCAAATTTATGACAAAAACATAATTTTTGAGAAAAAGTTTAAAATCTATGAGAAAAAAGATTCACATTTGTGAGAGAAAAGATGGGAAGTTACAGAGAAAAAGTCACAATTTTATGAGAAAAAAGTTGCAAATTCATGAGAAGTTGAAAATTTAGGGATAAGGGATGAGGACCATCTTCTTTTAGATTTGATTGGTGGTTGGCAACCAGCTTACAGGTGCGTTACCGCCACTGACTTGATTATCATCACTCTATATCTTTGTATAAGGAGTTCCTACAAGGAGTTCCGAACAACTCCTCACGTGCGAAAAAAAACATCCGTCCCTGGACTGTGTCCTCTATAGAGCTCTTTTGTAGTCACAAAGACCGCTCAAAGTGCTTCACTAGTATGTACACTAGCTCTCTATTCTGAGGGCTTATCAGGGACAGACACCTAGGACACAGAAAGTGTGGAGTGGAGTGCATGGAGTGTGCACCTTCTAGCTGTGAGGCAACAGTACCACTTCACACCAAACTGAAGGGACACAAGGGGAGGAGAGGAGAAAGCTGAAGCTGGAGAAGGCGATTTGGACTAAAAGAGAACTCAGCTCTGGGTCATCACATAGCTCTGTGAGCAGTGTTCCCCGGGAAATGACAGCTTCTATTTCTGCAGGGTTGTTTGCCTATAACACAAGCTTGCAGGAACTGTGGTTGGCCTTCGAGCCCGGCGAGCAGACCTTCCCTCATCATAGGAGTTACCATAACAACGGATGAGGCGGACCTGCACCAGTGGCAGCGCAGGGATATGAACTTTGATTCCCGCCTCCAGCACTCCAGCTAGTCTGCTGCACCTCCGCTACATCATCACCTGCCCTATTTGGGAAAAAAAGAGAGAGAGCAAGAATGAGAAACTGATAATAGCAGCACTATGCAGGGTATTTACTGTGCTGTGATTGTTTTTCCCAGCCAGGCCATGATTGTTCAGTGGTGGATGATTTGTTTGAGGTGTGTGTGTAAACATAGCGCAGTGTCAAGAATAAAAGAGACAATTATAAGTTCAGGAATGTCCAAATGAACAGACTCCAAAGTTGATCTGGAGTCCAGTGCAGAAATAATGTTTGTGGAGATGTGTGTGGGCGCACGCCGGGAGGCGGACGCCGCCGGTGAATGCTGAGCAGGGCTTTGTGTGATGTGGGGTTTATTAGATTTCCTTTGGCATTTGTTGACTGACACCTGCCCTGGCAGGTCTTTACAGATGCTCTTTTCTGACACTCAGATCTTTGCACACAGCAACAAGCTTTTCCTGACCAGATAGAGTGATGATATAGAGTGAAGTACGTGACGGTGATGCACCTGTGGGCAGGTTGCCAACCGCCAATCAAATCTAAAACAAGAAGAAGAAGAACAACAACAAGCTTTAATCATGCTATTTACACCCACCACACCACACAAACAATAAATATTATTTTTATATAATAATAATAATAATAATAATAATAATAATAATTACTATTATCCTATAATTATTCAATAAATAGTCAATAAAGATACAGTGGATAAACTAAGTATTGAGCACATCAATATGATCTGCAGTAAACATATTTCTAAAGGTGCTACTGACATGAATTTTTCACCAGATATTCCTACCGATCCCACCAGTGACGTGTGGTCAGGGCAGGCAGGTGAGGCTGAAAATCACGGTCAGAGGCTGCGCAGTACTGCTGCCCCAACAAGAGGGGGTGTGCTTGAGCACCATAAGCACAGGTTTATTTTGATGTAGACAAGGGTGTAAGCAAGCACGTCAGCACTCGTTCAGTGATGCCTGCCTTTGATCTTTGATGGTGTCATAGCGAGTCCTATGACCGTGACTGATGCCTACCTTTAATCTTTGTTGTCCTATGATCGTGAGTGACGCCTGCCTTTGATCACACACAGACACACACATACGTAGTATAGAGTCTATACTATGGTGTCTATATGACATCATATAGACATCATAGCGATCATAGGAACGTCACAGGCGATCCTATGATCTTTTAGCAAGTCTGATGGTCGTGACAGAAACACAGACAGACAGACAGACAGACATCACTATATACAGTATATACTGTATAAAGTGATAGTGATTTACAAGTAAATCAGTGATTTACAAGTAAAGGTAAGACTGGGCATGCATATCAGTTGTAAATCACTCTATATACAATTCAAGAAACCTGTGTCTGTCTGTATGTCTGTCATGACCATAGGACTCACTAAAAGATCATAGGATCGCCTATGATGTGCCTATTATCTGTACATGATGTGTCTGTATTCAAAGCCAGGCATCACTCACGATCATAGGACATCAAAGATCAAAGGCAGGCATCACTCTTCTTTTAGATTTGATAGGTGGTTGGCAACAAGCTTACAGGTGCATAACTGCCACTGACTTGATTCTTCGTATTAGTTCTTACTCTATATCATCACTCTATATACTGTATGTTGGCCGTGGCAACTGCCACCATCATCACTATTCTCACGCTCACTCACGATCATAGGACATTAAACATCAAAGGCAGTCATCACTCATGATCACAGGACTCACTATAACACCATCAAAGATCATAGGACTTGCTATGACATCATCAAATATCGAATGCAGGCATCATAGGACTCGCTCTGCCATCATCAAAGATCATAGGACTAAAATGACATAATCAAAGATCAAAGGCAGTCATCACTCACGATCAGAAAATCTGTGTGTCTGTGTGTAATCAAAGGCAGGCATCACTCACAATCACAGGATATCAAAGATCAAAGGCAGGCATCACTCACGATAATAGGACTCGCTATGAAATCATCAAAGATCATAGGACTCGCTATGACATCATCAAATATCAAATGTAGACATCATTGGACTCACTATGCCATCATCAAAGATCATCGGACTCACTATGACATCATCAAAGATCTAAGGCAGTCATCACTCACGATCGTAGGGCTTGCTGTGACATTATCAAAGACCATAGGACTCGCTATGACGCCATCAAAGATCAAAGGCAGTCATCACTGAATGAGTGCTGGCATGCTTGCTTACACCCTGGCTTACACCTGTTTTCTATGGGCAGGCAGAAATACTTATACTTGAATTCTACGGGCATGCAAAGGTATGCATGGGCATGCACAGGTATGCACTAGTACTACCAATAATTAGTAATAACTAGTGCATACACATGCATGTGCGTCAAAACCCATGCATGCCCGTAGAAACTAAGTATAAGCAAGTATTTCTGCATGCCTGTAGAACCAAAGTGTAAGCAAGCATTTCTGCATGCCCGTAGAAAGTTACTGAGTCCTATGATCTTTGATGATGTCATAGCAAGTCCTATGATCTTTGATGATGTCATAGTGAGTCTGTTGATCTTTGATGTCATAGTGAGTCCTATGATCTTTAGCGAGTCCTATGATCGTGAGTGATGACTTCCTTTGATCTTTGATGACATAGTGAGTCCTATTATCTTTCATATCATACCACTCGTTCAGTGATGCCTGTCTTTGATCTTTGATGATGTCATAGCGAGTCCTATGATCTTTGATGATGTCATAGAGAGTCCTATGATTGTGAGTGATGCCTGCCTTTGATCTTTGATTTCATAGTGAGTCCTATGATCTTTGATGATCAAATAGTGAGTTCTATGATCTTTGATGACGGCATAGCGAGTCCTATGATACTTGCATTTGATCTTTGATGATGTCATAGCGAGTCCTATGATCTTTGATGATGTCATAGTGAGTTCTATGATCTTTGATGATGGCATAGCGAGTCCTATGATGCCTGTGTTTAATCTTTGAATGAATGAATGAATGAATGAATCTTTATTTCGGATAAATAAGATAAGATAAGATAAGCCTTTATTAGTCCCACAATGGGGAAATTCCAGGATTGCAACAGCACAGGGATAGCAACACTCAGAGCAACAATCAGAAGGCAAGAAAAAAAAAAAAAAAAAAGAAAAAAAGAAAGAGCAGCTAATATACATACGTACATATTACTATAAAATATATACATATATACACACACACAGACACACAGTGCAGAGCATTGTAGCTGGATGGAATAAATATATGAATATGTAAACACACAGTGCGGAGCATTGTAGCTAGATGGAATAAATATGTAAATATATAAACACCCACAGTACGGAGCAATGTAGCTAGATGGAATAATATGTAGATATATAAACACACAGTGCGGAGCATTGTAGCTAGATGGAATAAATATATAGATATATAAATATAAACACACCCAGTGCGGAGCATTGTAGCTAGATGGAATAAATATGTAAATATATAAACACACACAGTGCAGAGCAATGTTGCTAGATGGGATGAAACAGCACAACCGTCTACTTAGTTATCCTACATGGTATGATTATGTGCCCATACATATTCTCACTCTCCATAGCGACCGGTATTTTCCTAGTTGTATGCCGGGGGGGGACCATTGTGTAAGTCTATTGCATCTTTTGCATTCAAAAAACTATTAGTTTGTTACGTCTTTTTGCTATCTCTGCGAGCAGCCCTGCTTAGGTTGTACAGTCTGACAGCCGTAGGTAGGAAGGACCTGCGAAACCTCTCGGTTGTGCACCTGGGATGATGTAGTCTGCTGCTAAATGAGCTCCTCAGTGCATTCAGTATGTCCTGCATAGGGTGGAACTCGGACTCCAGCAGAGATGACAGTTTAGCCACCGTCCTTCTCTCTCCTATCTCCTCCACCGGATCAAGGCGCTGCCCCAGGACAGAGCTAGCTTTCTTGATCAGTTTGTTCAGTCTCTTCCTATCGGCTGCAGTAATGCCACTGCCCCAGCAGACCACTCCAAAAGTGATGGCTGATGCCACCACCGTGTCATAGAATGTCTTCAGCAGCGCGCCTTGTACACCAAAAGACCTGAGTCTCCTCAGCAGGAACAGCCTGCGCTGTCCCTTCTTGTAGAGTGCGTCAGTATTGTGTGACCAGTCTAGTTTATTGTTCAGATGAACACCCAGGTACTTATAGACTGTCACCATCTCAATGTCTGTTCCCTGTATATTTACTGGTGCTGTGAGGGGTTGTCCTTGCCTGCGGCAGTCCACCACCAGCTCCTTAGTTTTCCTCGTGTTGATCTGGAGGCAGTTCCGATGGCACCAGTCCACGAAGTCCTGGATAAGCCCTCTGTACTCAGCTTCATCTCCATTGGAGATGAGGCCAACGATCGCAGAGTCATTAGAGAACTTCTGTAGATGGCAGTGTGTTGTGTTGTGTAAGAAGTCCGCAGTATAAAGAGTGAACAGGAAAGGAGCCAGCACCGTTCCCTGGGGGGCCCCCGTGCTACTGATGATCGTGTCGGACACACAGTCCCGGGTTCTCACAAACTGAGGCCGGTTCGTGAGGTAGTCCAGGATCCATGATGACAGGTGCTGGTCCAAATTAGATGTAAAGATTAAAAGGGACCAGTGTGGGGAACCCACTCAGTAGTTACTCATTAGTTTTCCCTCAGACTGAAGTGGAAGATCAAAGGTGGGGAGAGTGTGGGGAGTGATATGTTAATGCAGCACCCTAGGTAGCAGAGAAGTGTTAGTGCTGTGATATAAAAGAGAGTGCCTGCAACCTGGTGGGATGCTGTCTGATTCTGGTGAATGTGAGAGTGGAATAAAGTTTCATCTGCTCGGAAAAGTTCGGCCTGGTTATTTCTCTCCACACTGGTGACCCTTGATGCACAATGGAACGTGAGGCGAAAACCCCGGAGACGACCCGGACAGGAAGTGCCAGCAATGCGTGCGCTGTTTCGGTCAAACTCCCAGACTTTTGGCTACATGACCTGAAGTCTTGGTACCTTCACACTGAGGCCCAGTTCGTGCTCCGGGGGATAACGGCAGATGACACCAGATATTACTACGTGGTCACAGCGCTGGACGCAAGCACAACTCAGCAGGTGGCGAGCCTGCTCCAACAGCCCCCAGCCCGTGACAAATACGGTGCTCTCAAAACCGCGCTGACCCGGCGCTACACGCTCTTGGACTGTGAGAGAGCGGAGAGGCTCCTGATGCGCTCCGAGTTAGGAGATGGGTCGGCGGTCGAATTGATGGAGAAGATGTTGGCGTTGATGGGCACAGATGATGGGCATTTTCTCTTTGCCCACCTTTTCCTCCAGAACCTCCCGACAACGGCCAGAGCGGTCCTTGCCAATTCGCCACTGCTGGCCGCGCGCAACTACCGGGCGCTAGCCCAGCAGGCAGATCGGATCATCCTCACTACCAGAGCCCTCACAGTGAACGCAGCAGCGTCGGAATCCAGGGAGACGGCCAGTGGAGGCGAGGAGCCAGCAATGGTGGCTGCAGTGGAAGCCAAGAAGCACTGGAGAGACACACTCTGTTTGTACCACCGCCGTTTTGGAGAGGACTCACGCTGATGCGTTCCACCGTGCCAATTCAAGCATTCGGGAAATGCCGGGACTGGCAGTCGGTAGCGGCTGCAATCGCCGGTGAAGCAAGCAAGCTGCTCTATGTGACAGACTCACGCTCGGGGAGACGGTTCCTTGTGGACTCCGGCTCCCAAAAGAGCGTCATCCTGCCGCCCTACGCTGACCAGCTGGCGGGAACTAGCGGCCCCGAGCTGACGGCCGCAAACGGCTCACACATTAAGACTTTTGGAGAGAGGATACTGACTGTATCCTTGCACGGCCATCCATACCAATGGACATTCGTCATAGCGGCCATGCAGCTTCCCCATTTTAGGCGCTGATTTTTTGTGTGCACACGGACTACTAGTCGATGTTGCTAACAGATGCCTGATTAACGCAATGTCTTTTGATTCTCTCCCCTGTACAGCTCGAGGAGCTGGGCCCACAACACTAGCCAACGTCACAGCTCCAGGGGGTAAGTTCCACACACTACTCAACCAATTCCCAGCACTCACGGTCTCTACGTTTTCGGCGACCGTCACTAAATATGGGGTGGAGCACTTCATTACCAATATGGGGCCGCCCGTTTTCGCACGACCTCGGCGCATGGACGCAGCTAAACTGGCCACAGTGAGCGAGGAGTTTGCCAACTTGGAAAAGTTGGGCATCATCAGGCACTCAAACAGTTCATGGGCATCCCCGCTACATATGGTTCCTAAGGCCGAGGGATCGTGGCGGTATGCGGAGACTTCTGCAGATTAAACAACGCCACAGCGCACGACCGCTACCCCATCCCTCATATTCAGGATTTTTCCGTTCACCTTACCGGGGCACGCATTTTTTCCAAGATAGACCTGGTCTGTGGTTACCACCAGGTCCCGGTGTGTGCTGAGGACATACCTAAAATGGCAGTAATAACCCCGTTTGGTCTGTTTGAGTTTTTACACATGCCTTTTGGGCTAAAAGGTGCTGCGCAGACATTCCAATGCATGATGGATGCAGTGTTGCGCGATCTGCAGTTTGTGTTAGTTTACCTGGACGACATCCTGGTGGCCAGCACGTCCGAGGACGAACACATAGCCCACCTCAGGACAGTTTTCCAGAGGTTGGAGGAGCACGGATTAATAATCAACCTGGCGAAGTCCCAGTTCGGGGTGACGGGGATCAATTTTTTGGGCCACCGCATCTCACTGGAGGGCGCGATACCCTTGCTGGACAAGGTGAGCGCCGTGGTGAATTTTCTGCGGCCTCAGACGGTCAGGGTGCTACAGGAGTTTTGGGGGATGGTTAACTTCTACATTCGTTTCCTTCCCCGCGCAGCCCAGCTCATGCAGCCATTATACGCCGCGCTTAAGAAACGGAAGCTGGCAGACAGAGTCGACTGGACTCCTGAGAGAGAGCAGGCATTTTCCGAGGTTAAAACAGCTCTGGCGAATGCGGCACTACTGGCGCACCCGGACCCAGCGGCTAGGATAGCGCTCACTACCGACGCATCAGATGTGGCCATAGGGGCCGTCATGGAGCAGTGCATCGCCAATTCTTGGCAGTCGCTCGCCTTTTTTAGCAGGTCTTTGCGTGACAATGAGTGTAAATACAGCGCGTTCGACAGAGACTTACTGGCTCTCCACCTGGCCATACGCTACTTCCAGTTCTGGCTGGAAGGGCGCACCTTCACTGCGTTCGTGGACCACAAGCCACTTATGTACACGATGGCCAAGGTTTCGGAACCATGATTGGCCCGGCAGCAGAGACAGCTGGCTGCGATCTCAGAGATTGCGACCGACATTCGACATGTGGCCGGTAAACTCAACGTGGTGGCTAACTGCTTCTCGCGCGCATTAGTGGTCCCAGTCTACGTGGGGATAGATTACACGGCCATGGCCACTGCGCAGATCGGCGATGCGGACGTTTGTGCACTCCAGTCTGGACCAACAGCGTAAAGGCTGGAGAACAGAGTGCTGCAACACGACCCCCCCCCCCCCCCAGTCTGTGACGTCTCTACAGGCTGCCCGTGACTGGTGGCCCCACGCGCTTGGCGCCGCTGCGTTTTTGAGTCGGTTCACTCCCTGGCGCACCCAGGAGTGCGTGCGTCAGTCAAAATGGTGAGGGCAAAGTTCGTCTGGCCGAGCCTGCGCAAACAGGTGAAAGAGTGGGCTGCAGCCTGCATAGCGTGCCAACGAGCCAAGGTGCACAGGCACACAAAGGTCCCTTTGGAGCCGTTCCATATCCTGGCTAAGAGGTTTGACCACATTCACGTGGACCTCGTGGGCCCCCTACCACCATCGCAGGGGTTCACACACCTCCTGGCAGTGGTGGACCGCACCATGGGCTGGCCTGAAGCAGTCCCGCTAGCTTCCACCGCGTCCGCAGATGTGGCACGCACTTTTTTGACAACATAGGTGGCACGTTTTGGCGCTCCTTCGGATATCACGTCCGATCGGGGCCCACAGTTTGTTTCCGACCTCTGGTTCACCACGGCCCGGAGCCTGGGCATCTCAATTCATCGCACGACCGTGTACAACCCACAGGCCAATGGGTTATGTGTGCGTTTCCATAGGTCACTTAAAGCAGCACTCAGAGCTTCACTTACGGATGCAAATTGGGTGGACCGGTTGCTGTGGGTTCTATTAGGGTTGCGTTCCGCACCGAAGGAGAATTTGGCAGCCTCCCCAGCAGAGCTGTTTTTTTCCCAGCCGCTGCAGCTCCCCAGGGAATTTTTGCTGGATAACCCCGCGCCGGACACCAATCCATCCCCGTGTTCAAGACATAGTGCAGAGGCAGGGATGCTACCCGGCCCAGCCCACCACTGTTTTCCACGTGCTTTTGTGCCAAAAACCTTGAAGGACGCGTCGTTTGTATTTGTCAGGCACGATGCCTACCGGACCCCATTGCACCCGCCTTACAATGGCCCGTTCAGAGTGCTGGAACCCGAGGACAAACATTTTGTGTTAGACTTGGGGGGTCGCCAGGAAACAATCTGTATAGACAGGCTTAAACCTGCCTTTGTTTTAGCAGACGAGCAGGTGGTGTTGGCCCGAGCTCCTCGGCGCAGAAGAACCCCACGGAGAACTCCTCAGGTAAATGAATCGTCAGTTCAGTCACATGAGCATGCTGAAGGTGTCCCCCCCCCCATTGTCCCCCCATAGACGGACACACCCCCAGGAACCCCCACCGGCACAGCAGCGCCTCGGAGCTGAAGACCCCCCGTTACAGCAGCTATGGACAGAGGCTGAAGCCCAAAGGACATGGGGGTTAAGACTCAGTCTGAGACTCTGGGGGGAGCGGTGTGGGGAACCCACTCAGTAGTTTTCCCTCAGACTGAAGTGGCAGATCAAAGGTGGGGAGTGTGGGGAGTGATATGTTAATGCAGCACCCCAGGTAGCAGAGAAGTGTTAGTGCTGTGATATAAAAGAGAGTGCCTGCAACCTGGTGGGATGTTGTCTGATTCTGGTGAATGTGAGAGTGGAATAAAGTTTCATCTGCTCGGAAAAGTTCGGCCTGGTTATTTCTCTCCACAACAGAACAATATAACAAACGGGGAAAAAATCTAACAAGGTCAAATTAAACAATAACTCCTCGGATAATACAGTTCAACATAAGTTTTCCGAAATGGGTGATGGCTGATGAATCTTTGATGACGTCATAGCAAGTCCTTTGATCGTGAGGGATGCCTGCCTTAGACCTTTGATGTCCTATGATTGTGAGTGAGTGTGAGTTGATGATGTCATAGCGAGTCCTATGATCATGAGTGATGCAGTTCAAGGACGGATAATGTTTTCACACATGAGGAGCTGTTATTCATAGGAACATCATTGGACATCATGTAGAGATCATAGGAACATCTTAGGCGGTCATATGATCTTTGGTCATGATACACTGACACACATAGATTTCTTGAATAATATAGAGTGATTGATATAATTGAAGAAATTTCTGTGTGTCTGTCTGTCTGTGTGTCTGTCACAATGACATGTCTCTATAGCATCATCAAAGATCATATGACTCACTACAACATCATCAAAGATCAAAGGCAGGCATCACTAAACGAGTCGTGATGCGCTTGCTTACACCTGCTTTCTACGGGCATGCAGAAATACTTGCTTATCCTTGGTTTCTACGGGCATGCACAGGTATGCACTATATCTAGTAATTCAAGAAACCTCTGTGTGTCTGTCTGTTTGTGTATCTGTGTGTCATGATCATAAGACTTTGTGTGTCACGATCATAGGACTCGCTATGACATCATCAAAGATCAAAGGCAGGCATCACTGAACGAGTGGTGACGTCAAAGATCAAAGAGTGGTATGTCTAAGATCAAAGGCAGGTTTCACCATCGTTACTGTTGCCAGACAGACACATCATCAAAGATCAAAGGCAGGCATCACTGAATAAGTGATGACGTCAAAGATCAAAGGCAGACATCACCATGGTTATTGTTGTCAAGATATAGAGTGAAGTACGTGGTGGTAATGATACTCTACAGGAGACAGCCACAGGTATGGGTTGACACCGCCGCCGAAGACACAGTCCAGGGACGGATAATTTTTTCACACACGGGGAGTTGTTCAGAACTCCTTATACAAAGATATAGAATGATGATAATCAAGTCAGTAGCAGTAATAAACCTGTAAGCTGGTTGCCAACCGCCAATCAAATCTAAAAGAAGAAGAAGGTAATGCACCTGTAAGCTGGTTGCCAACCGCCAATTAATCTAAAAGAAGAAGAAGAAGTTTCTATGGGCATGCAGAAATACTTGCTTATACTTGGTTTCTACGAGCATGCACGGGTATGCGTTAGTTATAATATGATGATCTGAAACATTTAAGTGTGACAAACAGAAAAAAAAGAGAAATCAGGAAGGGGCAAACATTTTTTTCACACCACTGTATGTCAACCCATGTGTAGAGATGGAGCAATATTGCATTGTGCTGTTCGTTTTTTGTAACGTGGGAGGAAACCGGAGCACCCGGAGTAAATCCAATATGCTATTTGTGTTTTATCTTTTACATGTTTGACATTTTGCAATTTCAAGGATAGTTTTTTAAATGGTCTGATGATGTTCCTTGAATTGGGACCTTTAAAATATTGGTCTTGACTGCTACACTATGTTGTACAGTGGCTCATTCCCAAACAGAAATAAAACCTGCATTGATGTCAGTTGCACCCCTCTGACTCCTCTTCATCATCCTCTCACTATTCAAGTGGCAATGCATCACGAGGGATGGTGTACTCCTCCAAGTTGTTGAGTCCAGACACTACACAGCAGCTCACATCCCGTCGGAAACTATTCATCCGACGAGCGTTAAACCACTCATTGGTCACAGCATTATAGAACTCAACATCACAGATGTTGGTGTACGTGGTGAAGCCCCCAACGACAAAGATGGAGTCATTGATCACCTCAATACCAAAATGGCTGCGGGGCGTTGACATGGAGGGCACAGCATGCCAGGAATCAGTAAGGGGGTTGTAAGCTTCAGCACTGCGTAGACGGATGTTGCCGTTATAGCCACCAATGGCATAGACACTATCCTGATACGCAACGACTCCTACCCCACTGCGCTGGGTGCCCATTGGGGCGACCATCGTCCACTGGTTGGTCTCTGGGTTATAACACTCTGCTGTTTGTAGGCACTCGTGCCCATTGAATCCACCACAAATATAAATCCTGTGATGGAGTGTTGTGCAGCTAGCACTAGTCCTCTTCTCGAGCATGGGAGCAATACAACTCCACTGGTTACTTTTGGGACTGTAGCATTCTGCAGTGTTGAGACAAGTACTGCCACTATAGCCCCCCAAGGCATAGATGCACCCATTTAGCACGGTCACGCTCATACGGGAGCGGTGACCATGCATGGGCCCCACTTCCTCCCACATACGTGTGACAAGGTCAAGTCTGTGTACACCGTTTAAATACTCCCCACTGGCAAAACCTCCAACACGGTAGACAAAACTGTTAAGGAAGACGGTTCCATGATGGGCGCAGGGACAATCGAGAGAGTTTGTCACATTCCTCCAGTGGTTTACCTTGAAGTCGTAAGCCTCAATGCCATAAGTTGGACAGTCAACACTCCAGCCACCGACAGCTAATAGGATGGCATTAGGAAGGCGAGGACGTCCGGATGGGCGACAGACGCCAGGGTTAGAACCAACTTGGCATGTGGTTTGGAGCGCCTCACAGACCATTGACAGGCACTCAAGATTATTACGTATGAGATCCTGGGACAACACGTTCAACCTGATGTAACTTTCTGTCACGAGTCCCAGTCGAACCCTAGACAGGAGACGCACTGCGTGTTTCTCTCGCTTTTCAGGCATGTGGAACATCCACTTGATCGCTGCCTCATACACAGAGTTCTCCTGCTTCACACAGAGTTCATCTCTGCTGAGAATATCTTCGAGTTCCTCCACAGAGAGCTGTAGGAACTCCTCAGAGGAAACGATATCCACAAAGTGGTCAGTGATATAACGACAGGCCTTGCACCGCATTTCAGGGCAAAAGGTGACATTAGTAAACTGCCAAATGCCTATGCAGTTTTTTGGGGCAAGCTCATTCTTGATGAAGTTCCAGCAGATCTGCACAATGTACATGACTTCAAGCTGATCTGCAGCTAGCAGAAGTCCCAGTACATTCTCCATTGTCACAGATACAAGCCCAGTGTAGGCATATTCAAAGATGAGCTCCATTATGGGAGCAAATATCCCTGGTATATTGAAGACCTTTTGTTCTGACGATGACCAGCGCAAGAAGAGAGCGCTGAAGTATGGGCTTAAGTTAACTAGGATGATCTTGTGGATTTTAAATTCAATGTCCTCGACTTTGATGACTGCATCACAAAATATTCCTTCCAAACGCAGTTCATTGCTCACCAACCTCGAGCAGTGTGAAGATGTATTCATCTTGACTTTTAAAAGCTGAAAATCCTTTCTGTTTTGTGATGAGTGTAAGAATGTCAACACAGAACTTAGCTGCTCAAATTTATTCTACTAGTGCATACCTGTGCATGCCCGTTGAAACCAAGTATAAGCAAATATTTCTGCATGCCCGTAGAAAGCAGGTGTAAGCAAATATGTCACCACTCGTTCAGTGATGCCTGCCATTGATCTTTGATGATGCCATAGCGAGTCCTATGATCTTTGATGATGTCATAGTGAGTCCTATGATCTTTTAGCGAGTCTTATGATAGTGACATCATGACAGACAGACAGAGATTCCTGAATTATATCACTCCTTCTTCTTCTTTTAGATTTGATTGGCGGTTGGCAACAAGCTTACAGATGCATTACCGCCACTGACTTGATTATCATCACTCTATATCCCCGTATGTGCGAAAAAATTATCCATCCTTGGACTGTATTCTCGGCAGCATCATAGCGAAATCTCTGTCTGTGTGTCACGAACATAGGACTCGCTAAAAGATCATAGAATTGCCTATGATGTTCCTATGATCTCTATACATGATGTTTATATGATGTCATATAGACACCATGGTAGAGAGTGATTCAAGAAAATCTGTGTGTGTGTTTGTGTGAGATCAAAGGCAAGCATCACTCACAATCATCCATCCATCTATCTTCTGCTTAATCCCGTCATACGACTTGCTATGACATTATCTAAGATCAAAGGCAGGTATCATTCACGCTCGCTCATTATCATAGGACATCAAAGATCAAATGCAGGCATTACTCACGATCATAGGACTCGCTATGACATCATCAAAGATTATAGGACTCACTATGCCATCATCAAAGATCAAATACAGGCATCACAGGACTTGCTATGCCATCAGCCTATGGTGTCTATATGATGACATCATCAAAGATCATAGGACTTGCTATGACATCTTCAAAGCTCAAAGGCAGGCATCACTCACGATCATAAGACTCACGATGACATCAAAAATCATAGGACTCGCTATGCCATCATCAAAGATCATAGGACTGCCTATGACATCATCAAAGATCAAAGGCAGGCATTACTGAATGAGTGGTGATGTGCTTGCTTACACCTGCTTTCTATGGACATGCAGAAAAACTTGCTTATACTTGGTTTCTACAGGCATGGACGGGTATGCACTAGTAATTCAAGAAATCTGTCTGTCACGACCATAGGACTTGCTAAAAGATCATAGGATCGCCTATGATCTCTACATGATGTCTATATGACATCATATAGCCACCCTAGTATAGAGTGATTCAAGAAAATCTGTGTGTGTGTCTGTGTGTGATCAAAGGCAGGCATCACTCATGATCGTAGGACTTGCTATGACATCATCAAAGATCAAATGCAGGCATCACACACGATCATAGGACTCACGATGACATCATCAAAGATCAAATACAAGCATCACTCATGATCATAGGACTCACTATGACATCATCAAAGATCATAGGACTCGCTATGACATCATCACAGAGCAAATGCAGTCATCACTCATGATCATAGGACTCGCTATGACATCATCAAAGATCATAGGACTCGCTATCACACCATCAAAAATCAAAGGCAGGCATCACTGAACGAGTACTGACGTGCTTGCTTACACCCTTGCTTACACATGCTTACTACGAGCATGCAGAAATACTTGCTTATACTTGGTTTCTACGGGCATGCACAGGTATGCACTAGTAATTCAAGAAATCTGTGTGTGTGTGTGTCTGTCTGTCTGTCACAACCATAGGACTCGCTAAAAGATCATAGGATTACCTATGATGTTCCTATGATCGCTACATGATGTCTACATGACATCATATAGACACCATAGTATAGAGTAATTCAAGAAAATCTGTGTGTTTGCTATCTGCCAGTAACCGAGAGAAGAAGAAAATCTGTGTGTGTGTGTCTGTGTGTGATCAAAGGCAGGCATCACTCATGATAATAGGACATCAAAGATCAAAGGCAGGCATCACTGAACTAGTGATGATGTGCTTGCTTACACCATTGCTTACACTTGCTTTCTACGGGCATGCAGAAATACTTGCTTATACTCGGCTTCTATAAGCATGCACAGGTATGTGCTAGTATAGAGTGATTAATAAAGAAACTATGAAGAATTTTTTTTTTCTGAGTAAAATAAAACACAAACTAGATCACTTGACACTGCAATCACCAAAAACGTTCTGTATATATTCAATCAGAAATGTTATGTGTATCGCTAACTGTCCCAGGCGCCATTTGGCACCATAACCCCTAATGGTCAAGAGTGGTATAGATTTTTTTGTCAAGAAATATTCAGATCCTCTGGTGAGATTTCCAAGGTTATAACTTGAAAGTTGCAAGAGATAATGTCTTACTGTCAATTAGAAAGATGTAGAATATGATCCAAACTTTCAGCTAGGAATACATTTATGCATCTAATTTGCATAATGCCACAGGAGCTATACTGAATTACATAACTCAGTCAAAAGTGGACTTTGGACATATTTACACAAAGAATGGTTCTGTTTTTTTTCTACAGGGGTATGTTGTTATCTTATCTTCAAAGTATATGAACCAGAAAATCACTACAATGTAAAGAAACAAAAAATTTGTCACTGTTGGCGACGGGGGCTCGCTGACTGGCGTGGTCGCTCCGTTATTTGTGGTCGTTATTTTGCCTTCTGTCGGTCATTTGCGCTCCCTCCCATATCTACAAAGTCTTATGATTATTCCACGTCAATTTCGTTTGTATCCCGTGGAAATTTTTTGTGTGTGAAGCCATTTTATGTGACGATGCTTGGTGGCCATATTTGCTTTCTGAGCTCAAAGAGGGAAAAGGAAGGAGAATAATAACGATTTCTTCTTCTTTGGTGTATTCTGTGTCAGCCATGATTCCTCCAGTGCGTGTCTGCCACCTTCTGAACTGGCACATCAGTACAAATCTGATGATTTAAAGGGAAGTCAGATTCAGGTGACAGGCGCAGTTGCTGCACTGTGCCACTAGGGGCATGTGGACTCTGACAGTTAGGTATTGCAGGCAGAGTTCTATGGAATGTTAGGCAGAGTTCTAAGGAATGTTGTTCCTATGATGTCACAATGACATCACAGATCATATGACCAGTGATGCACCCTTTCCTCGAATGCTTGATTTTGACTAAATTTGGGTAATTTCCTGATGTGGAATAGAGGGGATGCATCAGTCTTGGTTAGAACACTGTCGGAAGTCGCCGCCACCGAAGACACAGTCCAAGGACGGATAATTTTTTTCACACATAAAGAGTTGTTCAGAACTTATAAGAACTCCACATACAAAGATATAGAGTGATGATAATCAAGTCAGTGGTGGTAATGCACCTGTAAGCTGGTTGCCAACTGCCAATCAAATCTAAAAGAATTCTTGACAGTTACCATAGCAACACACCACTGAGTGGCAATCACATGTGACAGCTTTATTTTCTATGCAGCAAAACATAAAAATCACACAAAATATTCATCCACAGCAGTGGACAGAGTACCTTTTCTAACTTCAGATGTTAATATACCATTTTAAATGGTCTTTAAGCTCAGTGTTTCCTCTGGCTTAAAGACCTTGGCATGGTGGTAACATATTTTTTTTTTGGGGGGGGGGGGGCACATGACATTATTGTAAATAGAATATGTTAATTTTTTATTACTAGTGCATATCTGTGCGTGTCCGTGCATGCCCATAGAAAGCAAATGTAAGCATTTTTGCATGCCTGTAGAAAGTTACTGTTACCATGGCAGCAGTAACCATGGTGAAACTTGCCTTTGATCTTTGATGGCACCTCTCATTCAGCGATGCCTGCCTTTGTTCTCTGATGCCTGCCTTTGATCTTTGATGATGTCATAGCAAGTCCTATGATCTTTTTGCGAGTCCTATGATCGTGACATCGTGAAAGACAGACAGAGACCACCTTTGATCTTTGACGTCACCACTCATTCAGTGATGCCTACCTTTGATCTGTGATGCCTGCGTTTGATCTTTGATGATGTCATAGCGAGTCCTATGATCGTGAGTGATGCCTCTCTTTGATCTCATAGCAAGTCCTATAATCTTTTGTTAAGTGCTATGATTATGACATCATGACAGAGATTTCTTGAATTATATATAGAGTGATTTATTTTTTTTAAATTTTGCAACATAACTTTGAATCTGGAACTTACCATTTGAAGTACTAGTTCATACCTGTGCATGCCCGTAGAAACCAAGTATAAGCAAATATTTCTGCATGCCCGTAGAAAGCAGGTGTAAGCAAGGGTGTAAGCAAGCATGTCAGCACTCGTTCAGTGATGCCTGCCTTTGATCTTTGATGATGTCATAGTGAGTCCTATGATCTTTGATGGTGGCATAGCGTGTCCTATGATGCCTGCATTTGATCTTTGATGATGTCATAGCGAGTCCTATGATCGTGAGTGATGCCTGCCTTTGAACACACACAGAAACATATACAGATTTTCTTTTTCTTATACATGTGATTGGTAGTTGGCAACCAGCTTACAGGTGCATTACCGCCACTGACTTGCTTATCATCACTGTACATCTCTCACATATCACTCTATATCACAGACACACAAACAGTGATTTTTTGAATTTATAGTGATAGCACTCTTTAAATTCAAGAAATCTCTGTTCACAGATATTCTTGAATCACTCTACACTATGGTGTCTATATGACATATAAACATCATATATAACTAGCTAACTAACTAACCTGCACTTATATAGCGCTTTTCTAGTCACAAAGACCACTCAAAGCGCTTTCATTAATACTAACCCTCTATTCTAAGGGCCTATAGGAAACAAATATCTAGGGACAATTTAGAACAGCCAATTAACCTAACATGCATGTTTTTGGCATGTGGGAGGAAACCGGAGAAATCCCGGAGTAAACCCATGCAACACGGGGAGAACATGCAAACTCCACACAGATCACTGTTGGTCGGGGGCTGGGATCGAACCCACGATCCCACGATCCCCACAATCCCCCGGCCAAGGGTAAACTGTGCTGCCGCAGTGCTAACCACTGCGCCACCGTGCAGCCGGTATATATATACCTATATACATGTGCCTATATACATCATAGGCACATCATAGGCAATCCTATGATCTTTTAGCGAGTCCTATGGTTATGACAGACAGACAGACACAGATAGATTTCTTGAATTATACTAACTAACTAACTAACTAACCTGCACTTATATAGCGCTTTTCTAGTCACAAAGACCACTCAAAGCGCTTTCATTAATACTAACCCTCTATTCTAAGGGCTTATAGGAAACAGATATCTAGGGACAATTTAGAACAGCCAATTAACCTAACATGCATGTTACATGGGCATGCCTGTAGAAACCAAGAATAAGCAAGTATTTCTGCATGCCCGTAGAAAGCAGGTGTAAGCAAGGGTGTAAGCAAGCATGTCAGCACTCGTTCAGTGATGCCTGTCTTTTATCTTTGATGGTGTCATAGTGAGTCCTATGATCTTTGATAAGATAAGATAAGATAAGATAAGATAAGTCTTTATTAGTCCCACAATGGGGAAATTCCAGGATTGCAACAGCACAGGGATAGCAACACTCAGAGCAACAATCAGAAGGCAAGAAAAAACAAGAGCAGCGAGTATACATATGTACATATAAATATAAATATATAGACACACAGTGCGGAGCACTGTAGCTAGATGGAATAAATATGTAAATATATAAACACACACAGTGCGGAACATTGTAGCTAGATGGAATAAATATATAAATATATAAACACAGTGCGGAGCATTGTAGCTAGATGGAATAAATATGTAAATATATAAAAACACACAATGCGGAACATTGTAGCTAGATGGAATAAATGTATGAGTATATAAACACACAGTGCGGAGCATTGTAGCTAGGTGGAATAAATATGTAAATATATAAACACACACAGTGCCTCCGCACTGTCGCTAGATGGAATAAATATATAAATATATAAACACACACAGTGTGGAGCATTGTAGCTAGATGGAATAAATATGTAAATATATAAACACACAGAGTGCAGAGCATTGTCACTAGATGGAATAAATATATAAACACACACAGTGCAGAGCATTGTAGCTAGATGGAATGAAACAGCATAACCGTCTGCTTAGTTATCCTACATGGTATGATTATGTACCCATACATATTGTTACCCTCCGTAGCGACCGGTATTTTCCTAGTTGTATACCAGAGGGGACCATTGTGTAAGTCTATTGTGTCTTTTGCAATCAATACTATTAGGTTGTCACGTCTTTTTGCTATCTCTGCGAGCAGCCCTGCTTAGGTTGTACAGTCTGACAGCCGTAGGTAGGAAGGACCTGCGAAACCTCTCGGTTGTGCACCTAGGATGATGTAGTCTGCTACTAAATGAGCTCCTCAGTGCGTTCAGTATGTCCTGCATAGGGTGGGACTCGGACTCCAGCAGAGATGACAGTTTAGCCACCATCCTTCTCTCTCCCATCTCCTCCACTGGGTAAAGGCGCTTCCCCAGGACAGAGCTATCTTTCTTGATCAGTTTGTTCAGTCTCTTCCTATCGGCTGCTGTAATGCCACTGCCCCAGCAGACCACTCCAAAAGTGATGGCTGATACCACCACCGTGTCGTAGAATGACTTCAGCAGCACCCCTTGTACACCAAAAGACCTGAGTCTCCTCAGTAGGAACAGCCTGCGCTGTCCCTTCTTGTAGAGTGCGTCAGTATTGTGTGACCAGTCTAGTTTATTGTTCAGATGAACACCCAGGTACTTGTAAGATGTCACCATCTCGATGTCTGTTCCCTGTATATTTACTGATGCTGTGAGGGGTTGTCGTAGCCTGCGTCAGTCCACCACCAGCTCCTTAGTTTTCCTCGCATTGATCTGGAGGCAGTTCCGATGGCACTAGTCCACAAAGTCCTGGATAAGCCCTCTGTACTCAGCTTCATCTCCGTTGGAGATGAGGCCAACAATCGCAGAGTCGTCAGAGAACTTCTGTAGATGGCAGTGTGTTGTGTTGTGTGAGAAGTCCGCAGTATAAAGGATGAACAGGAAGGGAGCCAAAACCGTTCCCTGGGGGGCCCCCGTGCTACCGATGATCGTGTCGGACACACAGTCCCGGGTTCTCACAAACTGTGGCCGGTTTGTGAGGTAGTCCCGGATCCATGATGACAGGTGCTGGTCCACCCCTGCGCACAGCAGCTTGTCCTTCAGGATCATCGGTTGGATGGTGTTGAAAGCACTTCAGAAGTCAAAGAACATGATCCTCACCGCATTCCCGGGCTTCTCCAGGTGGGACAGAGAACGGTGAAGGAGGAAGATCACCGCATCCTCCACCCCAATGCCATGCTGGTAGGCGAACTGGAGTGGATCCATCGCTGGTCCCATCAGGGGGCGGAGGTGAGCAAGGAGCAGTCTCTCCAGGGATATATCATCATCATGTGGGACCTCAGGGCCACTGGTCTGTAGCTGTTCAGATCTTTGGGGTGGGAAGTTTTTGGTACAGGTACCACACAAAATGTTTTCCACAACTGTGGTACCCTCCACAGCTTCAGGCTCAGGTTGAAGATGTGCTCCACAATCCCACACAGCTGGTCATGCACAGGACTTGAGGAGCTTTGCACTGATGCCATCCGGTCCCGACGCCTTCCTCGCCTTGATCTTCCTCAGCTCTGTCCTCAATTGGGTCTTAGTGAGGGTCAGGTTGGGGGGCTGTGTGTTGGGAGTGGGGGGGTGTTGGTGGAGTGGGGAGTGGGCAGCAGGACTTGATGTCTTCAGAGGCAGCAGTGGTTGTTGTGCAGTCGGGGGGGAGGGCGGTTTGTCAAACCTATTGAAAAACAGATTCAGATTGTTCGCCCACTCCCTGTCCCCCCCCCCCCCCTGTGGCCTGGGGGGAGGTATTCTGGAGCCCAGAGATGGTTTTAAGTTTTCTCCAGACCCCACCGATGTCACTCTGTTGCAGCTTGTCCTCCATCTTCTTCCTGAAGCTGTCCTTGCTTTCTCTGATCTTCCTCCTCAGCTCTCTCTGTACGGACTTCAGCATCTCCCTGTTCCCCGACCTGAAGATCCTCTTCTTCTTTCTCAGAAGTGTTTTTATCTCAGGGTTGATCCAGGGTTTGTTGTTTGAGCAACACCGTATGGTCTTGGTGGGTACGGTGTTGTCCACTCAGAAGCTGAGGTAGTCCGTGATGGTGTGAGTGAGGCCATCGATGTCCTCACCATGTGGCTCACCGAGCTGCTCCCAGGCAGTGGTTTCAAAACAGTCCTTTAGAGCGTCCATTGCCTCCTCAGACCATAACTTCACTGTGCGCATGACCGGAGGTTGTCTGTGCACTAGAGGTTTGTACACCGGCCGGAGATGAACCAAGTTGTGATCCGATCTCCCAAGTGGGGGGAGTGATGATGAGGTGTATGCCTCCTTAGTGTTTGCGTAGAATAAGTCCAGTGTTTTATTGTCTCTAGTGTGGCATGTGACATACTGGGTAAAGTGGGTAGAATGGGAGACAGTGAAACATGGTTGAAATCGCCTGAGATGAGGAGAAGAGCATCTGGGTGTTCTGTCTGCAGCCTGCCAGTTACTGAGTGGATGACGTCAAGCGCTGTCCCAGCGTCCGCCGTCGGAGTTGCATAAATAACATGCAGATCACATGTGGGTATTCCCTCGGGAGATAGGTAGGCCGCATGCTAACAGCTAGCAACTCAATGTCTTTGCTGCAGTGTTGTTGTTTAACAGTGATATGTCCTGGTCTGCACCAGTTGTTATTAACATACATTATCACTCCACCGCCCCTTGCTTTCCACTGTCTGGTGTTCGGTCTGCCCGTATCGCGTGGAAACCCTCCAGTTCAATGTTAGCATCTGCTGCTAGTTCAGTTAGCCACATCTCAGTAAATAACAAAAGGCAGCACTCCCGGTATATGCTCTTGTAGTGGGAGATAGCCGCTAGCTCATCTACCTTTCCCAATATTGATCGTACATTCCCCATAACAACGGGTGGGAGGGTGGGTCTGTACCTTATATTCCTTGGCCGCCGTCTTACACCAGCACAACACCCATGTCGTTTTCGCCTTAGTTCTCCCGGTATGTCGAGTTTTTTCGTTAGCACCGAGTGGCGGTTGAGTGCTAACAGCTGTTCCCTGCTGTACCGTCTATGATGGCATATGATGATGGCATAGCGAGTCCTATGATGCCTGCATTTGATCTTTGATGATGTCAAAGCGAGTCTTATGATCTTTGATGATGGCATAGCCAGTCCTATGATGCCCGCATTTGATCTTTGATGATGTCATAGCAAGTCTTATGATCTTTGATGATTTCATAGCGATTCCTATGATCGTGAGTGATGCCTGCCTTTGATCGTTGATGTTCTATGATCGTGAGTGAGCATGAGTGATGCCTACCTTTGGTCTTTGATGTCATAGTGAGTCCTATGATCGTGAGTGATGCCTGCCTTTGATCTGTCCGATGATCGTGAGTGATGCCTGCCTTTGATTCCCGAAAGACACTCACACAGATTTTCTTGAATCACTCGATACTATGGTGTCTATATGATGTCATATAGATATCCTGTAGAGATCAAATCAAAATCAAATCAAAAATCAAGCTTTATTGTCATATTGCTGTACATACAACTATAGTGCAGGCAAGATGAAATTGCGTTTCTCTCGGCATCCATATAAGTAAAAGAACATAATTTAAGACACACTCACACACACCCTCACCCTCACCCCCCACCCCACCACATCCATTCACACATCCCTGAGACATACTTGGAAAAACTAACCAGAACTATAATATACAAATAATATACATAATGTCCGTAGGTGCAGTAGTATGTATGAGAGATTCTGTATCAAATGTTCAGCATCCTAACAGCTTGTGGAAGAAAGCTGTTAATGAGTCTGGTGGTTCTGCCTCTGATGCTCCGGAATCGTTTGCCAGATGGCAGGAGTTCAAAGTGTTTATGCAGAGGGTAAGAATGGTCCTTGGCAATGTTCAGTGCCCTGCTCCTGCAACGGTTCTGAAAAAGTTCTTGGACAGAGGGGAGGGAGACTCCAATTACCCTCTCAGCTCCCTTAACTTTCCTCTGCAGGGCTTTTTTGTCTGACATACTGCAGCTGGAGTACCATGTAGCAATACAGTACGTCAGAACACTCTCCACCACACCTCTGTAGACGGTCCTGAGGATGCAGATGGGGAGAGAGGCCTGTTTGAGTTTCCTCAAGAAGTGCAGTCTCTGCTGGGCCCGCTTCCTAATCTCCAAGGAATTCTTGCTCCAGGTCAGGTCCTGCGAGATCTGCACTCCGAGGAACTTGATGTTCTCCACTCTCTCCACTGAACGGCCGCCGATGCTGAGGGGGACGCGTTCAGGCTGTGACCGCTGGAAGTCGATAGTCATCTCCTTTGTTTTGTCCACGTTGAGCACCAGATTGTTCTCCCTGCACCAGCCCTCCAGGTCTCTCACTTCTTCCTTGTACATTGATTCCTCATCCCTCTGAATAATTCCCACCACCGTGGTGTCGTCTGCAAACTTAATAATCAGGTTCCCTTCGTGTCTGGATACACAGTCATGTGTTAAAAGTGTAAACAACAGTGGACTGAGTGCACAGCCTTGAGGGGATCCGGTGCTCAGCGTGACAGTGTTGGAGATGTTGTTTCCAACCCGGACAAACTGAGGTCTCTCAGTCAGGAAATCCAGGATCCAGAGACATGTGGCGGTGTTCAGACCAAGAAGGAGTAATTTCTCCATCAGTCTCTGGGGAATAATGGTGTTGAATGCTGAACTGAAATCAATGTACAGGAGTCTGGCGTAGGTGTCTTTCTGATCCAGGTGGGTGATGACAGAGTGCAGGGTGGTGACTATAGCATCCTCCGTGGAGCGGTTTGAACGATATGCAAACTGGAGCGGGTCATGTGATGCAGGGAGGCAGGCTGTAATGTGTGGTTTGACCAGTCGTTCGAAACACTTCATCACAATTGGTGTTAGTGCAACAGGACGATAGTCATTCAGACAGGACACAACTGGTTTCTTTGCCACCGGTACTATGATAGAGGTCTTGAAGCATCTGGGAACGATGGCCTGACTCAGGGAAATGTTATAAATGTCAGTCAGGACATCCGCCAACTCGCTCGCGCAGTCTCGGAGCACATGTCCCAGGATGTTGTCCGGACCTGCAGCTTTACGTGGGTTGACCCTGGTTAGGGTCCTCCGTGTGTCCGCTGTGTTGATGGTGAAAGCTGGTCCGACCGATGGTGGGGATGGGCCAGCCCTCCCTCTGATTGTTGGGTTTGATGCTTCAAAACGTGCCAAAGAAGTCGTTGAGCCTGTCTGGAAGCGAAGCGTCATCATCATCGACCCCCTACCTAGACTTATAGCCCGTCAGTGTCCGAACTCCCTGCCACATCTGCTTGGTGTTCCTAGTGTCACAGAGGTGTCCCTGCATTTTCTCCGCATAGGCGCGCTTGGCCGTCTTAATTCCCTTTGACAGTGCAGACCTGGCAGAGCGGAGGGCGATCCTGTCCTTCGCTCTGAAGGCTGCATCTCTGGCTGTAAGCAGCGAGCGCACCTCTGCGGTCATCCAGGGCTTACGGTTTCCCCGTGCAGTGATGGTCTTCACAGTAGTGACATCCTCTGTGCACTTCGCGATGTAGCTGGTGACCATTTCAGCATACTCCTCCACATCTGTCTTGTCTCCCTGGGAGGTTGCTATTTTGAAGACCTCCCAGTCTGTGTGCAGAAAACAGTCTTTCAGTGGAGAGGTTGCACTCTCTGGCCAAATCCTAATTTGTTTCACTACTGGCCTGCTGCGCTTCAGTAGAGGACACAGGAACATCATAGGTGATCCTATGATCTTTTAGCGAGTCCTATCGTCGTGACACACAGACAAGACAGACAGAGATTTCTTGAATTATACTAGTGCATACCCATCCATGCCTGTAGAAATCAAGTATAAGCAAATATTTGTGCGTGCCCGTAGAAAGCAGGTGTAGGCAAGCACGTTACCACTTGTTCAGTAATGCCTGTCTTTGATTTCTGATGATGTTATATTGCTTGTCTTTGACCTTTGATGATGTCATAGGGAGTCCTATGATCTTTGATGATGCCATAGAAAGTCTTATTATCTTTGATGATGTCATAGCGAGTCCTATGATTGTGATGCCTGCCTTTGATCTTTGAAGATGTCATTGCGAGTCCTATGATCTTTGTTGATGTCACGCCTGTAGAAAGTTACTGTTACCATGATAACATTAACCATGGTGATGCCTGCCTTTGATCTTTGACATGGTTACCATGGCAACAGTAACCATAGTGAAACATGCCTTTGATCTTTGACGTCACCACTCGTTCGGTGATGCTTGCCTTTGGTCTTTGATGATGTGTCTACCTGGTAACAGTAACCATGTTGATGCCTGCCTTTGATCTATGACATCACAGTAACCATGGTGACTATGACTTCCACAGCTCACCTATGGATGTTCATCTAATTAACATGCAGATTTTTACAAGGGCATTATTGGATTAGTGTGGATTTTTTCATTTCAATAAATGCTGTCTTTTAAGAAACTAGTGCATACCTGTGCATGCCTATAGAAACCAAGTATAAGAAACATTTCTGCATGCCCGTAGAAAGTTACTGTTATCATGGCAACAGTAACCATGGTGATGCCTGCCTTTGATCTGTGACATGGTTACCATGGCAACAGTAACCATGGTGATGCCTGCCTTTGATCTATGACATCACAGTAACCATTAGTAACTCCCTGAACTAACTCCATAGCGCCCCTATGGACGTTCATTAAATATTTCCCCTCCTACCCACATACAGACAGAGATTGAAGCTCACTAAACCTGTTGTGAGCACTACGAAGATACGGACCAGTGATGCTGAGGAGAAGCTGGAAACGTGCATGGAAATATCTGACTGGGGCATGCTTAAAGGAGCCACGCATGATCTGGATGAGTACACGGACACTGTGAACTCATATATCCACTTTTGTGAAGAGAACATTCTTCCATCACGTACCAGGGTGAGTTACTCTAATGACAAACCCTGGTTCACAGCTAAGCTCAGACAGATCAGGAAGGAGAAGGAAGCAGCGCTGAAAAGTGGAGACAGGGACTGCTACAGGGAGGTTAAATACCGGTTTAACAGAGAGCTGAAGAGGGCTAAATCTCTATACTCAGAGAGACTCCAGCAGCAGTTCACTGCTAATGATTCGGCTTCCGTGTGGAGAGGACTGAGGCAAATCACCAACTATCGACCTAAGGCTCCTAAAGGTCAGGATGACAAAGCCCTTTGTCAGAGACTGTCCCAACACTATGCCCGTTTTGACACCTCGTCATCTGTGTCCAACTCCCCCCCTCCCTCCAGCTCCACAGCCTCCACATTCCCTACTTCATTTAAGGCACACCCCCCTCCTCCCCCCCTCCCCTTATCATCAGTGAGCAGGATGTGCTCAAACAGTTCTCCAGACTGAACCCGCGCAAGGCCCCCGGCCCAGACGGCGTGTCTCCCTCCACCCTGAGACTCTGTGCGAAACAGCTGGCTCCTGTATTCACAGACATTTTTAACACCTCCCTTAAGTTATGCCACGTGCCATCCTGCCTCAAATCCTCCACCATCATCCCTGTCCCCAAGAAGCCACGGATCACTGGACTTAATGACTACAGACCTGTAGCGCTCACCTCTGTAGTCATGAAGTCCTTTGAGCGCCTGGTCCTGTCCCACCTCAAGTCCATCACCACCCCTCTCCTGGACCCGCTGCAGTTTGCCTACCGAGCCAACAGGTCTGTAGACGATGCAGTCAACCTGGCCCTCCACTCCATCCTGCAGCACCTGGACTCCCCGGGAACCTACGCCAGGATCCTGTTTGTGGACTTCAGCTCCGCATTCAACACCATCCGCCCCGCTCTGCTCCGGGACAAGCTGTCCCTGCTCAACGTGCCTGACTCCCTCTGCAGGTGGATCATCGACTTCCTGACGGACCGGAGGCAGCATGTGCGGCTGGGAAAGACTGTCTCAGACTATACTAGCATCAGCACCGGATCACCCCAGGGCTGTGTACTTTCCCCCCTACTCTTCTCCCTTTACACCAACTCCTGCACCTCCAGCCACCAGTCTGTCAAGTTGATCAAGTTTGCGGACGACACCACCCTCATCGGGCTCATCTCCAACGGCGACGAGTCCGCCTACAGGAGAGAGGTGGCCCAGCTGGCGTCCTGGTGCAGCAATAACAACCTGCAGCTGAACGCTCTGAAGACAGTGGAGATGATTGTAGACTTCAGGAAAGTCACTACTCCTCTGCCCCCCCTCACCCTCTCAGGCTCTCCCATCACCACTGCTGATTCCTTCCGCTTCCTAGGCACTACCATCACCAGGGACCTCAAATAGGAGCTGACCATCAGCTCACTCATCAAAAAAGCCCAGCAGAGGATGTTCTTCCTGCGGCAGCTGAGGAAGCTCAAGCTACCCACCAAGATGTTAGTGCAGTTCTACACAGCCATCATCGAGTCCATCCTCACCACCTCCATAACCGTGTGGTACGCAGGAGCCACTGCCAGGGACAGACTAAGGCTGCAGCGCGTCGTGCGCACTGCTGAGAAGGTGATCGGCTGCAAGCTCCCATCTCTCCAGGATCTGTACATCTCCAGGACCCGGAGGCGTGCTGGCCGGATCATAGCCGATCCCTCACACCCTGGTCACGTACTGTTTGCCCCCCTCCCCTCTGGTAGAAGACTTCGGTCCATCCAGACTAAAACCTCCCGTCACATGAACAGCTTCTTCCCCTCTGCCATTAGACTGCTGAACACTAAGTGACTCTCGTGCACCATGTACAGCAGCTCAACCAGACTCATGTCAATCATCACTGTTTTCTTCCTGCATTACCGACTGCACTATATAGTTCTCCACAGTATCTGCTGCTGGCTAATATATATTTTAACTGTTGACCAGTATCACTTAATCTTATCCTACACTTTATTACATGTATAGTTTATTTCTCTTATCTTATCATGTTTAATGTTGCAGCATTGTACCGAGACAAATTCCTAGTTTGTGTACTACATGAACAATGGCAATAAACCTGATTCTGATTCTGATCTGATTCTAAATGTCTGCATATCCGGGGAGGCTGAAATTTGGAGATGCACACCCTAGTAACTTCATCAAAGCATGTATCAAATCTGAAGCCAATCTGATGAACGGTTCGGGAGATAAGTGTGGAACACACACACACACACACACACAGAGACTGAGGCCAGTCCAGTGAACGGTTTGGGAAATACGTGCGGGACAGACACAGACAGAGATTTCTTGCATTATAATGACTAGTTAATACCTGTAGAAACCAAGTATAAGCAAGTATTTCTGCATACCTGTGCATGCCCGTAGAAACCAAATATAAGCAAGTATTTCTGCATGTCCAGAGAAAGCAAATGTAAGCAAGCATTTCTGCATGCCTGTAGAAAGCTACTGTTACCATGGCAACAGTAACCATGGTGATACCTGCCTTTGATCTTTGACATGGCTACCATAGCAACAGTAACCATGGTGAAACCTGCCATTGATCTTTGACATTACCACTCGTTCAGGGATGCCTGCCTTTGATCTTTGATGATGTGTCTGCCTGGCAACAGTAACAATGGTGATGCCTGCCTTTGATCTATGACATCACACATCTGTGCGTCTACAATGTCATAGCTATGCCATAGCTATGAATGCCCATAGCTCTCCTACGGATGTTCATTAAAGATTTCCGCTCCTGAAAGTCCGCATATTTGGGAGGCTGAAATTCAGGGATGCACACCCTCATAACCTCAGCAAAGGATGTGTAAAATCTTAGGTCCGACAAATGGTTAGGGAGATACGTGCGGAATGGACAGACAGACAGACAGACAGACAGACAGACACATACACACACACACACACACACACACACACACACACACACACACACACACACACACACACACAGATTCATTGCATTATAATATGATGACTAGTGCATACCTGTGCATGCCCGTAGAAACCAAGTATAAGCAAGTATTTCTGCATGTCCGTAGAAAGCAGGTGTAAGCAAGCATTTCTGCATGCCCATTGAAAGTTACTGTTTAGCCATGGTGATGCCTGCCTTTGATCTTTGACATGGTTAAGCAAGTATTTCTGCATTCCCGTGGAAAGTGTTCTGACCTAACAGTGTGCCTATGATGTTTGTATGACATCATAGGAGTTGTTCAAAGGAGATGTTCAGAACTCCTTATATGGTCATGTGACATCATAGGAACACACTGTGTGCCTGTGATGTCATAGCTATGAACACCAACAGCTCCCCTATGGATCCCCTGTGGACGTTCAATAAAGATTTCCCAAACTAAACTTCCCCATATCCGGGGAGGCTGAAATTCAGGGATGCACACACTCGTAACCTCAGCACAGCACGTATCAAATCTGAGGCCAAACCGATGAACCGTTGAGGAGATACACGCAGACACACACACACACGCTTCATGTGTGCCTGTGTTTGTGTTCATGTTGAATGTAATTGTGGTTTGTAAATATGGATGTCACCTGACTGCACAACAAATCTACCTATGGGTACAAATAAAGTAACCTGAACCTGAACCTGAACACACACACACACACACACAAACAGACAGAGATTTCCTAAATTATAAGATAAGCAACAAATGTCCCAATGGCGGAACAGGCGGAGAGGAGAGCGAACTCCCAAAGGCTGTGAAGGCGGAGGAGGACAGACAGTTGCACGGGAAGAAGGGTCTCGGAAAGCCTTGGCAGGCAACCTTTCTACAGGGTGGACCAAGCTCTCGACAGCCCAGCCATGGAAGGCAGTTGGTCTAGGGGAGGGACCCCCAACAAACGTCCATGGCTGAAGACGGAGATGCAGGACCCCTGTGGTGCCACAAACTTCTGCATCACGCATATCCGCTTCATGATGAGTCACACTGATGTTGCACGTGATGGTGCTCATCCTCTGGGGATCCGCCGGGTAGGAAGAATGCCGGGCCCTCAGCCTCAAAGGGGCCCACCCTCAGCTACCGGAGGTCACCTCACCTCGTCCTGCACGACCAGGGGACAGGGAACGAGGAATGCTACTGGCCGAAAAGAGACGCCAAAGAAGAGGAACGTCAACATCCTCCAGTGGAACGCAGAAGGAGTCTACAACAAAAAAATATCCCTTGCCAAAAGGCTCCACTCAGAAGACATTGATGTTGCCTGCCTACAGGAGACACACCTGAAGGAGAACCAACGCTTCAGTGTTAGGGGATACCAGGTCTTCAGGAAAGACAGAAAAGGAAGAACAAAAGGAGGAGTGGCGATTCTTGTAAAAAACGACATACCAGCACAAGAGTTTGACGTCAGTACCAACAACCAGGCAGAAATCCATGTAGTTCGAATCATGGTTCACAATGAAAGTGTCACGATCTTCAATGTGTACTGCCCCCCAGAGCGAGAGCTCTCACTTGACCAAATGGAACTCCCAAGCCACTGATACTTAGTCATCGGTTACTTCAACAGTCACTCAGAGGCATGGGGATACAGCGAAGCAGATAGAAGAGGAGAGGAGGTGGAAGACTGGCAAGTCGACAACAGTATTCTGCTAATGAATGATCCTGATGATCCACTAACGTTCTTCTCCAGGGTATGGCTGAGTAACACCACGCCCAATCTTGCATTTGCCACCAACGACATGGCCAGGCTGGCAACAAGAATGGTACTTGGCCAGCTCAGGGGAAGTGACCATAAACCTGTGAAGATTGGACTGGACATCAGCTACAAACCACAAGAAGCTAAGACATTCCCCAGGTGGAATTACAAGAAGGCCAACTGGGTGTGCTTCTCAACACTGGTGGACCGGTACTTTGCGGAGATCTGTCACAAGCAGCAGAACCTCAACAAGAAAGTCAGGGTGCTGAACCATGCTATTCTGAAGGCTGCAAATGAATCTATACCTCGGGGAGCCAGAAAGAACTATAGGCCTTACTGGACAGAGGAGCTCCAGCAGCTTGAAGACAGTGTGGCAGAGGCAAGGGAAAAAGTAGAAGCAGATCCTACAGTAGAAAACAACATTGCCCTGAAGGCGGCCACTGCAAAACACAGGCAGACCTTTATAGAGGAAGCTCGAAAGAGATGGCAAGAAAAGACAGAGCAGCTCAACTTGGACAAGGACGGCAACAAGCTTTGGAAACTGGCTCAAGTCCTCAACGATGAGAACAGCAAAAGCTCGCCGATCACAGTACAGGCAGATCAAGAACTGCTGACTGGCAAGAAAGCAGCAGACCATTTCATCAACCAGTATGCGAAGACGAGCCACCTTAAGATTCCGCCAGAGAGAAGAAAGGTTGTTAGAGGAGCCCAGCGAATTCATCAGAACGCACAAATAGAACCAGTGATGAACTTGCCATTCATTCTCAAGGAGCTGGAGGATGCAATGACAACACTGAAGCTGAAAAAAGCCCCTGGATCTGACAAGATCACAGATGAAATGTTACAGAACCTTGGCCCCAAAACCAAGAAGAAACTTCTGCAGCTTTTCAACGACAGTTGGAGATCAGGGACTGTGCCTCAGATCTGGAGAGAAGCCATGATGATTCCCGTGCACAAAAAAGGCAAAGATAAGTTGAAGGCTGAAAGCTATTGCCCCATAAGCCTTACAAGCTGCATAGGAAAGCTGATAGAGCGTCTCATCAACACCAGACTCATGTGGCACTTGGAAGGAAAACAACACATCGGCCCAGAGCAAGCAGCCTTCAGGCAGAACCAGTCTACAGAGGACCAAATAACATATGTACATCTCTCAAGCCATAGAAGATGCCTTCCAAGAAAAAAAGCACACCCTCACTGTGTGGATTGACCTAGAAAAGGCATTTGACAGGGTATGGAAAGACGGCCTCAAGCTGAAACTGCGCCAGTGCGATGTCGCTGGGCGCATGTACAAGTGGATTGCCCAATACCTGCACAACAGAAGAGCCAGAGTCCAGGTCAGGCAGTACTCCAGCAAGAAGAAGGTGTTGAGGGAAGGAGTCCCACAAGGAGGAGTGCTCTCCCCCACACTCTTCCTTGTATTCATCAAAAACATCATCCAGAGTTTGCCAAGGAATGTACAAGGTGCCATCTACGCCGATGACCTAGCCCTCTGGTGCAGTGAGGAAAGCACTGTGACTGCAAACTACAGACTGCAGCAAGTTCTCCGGCTGATAGAAGCATGGACCAAGTCATGGCTTGTGAGCTTAAATGAGAGGAAGACTACATACACCGTCTTCACCCTGTCCACCCAACCCCAGAAGGTGAAACTGCAGATCAACTCCCATGAGCTCCAGGCTGAATATGCATCCACATACCTCGGGATCACCATGGATCGCAGACTGACTTGGAAGAACCAGCTGCACAAGAACCAGGCAAGAGCAAAGATCAGGATGGCCCTAATGAAGAAACTGCCAGGAACAGACTGGGGTGCAGACCAGGGTGTCCTGAAGAAGCTCTATGTGGGGAGGATTCGGCCTGTTCTGGAGTATGGCATGGCAGCAACCTCAACAGCTGCCAAAAGCAACACTGAGAAGCTGGACAGACTCCAAAACCAAGCCATGCGAATGATGACAGGAGCCATGCGCAGTACCCCATCAAAGTGCTGGAGACAACAACAGGCCTTGCACCGCTGGAAGACAGAAGAAACGTCAAGGTACTGACCCAGGCCACCAAATTCAAAAGACTGGAAAACCATCCCATGAAGGACAGACTGAGCAAGCCAACAAAAGGGAGCCTTAAGAGATCGAACTTCATCCACCAGAGCAGGACACTTGAAAGGAGAGACCCAGAACTGATGGACCACATACCCACACCAATACCACCCATAGCATCTGTTCCCTCCTGGAACTGACAGAACTTCCCAGCCATACGCACAGACATATCGGGCATTGGGAAGAAAGGAACACAGTCAGACCAAGAGAGGAAGTCGCTGGCCCTGGAGTTCATTCGGTCTGCCTACCCTAAAGAGTAGTGGACTCACGTCTACACAGACGGCTCTGCCATGGAAGCAACCAGGAATGGAGGAGGCGGCATGTACATCAGGTACACTGACGAGGAGACCCACATTCCCATTGCGACTGGAAAGTACTCCACTAATTTCAGGGCTGAGGCAGAGGCCCTGAGAACAGCAGCGGCCCACGTCAGGGAACATCAAGACAAGGCACACAAGCGGGTCATCATCTTCACTGATGCCCTCTCTGTCTTGGATGCATTTCAGCACCCCCGACGCAAAGAACTGAATGAACTCGCCCTCACTCTGTCTCAACTAGCAACACAGGCGAACGTATCACTCCAGTGGATTCCTGCCCACTGTGGAGTCTATGGAAGTGAGACGGCTGACAGACTTGCTAAGAGGGTGGGCAGCAAGACCAGGAAGACAGGCAGGTCTCTTACAGTGAGGAGAAAACCATTATTAAGGCCCTGTCTCACAAGAAGGGGCAGCAGCAACACCCAAACTTCTGCAAGGATGACAACTACTACAGTCTGAGCAGGGCTGACCAAGACGTTCTGTTCAGACTCCAAACTGGACATAACAGAATGCATGCTCACATGCACCAGAAACTTAAAGTTGGACAATCGGACAGATGCCCATGTGGTACTGCCCAAATGACCAGCGAATACCTCCTCCAAGACTGCCCAGACCACGCTGCACTCAGACGAGCTACGTGGCCTGACCCCACATCGCTGAACCAAAAGCTGCACGGGGACCTCGGAGACCTCCGCAGGATGGCAGCATTCGTCAGGGCAGCTGGTGTGACCATCTAGTGATTGACGAAGAAGAATAAGAATAAGATAAGCCTTTATTAGTCCCACAATGGGGAAATTCCAGACTATAGACTAACGCATACCAGTGCATGCCCGTAGAAACCAAGTATAAGCAAGCATTTCTGCATGCCCGTAGAAATTTACCGTTACCATGACAACAGCAACAATGGTGATGCCTGCATTTGATCTTTGACATGGTTACCTTGGCAACAGTAACCATGGTGAAACTTGCCCTTGATTTTTGACATCACCACTCGTTCAGTGATGCCTGCTTTTGATCTTTGATGATGTGTCTGCCTAGCAACAGGAACCATGGTGATGCCTGCCTTTGATCTATGACATCACAGTAACCATGGTGATGCCTGCCGTTGATCTATGACATCACTCATTCGGTGATGCCTGCCTGATATAGGGAAGGGTAGTCCTTCCCTCATCCTCTGCGATCTGCCGTTCCTCCTTGGAGGATTGTTCAGTGCAGACTGTCATGTCGTGTTGCGTGACCAAAAAAATCTCAGTTTCCTTTGTTTCGTTGTTCTCAGTAATTCCTTGTCATTCACTTTGCACATTTTCCTGATTTCCTCATTAGTCATGGTTTTAGTATACGGTACTCTTAAAATTTTTCTTAGGCACTTGTTTTCAAATGCGGTGATTTTGCCTTCTACACCTTTAGTAAACACCCATGCTTCACAGCCATACTTTGGAAAAACGATGGTTTTCAGAATTTTAATTATAGTTGTCACGTCAGTGTCCTTCCACAAGCTCTGGAGTTGATGGGACTGAAACAGCTGATATTAATTTGCTGAGGATGGAGGGGGGGAAAGGTGGTTGCTTTCTAATTACTGATAGATTTTAGGGGGTGTCTTGGCTTTCCATGCTCTTTTGCACCTGTTTTTCTTCATATATTCAATACTTTTTCTGTATGTCATTGACATTATGACACATAACTTGTGGGCTTCTATGGTTTTATTTCTTTGTATGTGTGGGTTGTATGGGTTTTAACTGACATTTGGTGAAAATTTCATTACAATAGCCTCTTTGGAAATATATTTACTGAATAAAAAGGTGATGTGTTCAATACCTACTTTACCTGCTATATATTGCTGACCCTTTTTTAATGCCTAACAAAGCAGATCCCTTTATGATAACGTCGGTGGCACCATGAAAGGTTTAACTAAGAAGCATCTGATTGAGCAGATTACATGTGTTCCACAGAGGATTACTGGGGATGAAATGAACAAATTGACCTCTTACTACGAAAATCCCACATCAGCAAAACAAAAGATGAGAGTCGAGCACATTGAGAGTTGAATTTGAAAAACACTGCACTGAAAAAAAAACAAGCATCAGCAGTGTTCTGTTTAAAGCCCTCCCCCTCCCCATGTGCAGACACCCATAGCTCAGAGGTTATCCTCGTCTCTGCGTCTCTGTGGGCCATCCCAGCACTTCATGAACAGTTGCCTTTTTTTTTTAAAGAGAGCATCACTAAAATGAGTGGAGTAACACAGAAGCTATCTTCGCTCTGTGACAGGGTGTCATTTGACGGGGCACTGTGTTCTCCGTAGCCCAGGGCGAATGAATGTCTCCTATGGTCCCCTCCTCACACTTTTCAAGTAAGTTGGAGCTATTTAGAAGTCGTCTCACTGTGGGAAGTAACAAAAGCTCAATGACAGGCCAAGGCCTCATTCAAAATTCAATTTTTGTGCTTTTTTTTCTCAGCAACAATAGAAATACAAAATTTCTCTCCATGCTTGCTTGGTGAGCTCCAGAGAGACAACTACACGGCTTTGTTAATAACAGTCTAACAACTGAACTCTATGTAGGTCACATTGTGTTAATCTAACTGGCTATCCTCATAAATGCTCTCAAAATGAAACAGAGAATATTAAACTCCAGTTTATTGCGCATTTGCTTAATTCTGTTAGTATGCCACCAGAGGGGCTCCCTTCTCAGCCACTGAATTTATGATCCCATAGCTATGGTCTAGATTACAACACTACATATGGGACATGCCTGCAGCCCCACAGACCAGTTCAAACACCCGGCAAATTAAATATTTATTAGTCACGGTTTATTTCAGGCACAGGGCCCTTTCATCACTTAGCGTTAATGAGAGCTGTGTGCATTCTGATGATTAACAAACTAAATGATATTCAAGTCATTCAAAGCAACATGTAAATGCTATCACTTAGTGTTTCTCCGGGTCTTATGCAGACTTGAGTCTGTGAGACAAACAATACTGGATCCGCATAGCTTTAAGAGCAGCTTTATAATGCATGCATTTAGACAAAAGCAGTCAGCATTCAGTCGCTTGTATGTACGTGCAGCGTACGTTCCCACTCGAACCAGGAGAACTGGAATAAATGAATAATGATGACTGAAAGGGAAATGGAAAAAACGTTGCTAATTAAAAACATGAATAGTTTAATAGCACAAGTGACTGCTCTGAAAAAATGCCCCCACCCTATCCTATACTGCTGCACTTATTGTATACAGGCTGCAGTACATCATCATGTAGCCTATCTTGAAAAGTAACAGAGAATGTAATTATATCTTATAGTTTATGTAAAATATCATGGTAATGACTAAAAAAAGAATACGGATCAGAGATGACAAAGCTATCAACAATAGCTATTGCACAACTTTCCAGTCGCTGCTATCTAGAGCAGCAGCTAACGACTATTTCACGGCTTGGTTAATCGCCCACTCTAATCCAAGATTACTCAAGTAATCTGATACTTTTTTTTTAAAGAAACTTGCATTGACCAACATTTGCTGAACGTTCTTTCCTAAAGAGCAGTAGTAATTGTACCAAACACTCAATAACACAGGTACATGTTTATTGCAATGATTATTGTAATTTTTATTGCATAGAACATAAGTTTAAATGTCATATTACACCATAAATTTCCGTTCACTAACCATTAGCATCCACTAGTGCTAGCCAATTACGAATGCTAACAGTGGTAGCTACAGTATATGTTTTTTGGTCACATAAGCATTATTAGCATAGCTTACTACATTCTATTTATCTTAATTTAAAATCTCAGTCACGTATCTTGTGTCGGGTGCGCTGGTTGTGCATGATGTGGGATGCTTTCTGCCGAGACACTGTAACATCCGACATTGTAGGATGCTAGCTCGCTGCTCGGCTTTACAATTCCATTCAATTCAATTCAATTCAATTCAATTCAATTCACCTTTATTTATATAGCACCATTTCACAACAACAGTCATCTCATAGCACTTTCAACTGTAGGGGAAACCCCCACAACTGCAGAAAGACCCCAGCAATCAGGTGATCCTCTGTGAGCAAACAATTGGTGACGGTGGAGAGGAAAAACTCCCTTTTAACAGGAAGAAACCTCCAGCAGAACCAGGCTCAGGGAAGGGCAGTCATCTGCTGTGCCTGGCTGGGGGGTGAGAGGACAGAGAAGAAGAAGAAAAGAACAGACATGTAGAGAGCAAACAGCATGACGGGGACTCAATCTATGGGAGAGAACAAACAGATGTTAATGACCAGGAAAAATATTTCATTGAGAGTGAAGAAAGGAGTGAAGCCCAGTGCCCCGTTGGAGGTCTCCCAGCTGTCTAAACCTATTAGCAGCATAACTAAGGGAGGGTTCAGGGGCACATGATCCCTCCCTAATTGTAGGCTATATCAAAAAGGAAGGTTTTAACCCTATTCTTAAAAACAGAGATCGAGTCTGACTCCCGAATCCAGATTGGCAGCTGGTTCCACAGGAGAGGAGCTTGATAACTGAAGGCTCTGCCTCCCATTGTACTTTTGGAGATTCTAGGTATTACAAGTAAACCTGCATTTTGGGAGCGTAGTGCTCTGTTAGGATAATAGGGTAGTATCAGATCTTTTAAATAAAAAGGGGCCTGATTATTTTGAGCTTTGTAAGCGAGAAGAAGGATTTTAAACTTAATTCTAAACTCTATGGGAAGCTAATGAAGGGAGGCCAGAACCGGAGAGATATGATCTCTCTTTCTCAGACCTGTTAAAACTCTTGCTGCAGCATTTTGGATCAGCTGAAGACTTTTTAAAGAAGTGTAAGGACAGCCTGATAATAAAGAATTACAATAATCTAATCTAGAGCTAACAAAAGCGTGGTAGTTTCTTAGCATCACTCTGAGACAAGATGCTCCTAATCTTGGCAATATTATGCAAATGATAGATGGCAGTCTGAGAAGTTTTCTTACAAGCTTAATATGTGAATTAAAAAACAGAGCGAAAGAGTAACTGCATCCAAACTAAGAGTTTGATTTGGAAAGGTATTTCTAAGGTTTTTCGGACCAACTAAAATAACTTCAGTCTTATCTGAATTTCATAGCAGGAAATTAACGTCATCCAAGCTTTGATTTCCTTAAGACAGACCTCTATCTTGGTTAATTGATTACTATCACCTGGCTTCAATGACAGGTATAATTGTGTGTCATCTGCATAACAATGAAAATGTATACAGTGCTTTCTAATAATGCTGCCTAGTGGAAGCATATATAAACTAAAAAGAATAGGACCTAGCACAGATCCCTGTGGAACTCTGTGACTGACCTTTGAGTTGGAAGAAAACTCATTACTGACATGAACAAACTGGAACCTATCAGATAAATAAGATCTAAACAACTGCAACAAAGTTGTATTAAGTCCAACAGGTGTTCTAATCTATCAAGTAGAATATTATGATCGATAGTATCAAAAGCACAAAGGTCTAAAAGGACAAGTACAGAAACAAGTCCATTATCAGATGCAAAAATGAGGTCATTAGTGACCTTCACTAAGGCTGTTTCAGTACTATGATGAATTCTAAACCCAGATTGAAACTGTTCAAATAAATCATTTCCCAGCAAGTAGTCAAATAATTGCGTAGCAACAACTCTTTCTAAGATTTTTGAAATGAAAGGTAGATTAGAGATTGGTCTATAGTTAGCTAAAACTCCTGGATCCAGTGTTGGCTTTTTGAGTAAGGGTTTAATTAGAGCAGTTTTAAAAGCCTGCGGTACATGGCCTAATGTTAATGAAGACTTGATTATATGAAGAATAGAGCTACCAATAAATGGGACGACTTCTTTAAATAACCTGGTAGGAATAGGGTCTAAGTTGAAGGCTTGGATGAGGAAATTATTTTGTCTAACTCAAAAAGGTCAATTGGAGTAAACTCATCCAAACAGTTATCAATTGAAGGAGTTAAATTAAATCACCCTTTATTGTCATTCAACTGTACAACCAATCATGTACAGTAGAATGAGATTGTGTTTTACCTATCCACAGTGTTAATCACACACACCCCAAGTGTAGAATCAGAGGGCCGCTGCCATGCAAGGCGCCGCCACAAATTTCCCTCCTCTATTCCATTATTGCTGAGCACCAAGCTGGACGGCAGGAAGTTCCACTTTTATATGGTCTTTGGCATGACCCGGCTGGGATTTGAACCCCTGCCTCCCGGGTGTGGGGCGGATGCTCTACCAACTGAGCCACCACTCCGGTGGTTGTAGTAATTAATTTATTTAAGTTAGGTGGGAAGAACCTGACAGATTTTATCACTGATAGATGAAATTTTATTATTGAAAAAGTTCATAAAGTTCTGACTAGTAAACTCTAAGGGAATGCTAGGATTGACAGAGTCCCGACTCTTTGTCAACCTGGCTACAGTGCTGAAAAGAATCCCGGGATTATTCTTGTTCTCTCCTATTAATGTGGAATAGTAACTTGTTCTAGCTTTCCAAAGAGATTTTTTTTGAAATTAGAAGATGATTTCTCCAAGCTAAATAGCTTTCATCTAATTTAGTGGCACACCATTTTCTTTCTAATTGACGAGTCTTCTGTTTTAAACTACGAGTTTCTGTGTTGAAACAAGGAGTTAGAAATCTCTGATTAGACTTTTTCTTTTTTAAAGGGTCCACCAGGTCTAGAGTCTGATGAAGAGAAGCTGTAACACTATCTACTATGCTATCAATTACAGAAGGAGCAAGCTCTCTAAAGCTTATCTCCGTTGTGTTGACACCTGGCATAGAGGAAACAATCTGCATAAATTTGATAACAGCATCATCTGAGAGGCATATACTGAAGCAAAAAATTTTTCTTTAGGAGCCAAATAGAAATAGCAAAATCAAAGGTTTACAGACAATGGTCTGACAGTACAAGGTTATGAGGAGACACTACCAGATTTTCTATTTCTATGCCATATGTCAGAACAAGGTCCAACATGTGGTGGAGATAATGGGTAGAATTTCCTACTTTCTGACAAAAACCCATCGAGTCTAATATTGAATTAAATGCCACATGAAGGCAATCACTATCTACATCTACATGTATATTAAAGTCCCCTACTATAATTATTCTATCTGATTTCAGTACTAAATCTGCTAAGAATTCGGCAAATTTGGATAAAAACTCTGAGTAGGCTGATGGATGATGACAAACTATGGCAAATAAAATTGGGTTTAACCTAAATTTGCTAACATGCCCAATACTGAGGACCAGGCCTTCAAAGGAATTATAACATGTTTTTTGCTTTACATTAACTAGTAATTTGGAATGGTAAATTGTTGCTACTTCTCGGACGGAGAAGTAGCGGACGGAGTCCAGCGGACGGAGCGGACGGAGCAGCGGGAGACGTTACAGCGGGGAGGAGCTAGTGCTAGCTAGCACTTGGCCGCCGCCCGGTGCTAATGGGAAACTTGACATACCGGGAGCTGTAGCGAAAACGAAGCGGGTGCCGGGCTGGAGTTTAGGCGGCGTGAAAGAAATATAAGACAGAATAATAAAGAGCGATGGCAAGAACCAAGCAGACCGCCCGTAAAATCTACTGGAGGAAGAAGCCCCCCAGGAGACAGCTAGCCACCAGGGCTGCTCGGAGAGGCGCTCTGGCCACCGGCAGAGTGAAGAGGCCTCGCCGTCACAGGTCCGTGGCTCTGAGAGAGATCCGTCGCTACCAGAAATCCACGGAGCTGCTCATCCGTAAGCTGCCCGTCCAGCGCCTGGTGAGGGAGATCGCTCAGGACTTCAAGACCGTCCTGCGTTTCCTGAGTTTCGCCGTCATGGCTCTGCAGGAGACCAGCGAGACCCACCTGGTGGTCTCTTCTTCGCTAAGGGGGTCACCATCATGCCCAAAGACTTCCAGCTGGCCCGCTGCATCCGCGGAGAGAGAGCTTAGACTTTCTGCTGCACATCCACCAGCCATAATGCTCTGCACTGTGTGTCTATATATATACATTTATAGTAATATGGACATATGTTTGCTAGATGTTGTTTTTTCTTGCCTTCTGATTGTTGCTCTGAGTGTTGCTGTCCCTGTGCTGTTGCAATCCTGGAATTTCCCCATTGTGGGACTAATAAAGGCTTATCTTAATTCTTATCTTAATTCTTCTCCTCCACAACCAAAACTTCTGGGATTTTTGACAGTTTAAATAACCAGAGGGAGTTGATTCATTTAAACCAACATAATCCTCTTGTCCTAACCAAGTCTCTGTAAGGGATATTAAATCAATCTGATGATCAATTAACAGATCATGGACTAGCAGAGACTTGGGAGTTAGAGACCTAATATTTAACAAACTGTATTTAATTTTTAAATTATGAGGAGGAACAGAGGCCAATTCATTAAATTTAGAGGCTTCATGTTTAATTTGAGTTTTACCAGCTTTTTGTTTAATCACTTTGGGATGCTTATACATTATATTTTTATTTACTTTGGAGGGAGCAGACAATGATTCTCTGATGGGGAAGACAGGGGCTAAGTTGAGGGGTGGCGGATGAAGAGGAGCTGCAGAGAGGCGTGTAAGACTGCGACTCTGCTTCCTGGTCCCAACTCTGAGTAGTCAGGGTTTTGGAAATTTGGATAAAAATGATGCCAGATTGTTAGATAAAAGAGATGCACAATCCAAAGTGGCATGGACACTGTCTCGTCTAATAAGACCAAGTTTTCCCCAAAATGAGTTCCAATTGTCTATGTAGCCCACATTATTTGCAGGACACCACACAGACAGCCAGCAGTTAAAGGATGCACATGGCTAAACATGTCATCACTGGTCAGATTGGGGAGGGGCCCAGAGAGTACTAGAGAGGCAGACTTCGTTTTGGCAAAGTCACACACTGATTCCACACTAAGTTTTGTGACTTCCGACTGACGGAGTCGGATGTCGTCAATGCCTGCACGGATAACAATTGTGGAGTATTTACAGTTACTTTTAGCCAGCATTTTCAAATTTGACTCTATGTCGCCTGCTCTGGCCCCGGGAATACATTTGACTATGGCCGCTGGCAGTCTCTAGGTTCCCGTTTCTGACTATAGAGTCACCAATGATCAGAGTTTTTTTCCTCAGCGGGTGTGTCGCTGAGTGTGGAAAAGTGATTAGAAACATGAACAGGTTGGTGGTGAACCAGAGGCTTGCGACTATGCTTCCTTCTCACCGTCACCCACCCATTCTCTCCTGGCTGCTCAGGAGAGGTGGAAGCCAGGGAACAGCTAACAGGCTGCCCTAAGCTGGGGTGCTCCGCTGCAGCTAAGGGGAGTCCGTCATTATTAACTAGCGCTGACGGTGTTTCAATGCAGTGGAGCCGGGATTCTAAATCACACAACCTCGCCTCGAGCACCTCAAAAAGACAACATTTATTACATTTACCATTATCACTAAAACAGGCAGAGGTGTAGCTAAACATCTGACATAGAGAACACACCAGAGAAGGGGAAGGAGAGCTAGTAGCCATAGCTAGTGGCTAACCCGAAGCTAACACAAACACCGATGAAAAGTGAACAGAGGGCTAAAGAGGGTGATTAGGTGACACTGAGTGCGCACACAAGTGCAAGAGACGTTAAACAGAAGTGAGAGGTGACGGTACATGGAAAAAAAACGATTAAAATACAATTAAAGGCAATAATCCTCAGGAGAGTGAGGAGAGCTAACCACACCACACAAATAGCCGGTAACACAAGAAGTGATGATAGGTAACCACAGGAAGCGTCCACGGGTGCCATTTACCATGTATGTTATGTCTGTAAATAATGGTCAGAGTCAGTCTTATGCCATGCAGCGAACTGAACCTTTATTACGAACCACAGAACTATATACAGTGGTGCCATAGCCTGCCTGACATCGCACCACACAGGGCAGGTATGGCAAGCCTTAAAAGCCAAGCACACACACACACACACACACACACACCACAGAACATTCCACTCCCCCTTACAAAAGTGCAAAACACATACATACAATTAAGACCCACCCCAATTTAGGACCCAAATCATGCACTAAGGGAAATAACGGTAAACAGTGAACAATGATGGCCTAACACATTCACCCAAAAAACAACTAAAATTATCGTTTCTATACAAAATAATCCTGTATCGCAACAACCATTCACATGCACACCATATACAGTATTTCACAAAAGTGAGTACACCCTCACATTTTTGTAAATATTTTATATCTTTTCATGGGACAACACTAAAAATATGACACTTTGATACAATGTAGTCACTGTGCAGCTTGTATAACAGTGTAAATTTGCTGTCCCCTCAAAATAACTCAACACACAGCCATTAATGTCTAAACCGCTGGCAACAAAAGTGAGTCCCTCCCCGATGTCATGTGACTCGTTGGTGTTACAAGATCTCAGGTGTGAATGGGGAGTAGATGTGTTAAGTTTGGTGTTATCGCTCTCACACGCTCTCAAACGGGTCACTGGAAGCTCAACATGGCACCTCATGGCAAAGAACTCTCTGAGGATCTGAAAAAAAGAAATGTTGCTCTCCATAAACATGGCCTAGGCTATAAGAAGATTGCCAACACCCTGAAACTGAGCTGCAGCATACTGACCAAGACCATACAGTGGTTTAACAGGACAGGCTCCACTCAGAACAGGCCTCGCCATGGTTGACCAAAGAAGTTGAGTGCACATGCTCAGCGTCATATCCCGAGGTTGTCTTTTGAAAATAGACATATGAGTACTGCCAGCATTGCTGCAGAGGTTGAAGGGGTGGGTGGTCAGTCTATCAGTGCTCAGACCATACGCCACACACTGCATCAAATTGATCTGCATGGCTGTAATCTCAGAAAGAAGCCCCTTTTAAAGATGATGCACAAGAAAGCCCATGAACAGTTTGCTGAAGACAAGCAGACTAAGGACATGGATTATTGGAACCATGTTCTGTGGTCTGATGAGACCAAGATAAACTTATTTGATTCAGATGGTGTCAAGCATGTGTGGTGGCAACCAGGTGAGGAGTACAAAGACAAGTGTGTCTTGCCTACAGTCAAGTATTATGGTGTGAGTGTCATGGTTTGGGGCTACATGAGTGCTGCCGGCACTGGGGAGCTACAGTTCATTGAGGGAACCATGAATGTCACTGTATGTACTGTATGTACTGTGACATACTGAAGCAGAGCATGATCCCCTCTCTTTGGAAACTGGGCCTCAGGGCAGTATTCCAACATGATAATGACCCCAAACACACCTCCAAGACGACCAATACCTTGCTAAAGAAACTGAGGGTAAAGGTGATGGACTGGCCAAGCACATCACCAGACCTAAACCCTACTGAGCATCTGTGGGGCATCCTCAAACAGAAGGTGGAGGAACGCAAGATCTCAAACACCATGATATTGTCATGGAGGAGTGGAAGAGGATTCCAGTGGCAACCTGTGAAGCTCTAGTGAACTCCTTTCCCAAGAGAGTTAAGGCAGTGCTGGAAAATAATGGTGGCCACACAAAATGTTGACACTTCGGCCACAATTTGGACATTTTCACTGGGGGTGTACTCACTTTTGTTGCCAGCGGTTTAGACATTAATAGCTGTGTGTTGAGTTATTTTGAGGGGAAAGCAAATTTGCACTGTTATGCAAGCTGTACACTGACTACTTTACATTGTATCACAGTGTCATATCTTCAGTGTTGTCCCATGAATAGATAAAACTTTTACAAAAATGTGAGGGGTGTACTTACTTTTGTGAGATACTGTTAACATATTTATACTCACAAGTATTTATGTTGTGCCACAGTCCATGGGCAGCCACGGATAAAACTGGTTCGGAGGCCCAGGGCAGCCCCACAGCATGCGCGCCCCTGGAAGCTGCCTGCCCTCGGGGTCAAAGCTGACCTCCCCAGAAAGAATGTCCTGTCTCACCACCGACTGCTTCTCTTGTCTGGACCCACAGTGCTTCAGCCCAGCACGCAATTCCTCCATACCTATCAGTCCCACCTCCGACCACCTTCAACACCGCTGCAGCTGCTGCCGTCGTAGCCCCAGACGAACTCCGGGGAAGACTGCAGCCCACTCGTCGGCATCACTCGTCGACCTAGATGCCTCGCCGCTGTGCCCAGAACCCTCATCCAAGGCGCTCCGCTGCGCTCCCACTGTGCCCGACTGTTGCTGCTCTCTCCCGGGGCTCACAGCATTACTCTCGTCGGCATCATTCTTTGACCCAGGTGCCTCGCCACTGCGCCCAGCATCTCTGTCCAAGGTGCTCCGCTGTGCTGCCTCTTCACCCAGCTGTCACTGCTGCTTCCCAGGGTTTTAAGCCTGCTTGCTTCCACTCCCCTGCTGCCCGGACTCCAGCTGAGGGGAAGACTCAGTTGAGTCCGGTCGCTGCTCTCCATCTCCGCTGTCACTGCTCACCGCGCCGTCAACATCACCAGTGCTACGGTCATGCACCATGCTGAGTTCCTTGGCTGGCTTGCCATCCTTGGTGACCAGGGGCTCTGGTTCCCCTTGGATACCCATCTGGTAGCTTGTAGCTTGATTTTGGCGCGCACCTAGCTTTGTGGCTAACCTTTCCATTGCCACAAACTGAGCCCTTAGCTCCTCCGAGCTAACTAGCTTAGCTCCTCTTGGCACCAACAGTCTCACTACCCACAGTCCCAGCTTCTTGTCCCTTGGACGTTCGGCAAGATCTCCAGCCAACCGCCCGACAGCATTCATATAGAGTGCCATCTCTCCCAACATGTCGAGAATTCTCCGACCCTCTGCGCCGAGATGACGGACCAGAAGCACCTGTTCTCGGTCTCCGTCGTGTCTACCCAAGCCCAGCCCAGCGTACACTCCAGAAATGACAGCAGAGGCGGAGGTAGCCCACACGCCTCCATGGTTTTTCTCTCGTCACCAAAATGTTATGTCTGTAAATAATGGTCGGAGTCAGTCTTATGCCATGCATCAAACTGAACCTTTATTACAAACCACAGAACTACTGTATATACAGTGGTGTTATAGCCCGCCTGACGTCACACCAGACAGGGCGGGTACAGCAAGCCCTAAAGGCCAAGCACACACACACACCACACAACAATGTACACACTGCACAATATTTTCCTTCAATTTGAGCTTGAAATGATCCCAGACTTGAGATACTTTTATCATTTTTTAAAATTTTCTTCCTCTTTGCTGGCCCATCACTATGCAGCTCTGAGATGATGCTGTTAAATAAATCTGTGTTTTGTTTAGGTCGTGTGACCGGAAGAAGGTTATATAGACTGGAAGTGCAACAAACGACACTTCAAAGCATAAAATTTGAATCAAGAAATTTTTGTAATAGAATTACTCAAATTATTCGAGTAATTGTTGCAGCCTTACTATTATCTATTCCTTACCTGCATCACTTTTCGCCATCACTGTAAAAAGCAACAATTGCAGTTTTGTTTAGGAATATTTGCAGCTGGCATTGAAGAGTAGGTTAGAATTATGGATCACATCAGCTATTGAAGTAACAGGGTAAGCTAACCTGTGCTAGGCGGCCAGTCACTGCTCAGTCTGGGTAAAATAAGCTAATGTTAGCATACCTGCTAGCATGATACTAAACAGATTGATGAAAAATCAATTATGTGATTATACTGACTGTTGAAGTCAGTGACATGCTAAATATTTGTTGATGATGTATAGTAACAAAAGCAAGTAAAGCTCATTTATGTTAAAGAAGCACAGTTAACAGGTACTCAGGGAAAAAGCTCAGAACTGAGAATAAATGTCACATCCTTTGCATCTTTTTAAAAATGGTATCTTATAAGATAAGATAAGCCTTTATTAGTCCCACAATGGGGAAATTCCAGGATTGCAAACAGCACAGGGATAGCAACACTCAGAACAATAATTTAGAAGATAAGAAAATAAGAGCAGTGAATATACATATGTACACATAAATATATAAATATACTGTATATACACAGTGCAGAGCATTGTAGCTAGATGGAATAAACAGCATAACCGTCTACTTACTGTAGTTATCCTACATAGTATGACTATGTACCCATATATATTGTCACCCTCCATAGAGACTGATATTGTCCTAGTTGTATACTGAAGGGGATCATTTGTGTAAGTCTGTTGCGTCTTTTGCATTCAATACTATTAGGTCGTCACGTTTTTTTGCTATCTCTGCGAGCAGCCCTGCTTAGGTTATAAAGTCTGACAGCCGTAGGTAGGAAGGACCTGCGAAACCTCTCGGTCACGCACCTAGGATGATGTAGTCTGCTGCTAAATGAGCTCCTCAGTGCGTTCAGTATGTCCTGCATAGGGTGGGACTCGGACTCCAGCAGAGATGACAGTTTAGCCGCCATCCTTCTCTCTCCCATCTCCTCCACTGGGTCAAGGCGTTGCCCCAGGACAGAGCTAGCTTTCTTGATCAGTTTGTTCAGTCTCTTCCTATCGGCTGCTGTAATGCCGTTGCCCGAGCAGACCACTCCAAAAGTGATGGCTGGACTTCCGGTTATGGCTGCCACGTAGGACGGACGTGTCTCGCTCTGCTCTGCTCCTGGAGAAAAAAATCGGCAAATAACTCTCTCATTTGGGACAGAACGTATCCCAGCATTTGGGCGAGGATATGTCGGCGAAGCCTAAGGCTGGAAAACCAGGAAAAGGAAAAAGCGAGCCGCCGAAACAGTCCAAATTAACGGACTTTCAGGTCTGTGACGCAGCAAACAAAACTCCATATATGGCGGAGGAGGCTGGCAACGGTGCGATTTCTGCGGGGAATGGCGCAGATGCGCTGATGGCTGCCATGAGTTCAATGAGAGCGGACTTTTCCTCTAGATTTGATGGGATTATGACAGCGTTGGAAGGAATAAGAAAGGAATTGGGTGACTGTGTAGAACGAACGGCGCAGATGGAGCTCCGTCTCGCTAGTGCTGAAGATGACGTCACCCGTCTTCAATTAAAGGTGCGCACTTAGGAAAAAAAAAATAAATCTCTGGAAGATAATATTTTGGATTTGGAATCTCAGTCGAGACAGAATAATTTGAGGCTGGTGGGTCTTCCAGAGGAATCAGAAGGTCGGGACGTATGTTCCTTTCTGGAAAAGTGGATTCCGGAGATGCTGGGCAGCGAGGAGTTGCAATCAGCAGTGGTTCTGGAAAAAGCACATCGTATTGGCCCACGGAGAGATAAGGGACCGCCGAGGACCTTAATTATGAAGTTTCTTAGCAACAGAGACAGGATGAAGATCTTCAACGCTGCACGTGCTAAAGGAGAGATTAAACACCAGGACCAGCAGGTGCGGTTCTACCCAGATTTGGCCACAGGAATCCAGCAATTGAGGAAGCAGTTTGATCCCGTACGTAAGGAGCTGCGCAACCTTGGGATTCGTCATGGTGTAATCTATCCTGCGAGACTGCTGACCACGTATGAGGGCAGAACTCACATCTTCAAGACCCCAGAGGAGGCGCAGGAGTTCATCAAGAAGATCAAAGAAGAAGAAGAGACTGGTGGGAGCTAAGCATGAACAAAATATAAGGTAGAATAATTAAGCATTTGCACAGGCATCTGACTGACTTGAAGTAAATAGTAAGTTTACAAAATATAGATTGTATTATATATTAAAAAAACAAAACAAAAACAAAACAAACAAAAAAAAAACTACGATGTACAAAGTTGTTAAAAATTTTGGAGTGAAGTTGGAAAACTACAGAGGAGAGTTAATGTTACGTCATTAAAAGCAGTAGCGTTAGGGTGATTGGGAGGATGAAGAAGGAGTGGCTTAGGCTGTTCCCCGTGGGTGTGGAACGGTCGATGGCTATATCGGGAGACAGAATTTTTCTTTTGATTTTGGGGGGTTTGCCACAAGTGTGGGAAGGGGAAATTTGTTTGTGTGTAGTTTGTAGGATGAATGTTCAACCACTCATGTTTTTGCTTCTCTGTATGAGCATGTTTACACTGCAAGGTAATCCCAAACTCTCTATTGATCATGGACCAAAGTGTTAATCTTAATTTAACTTCATGGAATTGCAGAGGTCTACAAAATTTAAAAAAACTTAAACAAGTTATGAATAAAATAAAGGACATGGGTTCAAGAATTGTGTTTTTACAAGAAACTCATCTGATAGAGGAGGATGTTAAAAGAATTAGGAGTAGATGGCAGGGACGTGTATTCACCTCTTCATTTTCATCCCGAGCCAGGGGAGTTATGACTCTCATACATAAATCAGTTCCTTTTCAAGTGAAAAATGTAATTGGAGACAAATTTGGAAGATATGTAATCATTCAAGGTTCTTTGCTATTAGAAAATATAAATCTTGTGAACTTATATGGTCCCAATATAGATGATCAGAAGTTCTTTGCTAATTTATTTCTCATCTTATCATCACTTACAGGGCAACATATAATAGCAGGGGATTTTAATTGTACATTGAATCCAGGTGTGGATAGATCAACAGGACTGGATTGTACGCACATTGGATGTAGGATGACTATTAATCATTTTATGAAAGAATTGAGATTGTTAGATATATGGAGAGAAATGAAACCACAAGTTAAAGCCTATTCTTGTTATTCCAGTACCTACAAGACATTCTCACGTATTGATTATTTTTTGATTTCCACAGAATTAAGGTCCAAGATTCAAAACTGCTTTTATGATAACATCGTGATCTCTGATCATGCACCCTGTTGTCTAATATATGTAGATAAAAAATTGACAAAGGAATCAGGTAGATGGCAATTTCAGCATAAATGGCTTCAGGATGAGGAATTTGTCAAGTATATAGAAAAACAGATAGACGAGTTCTTTGACATCAATACTACACAAACATCAGCATGTGTAAAGTGGGAGGCTTTCAAAGCTTTTATTAGGGGACATATTATTAGTTATACAGGATCAAAATCTAAGAAGACTCGAGAGGAGAGAGCTAAATTGGAACATAAAATAAAAAATCTTCAGGAAAAAGTGTATGCAGGAAGTGACCCAAGGTTGGAGAATGAATTACTGATTTTGAGAGCTGAATACGACAAAAAATCAGCGAATAGAGCTGCCTCGAGTCTTCTAAGATTGAAACAATCTTTTTATGAACAAGGTGAAAAATCAGGAAAATTATTAGCATGGCAGATTAAACAATTGGAAATTAAAACACCAATTACCAGTATTATAAGTAACGGACAGGTAGTTATAGATCCTTTAGAAATTAATAGAGCCTTTAGAGATTACTATGAAAAATTATATGATACCAAAAATGAACCTGATTTAACAAAACTAAATGGGTTTTTGAACGAACTATCTATACCGTGTATTCCAAATGAAAACAGGGAGATATTGGAGTCTAAAATTAGTCAAGAAGAAGTTGGGCTAGCCATTGATAATATGAAATCAGGAAAAAGTGCAGGACCAGATGGTCTTCCAGTTGACCTTTATAAAAAATTTAAGAATAAATTAATAAAACCTTTTTTGGAAATGGTTTTAGAAGCATTTCAAAATAATAATTTACCATCATACATAAATAATGCCTTAATTATACTGCTGCCAAAACCAGGTAAGCCCTCTAATAAATGTGAAAATATGAGACCAATAAGCCTATTAAACGCCGACCTTAAGATAATCTGTAAAATTTTAGCAAGACGAATACAAGAAATTTTACCAAATATTATTAATCGAGATCAGAATGGCTTTATAAAGGGTAGACAAGGCTTCCATAATGTAAGAAGACTATTTAATATTATTTATTTTAATAAAGAAGCACCGGATACAGCTCTCCTATCATTGGACGCTGAAAAGGCCTTTGATAGAGTTGAATGGCCCTTTCTTTTTGAAGTCCTACAAAGGTTTGGACTTGGAAATAATTTCATAAAATGGGTTCAAATAATATACAATAATGCTACAGCAGAAATCCTAACAAATAACAATATTTCAAAACCAATAAAAATCAATAGAGGATGTCGACAAGGCTGTCCACTTTCACCTTTACTGTTTACTATGGCAATTGAACCTTTAGCGATAGCGATACGTTTACATTCACAAATATATGGAATTAAAGTTGGACCAACAGAACATAAAATCTCCCTGTACGCCGATGATATAATTTTGTTTATGTCGAATCTAAAAAAATCAATTCCAACCTTGTTGAATTTAATAAAGAATTTTGGGGAAATATCAGGATATAAAATAAATAAAACTAAATCTTCAATATTAATGCTAAATGAGACCCAGAGAAATTACCCAGCCCCTGAGGTAAATCAATTCAATGTTGTAAATCAGTTTAAATATTTAGGAATCCAAATTATGCCTAAGCTAGAATCAGTCGCCAGTGTCAACTATGAAGCCTTAATGTCAGATATCAGTGAGTTAACTCAGAGATGGATGTCACTACCAATGTCGATGATCGGGAGAATCAATATACTTAAAAGTAATATTTTACCTAAAATACTTTATTTATTTCAATACATTCCCTTATCACCACCTTTAGATCTATTCTCAAGAATAAAAAAAAAGTTAGTGGAATTTATATGGAACAACATGAGGGCTAGATTACGTTTGTCTTTATTATATTTACCATTTGATTGTGGAGGTCTGAAATGTCCAAATTTTATGTTGTATTATTGGTCGGCACAACTGAGGTCTATGACATATTATTTTTCATCAAATGATCTCCCTCACTGGACTGAAATGGAATCATACAATTTACCTTTACCTCTTCCCATATTCATATACTCAGATTCGGCAAAAAAATTACAAAAACAAGTTAAAAAATCCATTTGTAAAGCATATGATCAAAATATGGTGTGAAGCTAAAAACTATTTAAAAGAACCACAGTTACTGTCACAATTTAGTCCAATATGGGGTAATCAATATTTTAAACCAGGGAGAGCGGACGCTGTATTTAAAGTATGGAATTTAAAAGGGATACAAAAGATTCAGGATTTATATTTGCCATGTGCAGACAACATAATGTCTTTTGAAGAGCTGAGGATCAAATTTAATCTCAATAGAACACATTTTTTTAAATATCTTCAACTTAGAAACTTTATTCGATCAAATCAAAATAAAGCTCTCACTCGACCTATTTATTCATCCTTGGAAAAAATGATGATGAAAGATAGTAAAAGAAAGGGTATTATTTCAGAGTTTTATAACTCATTGACACTATCTTCAAGTGAAAATTCACTGAAAAGATTAAACTACTGGAAAGAAGATCTGCAAATTGAAATTTCAGAGGAACAATGGGAATTGGTTTGTACAGAAGCTCAAACCAAATCAATAAATGCACGCCTTAAATTGATACATTTCAAATGGTTAATGCGGATGTATGTTACACTGGAGGAGTTAAATAGATATAACAAAAATATACCAGATACATGCACAAAATGCATGGAAAGTAAAGGAACCCTATTTCATTGTTTATGGGAATGTAGATTAATAAGAATGTTTTGGGAAGAGGTGAGGGTAACAATTGAAAAAATAATCTCAAAACAAATCATATTGAATCCTAAACTGTTTTTGTTGGGTCTGTACCCAGAAAAGCATAATTTTAATAAAAGTGAAAGAACATTCATAGACCTCAGTTTGCTTAATGCCAAAAAATGTATTGCACTATTATGGAAAAAGACTCATAGACCAGATGTGACTCAGTGGTTAAGACAGATGTTAACAAACCTTCCATTAGAAAGAATAACATATATACTAAAATCAAAGGAAATTGTGTTTGAGAATATATGGAGACCTTTTATTGATTATGTAAAAAATTTAAACATAACTCTTGAAGAAGAAGGTGAATGATGTGTGTGGACCTTGTAAATTCCAAACTGGTGAACATAATATGTATACTTATGTATTGGATTGTCTAGACTAAACAGAGGAGCATTGTTGAAGACTTGATTTTGTTGGTGGTTGTTGGTGTTTTTAGTGCATTTTTTTTTTGTAGTACTTTAGTGTTAGTGTTTGATTGTTTGTATCATGTTTGTTAAAAAAAAAAAAAAGGTTCAATAAAGATATTGTGGAAAAAAAAAAAAAAAAAGTGATGGCTGATGCCACCACCGTGTCTTAGAATGTCTTCAGGAGCGCCCCTTGTACACCAAAAGACCTGAGTCTCCTCAGTAGGAACAGCCTGCGCTGTCCCTTCTTGTAGAGTGCGTCGGTATTGTGTGACCAGTCTAGTTTATTGTTCAGATGAACACCCAGGTACTTGTAGGATGTCACCATCTCAATATCTGTTCCCTATATGTTTACTGGTGCTGTGAGGGGTTGTCCTTGCCTGTGGTAGTCCACCACCAGCTCCTTAGTTTTCCTCGCGTTGATCTGGAGGCAGTTCCAATGGCACCAGTCCATGAAGTCCTGGATAAGTCCTCTGTACTCAGCTTCATTTCCGTTGGAGATGAGGCCGACAATCGCAGAGTCGTCAGAGAACTTCTGTAGATGGCAGTGTGTTGTGTTGTGTGAGAAGTCTGCAGTATAAAGGGTGAACAGGAAGGGAGCCAAAACCGTTCCCTGGGGGGGCCCCCGTGCTGCCGATGATAGTGTCGGACACACAATCCCGGGTTCTCACAAACTGTGGCCAGTTTGTGAGGTAGTCCAGGATCCATGAGGACAGGTGCTGGTCCACCCCTGCGCACAGCAGCTTGTCTCTCAGGATCACCGGTTGGATGGTGTTGAAAGCACTGGAGAAGTCAAAGAACATGATCCTCACCGCATTCCCGGGCTTCTCCAGGTGGGACAGAGAACGGTGAAGGAGGAAGATCACTGCATCCTCCACCCCAATGCCATGCTGGTAGGTGAACTGGAGTAGATCCATCGCTGGTCCCACCAGGGGGCGGAGGTGAGCAAGGAGCAGTCTCTCCAGGGTCTTCATCATGTGAGACGTCAGGGCCACTGGTCTATAGCTGTTCAGGTCTCTGGGGTGGGAAGTCTTTGGTACGGTTACCGCACAAGATGTTTTCCACAACTGTGATACCCTCCCCAGCTTCAGGCTCAGCTTGAAGATGTGCTCCACAATCCCACACAGCTGGTCTGCGCAGGACTTGAGGAGCTTCGTGCTGATGTCGTCCGGTCCCAAGGCCTTCCCCGTCTTGATCTTCCTCAGCTCCGTCCTCACCTGGGTCTTAGTGAGGGTCAGGTTGGGGGGCTGTGTGCTGGGAGTGGGGAGGTGTTGGTGGAGTGGGGTGTGGACAGCAGGTCTCGATGACTTTAGAGGCAGCAGTGGTTGGTGTGCAGGCGGGGTGGGGGGGTTGGTCAAACTTATTAAAAAACAGGTTCAGATTGTTTGCCCACTCCCTGCCCCCCGTGGCCTGGGAGGAGGTATTCTGGAGCCCAGAGATGGTTTTGAGGTTTCTCCAGACCCCACCGATGTCGCTCCGTTGCAGCTTGTCCTCCATCTTCTTCCTGAAGCTGTCCTTGCCTTCTCTGATCTTCCTCCTCAGCTCCGTCTGTACGGACTTCAGCATCTCCCTGTTCCCCGACCTGAAGATCCTCTTCTTCTCTCTCAGAAGTGTTTTTTTTTTTTTTTTTTAATCTCAGGGTTGATCCAGGGTTTGTTGTTCGAGCAACGCCGTATTGTCTTGGTGGGTACAGTGTTGTCCACACAGAAGTTGATGTAGTCCGTGATGGTGTGAATGAGGCCATCGATGTCCTCACCATGTGGATCGCAGAGCTGTTCCCAGGCAGTGGTTTCAAAACAGTCCTTTAGAGTGTCCATTGCCTCCTCAGACCATATCTTCACCGTGCGCATGGCCGATGGTTGTCTGTGTACTAGGGGTTTGTACTGGCAGGAGATGATCCAAGTTGTGAGCCGATATCCCAAGTGGGGGCAGTGGTGATGAGGTGTGCGCCTCCTTAGTATTCACATAGAATAAGTCCAGTGTTTTATTGTCTCTAGTGTGGCATGTGACATACTGGGTGAACGTGGGCAGAATGGGGGACAGTGAAATATGGTTGAAATCACTGGAGATGAGGAGAAGAGCATCTGGATGTTCTGGCAGCAGCCTGCCAATTACTGATTGAATGGCGTCGGATTTGCATAAATAACAATGCAGATCACATGTGAGTATTCCCTCGGGAGATAGGTAGGCCACATGCTAACAGCTAGTAACTCAATGTCTTTGCTGCAGTGTTGTTCTTTAACCATGATATGTCCCGGTCTGCACCAGCTGTTATTGACATACATTATCACTCCTCCGCCCCTTGCCTTCCCACTGTCTGGTGTCCGGTCTGCTCGTATTGCGTGGAAACCCTCCAGTTCAATGTCAGCATCTGTTGCTAGTTCTGTTAGCCACGTCTCAGTAAACAACATCATGCTAATCTCTCTGAAGACGCTCTGGTAACGAGCCATAACCGCTAGCTCAACTGTCTTATTGAGTAGCGATTGTACATTCCCCATAATAACGGATGGAAGGACAGGTCTGTACCTTATATTTTTCACCCGCCGTCTTGCTCCAGCACAACATCCACGTCGCTTCTGTCTTATTTCTACCGGTATGTCGAGTTCTTGCGTTAGCATCGTGGGCTGATTTAATGCTAACAGTTGGTCTCTATTATACTGCCACCTAAAAGCAGTGGCTCCATCCGCTGGTTCAGGAGACATTTGGGCGATCCGTGTGTCCGTGATGGATAAGGTGTCACCGGATCAGAAAGTTTAGCAAGAGAAGCCAGATAGTAAATAGAAATAGGAAGAAATTGATCCGCTGTTGCAAAAAGGCAGCCTACTTGTGTGGCGCCGGAAGTAACAGACATGTTACTTCCGGCGCTTAATTCCCCTTACCTTGACACCTCTGCTATTGAGAGCATTTTGTCATACGGCATCACGGTTTGGTATGGGGGCTGTTCAGCCGCAGACCGCAAAGCCTTCCAGAGAGTGATCGAGACTGCGCAAAAAATCACTGGCTGTTCTTTCCCTTCTCTGGAAGAGATTTCCAGGTCTCTGTACCTCAACAGAGCTACTGCCATCATTAAAGACTGCACTCATCCAGGCCATGATTTCTTTCACTTGCTCCCCTCGAGAAAGCAGTACAGATCCCATAAAACCCGGACAACCAGGTTTAATCATAGTTTTTTCCCAGCAGCAGTACGTATTTTGAAAAGATTTATGTAACACGTACAGACTGCTGATATTATTTTATGTTATTTTAGGTTATTTTGTGGCAATAACCCTTGTGTGCATAAGCTGGTCTTATATATTTATCGCTCAGTATGTTTTCATTATTGCTATGTACATATTGTATTCAACTTTTAGGTAATATTGTTTCAAGCATTATTTATTGTTGTAATTATGAGAATGTTAAATGCATGAGTGAACTGTGAATGCGATAGTTTGTTTTTATGGAGCAGTGTCTCAATTCCGTTGAATTGTTTAGTAGCAATGGAATGACAATAAAGGCACTTTGACTTTGACTTAAAGTCTTGGCCTTTCTCTACTCTGGTCTTGGTCTGGTCTTGGTCTGGTTTTGACCACAGTACTATTGTATTACTGTTTTGGTAATACAGTGGACCAGAAATCTATCTGTGATGTCCCCCACCTCTCACCCTATGACAGCTGGGATAGTTTCTAACCTGACCTTTCTGAATAGTAGGCATTTGCATTTTTTAAGGATGGGTAGTTAATATCATCAAAAGTTACAAAAGAGCACATTTAAATTGAATCAGTGAGAAGTCTGTTGCTTTAGTGGAAGTCAGCAGGTGGTTGAGGGATGTGCTTTAACCCTACCTGCTGTCACTGGATCAGAATGACAGGCTTGGTGTGACATTTCAATAGGTATTATATCCCCAACCCTGAGGTATCCTTATGTGATCTGGTGCAGATAAACTATGTTAAACACTGTTGGACTACAATGCAATTGGGCAAAGACTGTTGATGGGAACAGTCAAGCAGAACCATAAATCCCTTCCAGGCTGATTCAAAATCAAAACAAGTGTGTGCATGGATCAGTTGCTCACTGATGGGTTTATATCAAAAGCAGATATTGCTTTAAGGTGCAGCAAGCGGCCGATGCTGATGGTTTTGATCAGATGATTAGACCGGGTTAGCCTCCGAAAAGTTGCTTTGAGGAGGTAAATGTGCTGCCGGAGATTACTGAGTTCAAAACAGAACCCATATTTCTGTGCTGCACATTTGCATGTGTGCATGTGTTTGTAAGACAAAGAGAGATGGAGCGAGGAAAACTGAGACTGTGTTTGCGCATGCATTAAACAGACAAGAGAGAGGTCCTTGAGGCAACCTGCACATCTTTTATCACATCTTTAATTAATTGAAGCCCATATTAGAAGCTGCTGCAGTTTCACTGAATAGACACAGCTGAATGGATAACAGCCGGGGATGAAGAGATACTCTTTTGTTGTCTTGTTTTTTGTTTTTTTGTCAACCCCCTTACCATTTCACAGTTATCTGCTTATACAAAATATCTGCAGCTACTGTCAGTCTGTGCTTTGAAAATACCATATAAAGGAAACTGCTTATTGCTTGCTTTTGTCTCGTCTTCCTTCTTCTCAGGTTTTATCTGTCAAAGCCTGCTGTCAAAGCGTCATGGACCTCTTGCGGCTCTCCAGGTTCATTCTGATCATCGTAGGCCTTGTCCCTCAGCCGTCTCTGGGCTGTCCCACCGGATGTCGCTGCTACAGCCTCACCGTGGAGTGCGGATCTCTCGGGGTCAAAGAAATCCCGCGGGGTGTGCCTCCTGTCACCGAGGTCAGTTGGCCAATTGAACGCATGTGAGGGCACTAGCTGTCAGTGCGATGCAGTCGACCCACCCCTTCCTCCTGTGCTGGCAGTTTTCAGCCAACTTCCTCTCTGATCCATTCTTATTAGCCTGATATGATTGTGGTTAATCAATTCACTGTGACCCTCTTTGATGTGAGCCTGAGGGAGGGGCCGCGCCGTTGGCCATGTAATTATTCATTCTTGCTCAGAAAGTGACTCTCGCACACCCTCTGATCGTTTGTTGAGATGTTTAACATTATACTGTCTTTTTCCCCCTCCTGGGTTCAGGCCCCCCAACTTTACTGCAGCTCATGAATATTAATGAGTAGTATGCCTCACATAAATTGTTCCATTAACCTCAATCTGCAGGCTTTTCTTGTTGATCATACTTTACCTCAAGGCCCTGTGTTTTCCTCTGAGGGAACATCACAGATGAATGCGTGTAACAATCGAGTAGACTGTCATCCAACATTATGGACCCAACATAAAAAGTGATTCTTATACACAGCATATCAGAGCAATTAATGCACAGATCTGTTATTTGAGGAGACTATCAAAAATCCTATGAATTAAAACTCAGTGTTCATGTTATTATTATGATCATGAATCCAAAATAGCTTTTTTCACATTGTTGACACAGATGATTTCACATACATTGACTGGCCATAAAAAGTCACACACTGATATATTTTATTGGCCTGTCTTGAGGTTTAATTACAGCACTGGCATCATTTCAGTCAGCTCGTAGAATTCACATTTACTACCATCTACAGTTGGATTTTTTTTTTTTTTTTGGCAAAATCTTGTATTAATGATGAGATTTTCAGATCACATTTCTTTGAAGATGATGGTTAGGCTGTATGTCAGGAGGAGAACCTATAATGGTGCCAAGAGCTGTTTTAGCAGCGGATGCTAGCAATGATGCTAAGTGATGCCAGGGGTTAAAAAGTCACATTATTTCCTATCTGACCATTTTCAATCAAGCAGGATTCTCCGTGGACCATGATGTTCGCAGAAGACATTGTGATCTGTAGCAAGAGTAGGGAGCAGGTGGAAGAGAACCTGGAGAGGTGGAGGTATGCACTGGAGAAAATAGGAATGAAAATCAGTAGAAGCAAGACAAAATACATGTGTGGGTCTTTCTGCAATTGTGAGGTTTTCCTCTACAGTTGAAATTGCTATGAGATGACTGTTGTTGTGAAATGGCGCTACACAAATAAAGAGGAATTGAATTGAACTGAATGAAGGGGAGGCAGGTGTAATGGTGTAGATGGAAGAAGTAGAAGTAGTGAAGGTAGATGAGTTTAAATACCTGGGGTCAACCATCCAAAGCAATGGTCACTACACCAGAGAGGTGAAGAGAGTGCAGGCAGGGTGGAGTGGGTGGAGACGAGTGTCAGGGGTGAACTGTGACAGAAGGATAGCAGCTAGAGTGAAAAGGAAGATTTACAAGATGGTAGTGAGACCTGCTATGATGTATGGTTTAGAGACTGTGGCGCTGACAAAAATGTAACATGTAACACTAACAATAAATTAAAGACATAGATTTGAATCATTCCAGGCTGGTAATGTAAGCATAGCCAGAGAAACATCTTTTCCATGATCACAGGATATTTCATCAACATGCCTGGTTAAGATCAGAGAATCTGCTGCTGCATCAGTTTGGGTTAAACAATTTTACTGAAAATGAAGCACATTAATCACTGCAGTAATTATCCAGTGGAAGGCTCTTACCTATTTGCTTAGGTAAATATAGGTGGTGATTTTTTTGTGTGTGTTTTTTTTTTTTGGGGGGGGGGGGTCAGACAGTGTAGATTTAAAGCCCTTCAGACCTAGCTCCCAATGTGGCCGTGCATGAAATATAATCTGGGCTTCTACCCACTGAGCACAGCCCAGCAGCGAACCACACTCATTTCCCAGACAAGACAAACACAAATTTAAACGCCCCATACTTTCCTGTCATTCCCTATTGCAATCAGTGTGTGATTACTCAACTGATTTCATTTGCTCTGTCTCCCATAAAGACCATCTTCCTCCAAGACAACGCTATCGTGCAGATCCGTCTTCAGGACCTGACTCACCTGAGCAGCCTTCATTATCTGTACCTGCAGAACAACAGCATATCAGCCCTGGAGCCCGGGGCCTTTCTCAGCCAGGGGCAGCTGCTGGAGCTCGCCCTCAATGGAAACCTCATCCACCTAGTTACCCCCAACATGTTTAGGGGTCTAGAGCACCTCCGGATCCTCTACCTTGCTGGGAACCAGATCACTCGGATCCAGGATCACACCTTCAGGGGACTGCAGGTTGGGCTTGAAGAGATAATGTAATGAAAAGGATTTATGTAATCTTTGGATGCCAGAAGCCAAATATAGAAGGCATCCCTATGGATTGCATGGAATGATGTGTCCAAAATGCAAATGTAATTCATGACAGGATCACATTTGACTAATCCCTGCCATGCAGTAACACAGCAAAGACTGACTCAGATGGAGCTGAATCATATTATTGTCTGTACGTTTGACAGTTCTATCCCTTGCCATGCTTTTTGCACTTATGTCAAGTAGGTGATTTAAGGGAGGTGACACCCCCCCACTTCCTGTTAGCAGAATGACCCAAAAACATCTTCTTGTTAATCTGCCACCCCCTCATCCACATTCATGGGTGTAAATCAAGGGGCAAACGGGATCATTGCTCCTCCCAACCTGGAAAAAAATGGGAATTGTCCCCCCACCCCCATATTATCATATGCCTTCCTATATCATGTTACATACAGTCATGTGAAAAAATTAGGACACCCCATTACATATTCAGTTCTTTATTAAGAAATGCTCACGTATTGATGTCTAATCTTGTTTTTATTTATCTCTGGAAAAGAAGGTGATTTAATTGCAGGTAAATAACAAAACTTAACTTTGTTTTACTTATTAAACAAAAGATATCAACAAAACTGCATATACTAACTGAGGGAAAAGTTAGGACACCCTACTGCCTAATAGCTAGTGTCAGCCTTTGGCTGAAATAACTTCAGTGAGACACTTCTTCTGACATCGGTCTGAGCAAAGTTTGCCCCACTCCTCAACGCAGAATTCTTTCAGCTGTGAGATGTTTGAGGGGTTTCTTGCATGTCCAGCCCATTTCAAATCACCCCACAGCATCTCAATGGGATTAAGATCTAGGCTTTTATTCGGCCAATCCAGGACTCTCAATTTCTTAGTTTTTAGCCAGTCCTTGGTGGATTTACTGGTATGTTTTGGGTCACTGTCATGTTGCAGGGTCCAGTTCCACTTCAGCTTTAATTTTTTTTACAGATGGTCTAATGTGGGCCTACAGCACCCTCTAATACACGGTAGAATTCATGGTGGATTCTATGATGGTGAGCTGGCCAGGTCCTGCTGCAGTAAAGCATCCCCAAATCCTGACATTTCCACCTCCATGCGTCACAGTTGGTATAAGGCTCTTTTCCTGGAATGCTGTATTTGGTCTATGCCAAACACGTCCTCTTTTCTTGTGTCCAGAAAATTCAATTTTAGACTCATCTGTCCAAAGAACATTTATCCGGAAGTCCTGGTCTTTGTCTACATTCTCTCTGGCAAACTTCAGTCTGGCCTTCATGTTTCCCTTAGAGAGCAAAGGTTTCCTCCTTGCACACCTCCCATGCAGGTTAAACTTGTGCAGTCTCTTTCTGATTGTAGAGGCAGCACTTTCACTTCAACAGTAGCAAGAGTCTGCTGTAGGTCCCATGATGGCATTTTAGGATTTTTGGAGACTTCTTTTAGCATCTTGCGGTCTGCTCTTGGGGTGAACTTGCTTGGACAGCCAGACCTGGGCATGTTGGCAGTTGTTCTGAATGTCCTCCACTTGTAGATTATTTTCCGGACAGTGGAATGGCTGATTTCAAATTCGTTTGAGATCTTTTTAAATCCCTTACCAGACTCATAAGCTGCTACAATCTTCTTCCTGAAGGCCTCAGACAGCTCTTTCCATCTCACCATGGTGCTCACTCTCACTTCAACAGTTGGGACTAAATGTCTGAGGTTTAAATAGGACAAGCCTCCTTCAAAATGTTAAGTAACCATGTTCTAATCATGCGCACCTGATGTGATATACCTGTGTGTGATTTTAGCCATTTTAAGTGGGAATAAATGTGGGGTGTCCTAATTTATTCCTCACCAGAAATTGCACATTTTTAGAATTACATTTTACAGAAAATTTTAAAAAGTCTTTTCAGTTTTAATTATTTAGTTATATTGAATCTCCCAGTACTGTTAAAGTTGATATTAAATATACATATGTATATACAGTATATATATATAAACACAGGCTTTCATAGGGTGTCCTAATTTTTTCACGACTAAAACCAAATAGCATGACTTTGAACCACCAATTCTAAGAAGAAATGCAAAAAAAAAAAAATCTTTTAACTTTTTCTCATAAATTTGCAACTTTTTCTTAAAGAAATTTGACTTTTTTTTGTCATAAATTTGCAACAATTTTTCTTGTAAATTTGCATTTTTCCCCCTGTAGTTTGCAGCCTTTTTCATAAATCTGCAATTTTTTTATCGATTTGCAATTTTTTCTTATAAGTTTACAGTTTTTCCTTTAAATCTTCAATTTTTTTTTCTTGTAGATTTGCTACTTTTTGCTAAAACATTTGTGACTTTTTTTCTGCAAATTTTCAACTTTTTTCTCGTATATTTGAGCTTTTTTTCTCAAAAATTTGCACCTTTTCTCATAAATTTGCAACTTTTTTCTTGTAAATTTATTGTGTTCCTGTAATTTTTTTGATTTGCAACTATTTTTTTTTTCTAAATTGAGACTTTTTTCCTCATAAATTTGTGACTTTTTTTTTTTCCCAAAAAATAGCAACTTTTTCTCATGGATTTGCAACTTTTTCTATTAAATTTGCAACTTTTATTTTTTAGAATAGAATAGAATGGGCTTTGTTGTCATTGTACAGTAGTACAGTACAACAAAACTGTGAATGCTCCACCAGGCTACTGCACAATAAAGTAAGGGAGAAGGATTAGACAAAACACAGCTACAGAACACACAATTAAACACGACTGAAATAAAAATAAATTAAAATAAAATAAAAATAAAAATGGTCCAGGATTATGGAAGTATACACAGTGGTGGTTTCACAGATGGGTCAGTATGCATGAAAGTCAGGAGTGCAAAGACAGGTGAGTTATAGTGATAATTAAAAGGTCCTCAGTTCTGAGCATGTGAGCGTATGGAGGGAGGGGGGTGGGGCCTCTGACTGGTTGCAGTTCAGATGGCCCAGGGGAGGAAACTGTCAGTCTGGAGGTGTGGGACCTGATTGGTCTGAACCATCATCCAGAGGGAATCAGGTCAAACAGGTGGTGGGTGGGATGTGAGGGGTCTCCTGTGATGGCCTTGATCCTTCTGAGACAGGAGGATCTGGAGATGTCTTCCAGGGAGGGCAGAGCGCTGCCGATATTTTTTTGGGTGGTGTTGATGACCCTCTGCACAGCCTTCCTGCTCTCGGCCGTGGAGCCAGTGTACCACACACCCAGACAGTAGGTGAGCACGCTCTCCACTGAGCAGCGGTAGAAGGCCAGCAGCGGCTTCTGGTCCAGGTTGTTCTTCCTCAAGACACGGAGGAAGTGCAGCCACTGCTGGGCTTTCTTCACCAGGGCCTTGGTGTTGACAGTCCAGGAGAGGTCAGAGGAGATGTGGGTGCCCAGGAACCTGAAGGCGGGGACGTTTTCCACACAGTTGCCATTTATGAGGGAGGAGGGGGGTTGTCCTGTTTGTTCTTTCTGAAGTCCAGTATGAGATCTTTGGTTTTTTGGACATTCAGTTTCAGGTTGTTTTTCACAGATTTGTGAGTTTTTTTCTCATGAATTTGCAACTTTTTTTCCCTTAAACATTAGCTATTCTTTCCCTGTAACCTTTTAACTTTTTTCTCATAAATTTGCAGCGCTCACCCAAATGCTGGTTACATTTTTATTCTGTGTAATTCAATTATAATTTGTGATTTTTTTTTACCTTTTAAATTGGCATCTTTTGTCACATCTTTGCACCTTTATCCTTGCAAATTTGTGCCTAATTTGCGTGTATCCATTTTGTACTTCATGCTAAATTGGTGAATACCTGCCATCCAGCTTGTTAAAAAATAATAAATCGCCTACTGCTTATGTCTTTTTGCTTTCCACAGCGTCTGCAGGAGCTCCACCTGCAAGAGAACAGCATAGAGTTGCTAGCTGAACAAGCTCTGTCTGGCTTGTCATCTCTGGCTCTGTTGGACCTCAGCAGGAATCACCTTTGCACCCTGGGAGCCTCGTCCCTGAAACCACTTGTCAGCTTGCAGGTGCTTCGCGTCACAGGTGGGGACAATTCCTTATGCAACACTGTAATGACATATACCCCAGGACTGGCTTTAATTAATCAGGGCTCTGAAATGCACGTATTATGCATTAACATTTAAAAGTACTCGCTTATGTCAATTGTTTAGAAAGAAAAGTCTCATGTATAAAAGGATTTCACTCAACCGAAGCCTTTTAATTAAAAAAAAAAGAAAAAGACATCTCTAAAGACACAAATTCCAAGACTATGTTGAAGGAACAGCCAATTAAAGGTCCTCCTAGAGAGGACAATGAAGTGGTCTGAATACTCTTATTAGATTTTATAACCCCTCCTACAATTTCTCATGCCACACTGACTCTTAATGTAACTTTCCAAAACCAACATTTCCCCTCATACCCACTTCACTCTGCAACTGGCCAGCTGTCAAAAGGTGGCAAAGAAGCAGGGGAATGAACTCTTTTTCAGTATTGCCCTTACAATTTTTGCCATTTTCCCCACGACCTACAATGCACAAAAAATACTTGGTTTCCCTCAAATTCAAATATCCTTTCTTTTTTAGCCATTTCATTTTAAACATGCTTGGACAGCACATTAGCTCTGATCGGATATATTGTGGAGCCCAGTCCTACCGTCGGTGCACAGTGCTTATGAAAATTGAACTGAGAACAATGATAAGGCTGATATATTATCTAAATGGTGCTTTTCTCATCTGTAGTAGGAGATAGTTTTCTTCAGAGGCATTATCAGAACTAGAAATAATCTGCTTAGTCTAAGGGAGATGCTGCCTGGCAGACACCCGAGGGCTTGCGACAAATTAAATGTGCAATTACTTGATCCATCCTCACATTTCTGCAATAATTACACAGACTTTGCATGGCAGGTAAGAGATATATCCAGTGCAGGTGCATCATTCTTGCACTTTGATGAAGTGACACTGAACTGAGTTCAAGCATTTAGTGCATGTGTGAGAAAGGATCGAGTTTAACAGATCTCACACTAAAGCTCTAAATAGGCAATGTATTCACAGAGGAAGATAAAGCTCGTCTCCTACAGTCCCCAAGAAGCTTTTACTTGAGAGTGGGCTGTTTTCTGAAATGACCAATTTGGCAGCTCAGCAGTAACCTTTCTCGGATAAAAAAAAAATCTGAGGCAAGAAATAAACTTGTTGTAGTAGCTGATTATTTACCATCAATGACCGTTCGATTAAACATGTTTGAAGAATTGTGCCAGGCCATGAAGCACTGTGAAACTTTTTACACAGACAAGAAAAGCACTCAGAGAGCACATACCTCTGCCAAGGCTCCTTTCATCCCTCATGGGTCACCTCCAAAATGTAATGAGTTTGTGTGTAGGCCTAGAGCCACTTCTGGTGAAAATTGCATTAAGTCTATCCAGTAGTTTTGGATCATCATCGCCTTTCACCCAAAACGGGTATACCCACAGTTCCTTCCTTACTCCTCTCCGCTCTACGTTGAGCCCGTCTTTTCTCGTAAGCCATCACTCTCTTTGAATTATGCGCCCTGCAAACTTTCCTCGTGAGGTTCTTCCATTCCGCTCTATCATGTACTACCAATTGCCATTGATCTGAAACATCGGCACACTTTAATGCATTTTTGCATGTGTCCTTAAAACAGAGTTTGGGTCGACCTACTTTGCGAGAACCATGAGCCAGCTCACAATACAGGAGTTCCTTCACCGGCCTATCATCATTCATTCGACAGACATGACTTAACCAGCGCAGGTGACTCATTACAAGCTTGATCTCGATGTCTTCGACGTGTGCCCGCAGCATCACCTCCTCATTGCTGATGAAATTGTCCCACTTGATGTTTAGTATAAGGCGAAGGTGACGCTGTTGGATTATGTGAAGCTGCCTGACTTTGTGCTGGTAAAGGGTCCAGGTTTCGCTGCCATACATCAGGAGGGGCATAAGGCACTGATTGTAAACTACGACTTTGGTAGAGACTGTGAGGTCATGCGAATCAAACACCCTCTTGCGCAGACGGCCAAAAGCACACAATGTTGCTTGGATGCGAGATGCAAGTTCCCCCTTCATAGAGCAGTCACTGCTGACATAACTGCCGAGATACTTGAAGCGAGTAACGTTGGCCAATTTGATGTCGTCAATAAAGAACTCAGCTGTATTGTCAATACACATGGTTTCTGTTTTGACTGTGTTGATGCAGAGACCCATTCTCTTAGCGACATCATTGTAGGAGGATAATAACGTCTGCAGGCCCTCTGGTGTATCACTGAAAATCGCAATATCGTCAGCATACTGAGCTTCTCTAATATATTCTGTGAGGACTCTGGATTTCACTTTTAATCTGCGGAGGTCAAAAAGATCACCATCGTAACGCAGTCTGATCTGTACGCTGCAGGTGTGCTTGATTTCTTTGAAAGCGAGCCAAAGTAGGACTGCTGCGTACATGCCAAAGAGTGTTGGAGATAGTTTACACCCCTGCTTGACCCCGCTGTTGTATTCAAGGGACTGGGTGAGTTCACCATTGATAGCAAGTCGGGCGTGCACGTCCGTGTATAGTCTCTTGATGATTCTTATAAACTTTGGAGGACAGCCAAGTTTGCCAAGGATGATGAAGAGGAGCTCGCGATTGACCGTGTTAAATGCCTTCACAAAATCCACGAAGGCTATGTACAAACATCTGCGCTGCTCTCTTGTTTTTTCCATCAGCTGGCAAAGGGTGAAAATCCCATCTATTGTACTTCTACCGTTTCGATACCCTGACTGCGACTGGGGGTAGATATATTCTGCTAACAGGTGAAGCCTCTGCAAGATAATGCCCGCAAAGACTTTACCGACAGCACTGAGCAGTGAAATTCCTCTGTAATTAACACAGAGGCTTCTGTCACCTTTTTTGAACAGAATTGCGATGATGGCGTCTATCCAGTCGGTTGGGATAATCTCTGTAGTCCAGCAGATGTTGAATAGGACAAGTAGGAAAGCTCTTAAGCGGCGTCCTCCATGCACAAGTACTTCAGGTAGAATACCGTCTGGACCTGGGCTCTTTCCTAATCGGGTGTTTCTAAGGGCTTGATCAAGTTCTTGGTCTTCAGTTGGGAGGGTCATTGATTCAATAACTGGAAGCTGGTCTATGTCATTGACGATGCTCAAGTCAACATCCGTTGGTTGGTTTAATAAGTCGCTGAAGTGTTCAACCTATCTGTCCTTTATCTTGTCAGGAGCAGTCAGGAGCTCACCATCTTTGTACTTCACAGGATGGGTGCTTCTGGATCTAGGGCCATAGACGGCATTGAGGGTAGCATAGAACTCTCTGTGGTTCTTCTCCTGAGAGTGTCGCTCTGTCTCCTCAGCTCTGCGCCGAAACCAGTCATTCTTTAGCTCTCTGATCCGCCTTCTTAGAACATGCCTGTCCAAGTTCTTGTCTTGAAGCAGCTTTTGAATTTCTTGGTCCTGATCATCAAACCAGTCATTCTGCACTCGTTTCTTTTTGCCGAAGACATGGGTGGCAGCATTCTGGAGAATAACTCTGAGTTCATCAAAGTCCATCTTACAGGTAGACAACTTTTCGTCTAAGAAGAGCTCCAGTAATGCTTTTTTGTCATCATCCAAATGTATGTCTAGCTTCTTGGGAGGCCTTGTACCACTCTTCTTGTTATTAATAAAGAACAGGCACTTAAAGCCAGGAGCTTATGATCGGTGAAGCAATTTGCTACTCGATTGACTCGTGTCACTGTGACATATGGTTTTGCGGCCTTATTGGATAGCACATGGTCGATTTGGTGCCAGTGCTTTGAACGTAGGTGTTGCCATGTGTTCTTTAAGGTGTTTTTCTGTTGGAACATAGTACCCATGACACTGAGCTGGAATCTGGTGCAGAATTCTAACAGCATAAGCCCATTGGAGTTCATTTTACCAACGCCATGTTTTCCAGTTACATTCAGCCACGATTTCCAATCCTTGCCCACTCGAGCGTTAAAGTCGCCCAGGATGATGATGATGTCCATCTTGGCTGCAGATGTACAGCTGCCAAGCTTTTCATAGAACTGCTCTTTTTCTTCCTGAGATCTTTGCATGGTCGGCCCATATACACTAATGAGAGTTAGATTGTTTCCTCCCTTTAGCTGTATGCGCATTGACATGAGCCTGTCGCTGATTGGTGTAGGGGTGATACCTTGAGCAGCTAGCTTGTTGGAGATAGCAAAGCCAACGCCAACTGTTCTCTCTTCTCCTCCACTCCAAAAGATTGTGTGACTCCTCTCAACTACGTTTCTGGTGCCAGGTCGCCAAACTTCGCTTAGGGCACTGATGTCAATGGTCGCTTTCTCTAACTCACGACAGATAAGGGCTGTTGCTCTTTCAGGTCTGATAGAAGACTGTCTTTGGTTGTACAGACATTCCAAGCACCGAGATTGAGGCATTGTTTGCATGAGTTCGAAACAGAAGGTCGACACGGTAGCAGTATACGGACTTCGTCCACTTGTCGCCACTGCCGTATTGAGTGGCGCATCGGTTCCCCCATATGCGGTAGCCATATCTACTCTCCTTAACTGTGCTTCCATTGAAAACTGTGGGGCTGCACCTATGATGATGACGACACTGCTTGGCGCATAGGCAGTGTCCCTTGGCGAGGTACTCTGTTGGTCGACAACACAGCAAAGCTGAGATGGTCGCAGAGAGGCTCATTGCATTTTGCCGTAACTGAAGCTGAGTAGACAGTCAGAGACGCCTGCCGCAGCTGAAGCCGAGTTAACATTCAGAAGCGCCAACACACTGTGAGAAGATAACAGCCTTGGCAGAGGTATGCATTCTCGGATCATCATCAAAATGTTATGGGCTTCTGTCTAAGCCAAGGACCACCTCTGGTAAAAATTTCATCCAAAGCCATCAAGTAGTTTTGGAGGATTCTTGATAACACAGCGTGAGAAGATAAGAGCCTTGGTGAAGGTATGCCTTCTCAGATCATCACCAAAATACAATGGGTTCTTGTCTAGGCCAAGGGCTACCTCTGGTGAAAATGTCATCAAAATCTGTCTTATAGTTTTTGTGTAATCCTGCTAACAGACAGCCAAACCACCCGATTACGTTATCTCCTTGATGGAGGTAATTAAAAAAAAAAAATGTGTGTAATGGATGAATGAATGTGTTAAGTCTGTAAAACATGGAACAATGATGAGGTGAGTGGTGAACTACACAGGACTTTATTAATGACTCACAGAATATGTACAGATGCTCCTGCTAGGCTGAGAGGTGGTCAAAGAGACCCCCCCTCTTCCTCACGGCCCCCTTATACTCCGGGTGACGTCACTACCCGTGTCACACCATATGTCCTAATACCAACACAAATATTCCCCCCCATCCTTTAAAAATGGTCCAAAACACACATACAATCGAGACCCTCCCAACTAAATTAAACAGAAATTTTTTTGAAGGCCTATAACATTCGCACAAAACAACTAAGGCTAGGGGGGAACAGGTGGACTACTGCCCCACCCCCACGGCTAGACGGATTATTCTGCCATCTCTGCTACCATATAGTCCATCAAATAAAACCTGCCGTGTTTCTAATATAAGGCATAAAACAATCCCATTATCATAATGAACATATACTGTATATACGTACAAACTATACTCTTGTAAACACATTCAGTAAACCATCAGAATAATTTTCATTTCAACGCCATGCATAAGAACTAAAATCTGGGCAATTTACACCACCAACATATAGTAAACACATTGCCCCCCATTACCAGTTAGCCACAGTGGAGAGCCCACCCCCCGGAGACCCATCAGGCGGGTCCTGACCAGAGCATCTTCTTCTCTTGGCACCCGGAGACAACCCACGTCGGTGCCGAGACATCTCTCTCTCATCATAGATGCGCTGCAGCTCGTTGGGGTGTCTCCATGTACCATCAGACAGATGAAGGTAGCCGTCCTCCCGAGCAGCCACCACCTGCAGCAGCCCCTGGTCCTACTGCAGTTTCCGCTTCTTGTGAACTCCTCTTGACTGGGCCTCCTCCCTGGGCCGGACCACATCAGCGACCCTCAGAGGAGCCGGACTCGGCTTCCAGTGTTCCTGAGTGGCACGTCGTTTCACTGTGCCAGCTGGTCCTGCCCCGCTCTCTTTCATTTGTGACTCTGGCAAAGCCGTTGTCACCCCCTGTTTCTCAGTACCTCCCAGCCAAACTCTGGAAACAGGATGGGCCAGCCACTCGGCTCCACCCACTGTCACGGGTGTCCCACCACACCTCCCAGTTCCCTCAGCTAGGGTAACTTGGGCTCTCACGCAGGAACCCTCTCGCGATGGCCCTGGGTGGGGTTAGTCCTGCTCACCTCCCAGAATACTAGGCCAAGATTCATCCCATTCAGCATCATCCACCACTTGCGTCACCAGTCGGTCCCACAAACCACTGCCCGACCACTCCTCGTTGACGTCGCAGGTGATGGTGAAACCCAGTCTATAAAAGAGGTCACAGCTCATCACATTCTCGCCTCTGGCAGTCACTATAAACTTCAGGTTGGCGACCACCGCTGACTTGTGACATGCTGTCAGCTCCATCAAACCCACAATGGACAACCTGTTTCCTCCATAACAACTCAATGGCATTGAATGACCTCCCAATCAATAGTAGGGGGAGAAACTCTTCACGGTGGGCCAACTCAACACAGACCTCACTGTGCCTGTGTCAATCAGCAATGGTACTTCCACTCTGTCCAATTTCACCATACAATATGTACGGCCGTGGGAGTTGGAGCAGGTGTGTCCGCTTTTTTTCGCCGTTCCCCTCACTCGAATCTGCTACAGGCCCTGGCGAAGTTATGCAGGAGTCCCCACTTGCCACAGTGTTTACCTCTTGCTGGACACTTTCTAGCCTTAAACCAGTGCTTAGTGGACCCACAACCCGGACATCTGGGCGATCCCGGGGCGGCCCTCATCTTCACAGCTGTAGCGCATTCCTTCTGTTCGCTATCTTCGCTGCCCGGGTCCACAGCCTGTACCGCCAATTGTGAGTCAGAGTGGTGTAGCACAGCTCTCTCACTGAGGTCACGCGATAATTTGTCTGCCGCTTCACATTGTTGAGTTATCGCCACAGCCGTGGCTAATGTCAGTTCGCCGGAGTACGGGAGAAGTCTCAACTGTGTTGACGAGCACAGCATGTACTCCGCCAACTGGTCGCAGACCATCTCTTCCTCTAATTCACCAAACTGCCAGTTCCCAGCCAGCTGCTGCAGGTCCACAACATAATGTTGCACTGACTCGCTGACCCACTGGTGGCGCTGTCGAAACTAGATCCTCCTGACGATGTTTGCAAGCGCTCAAAAATATCGTGCCATTAGCTCAACCACGTCGTTCAAGCTATCACTAGCATCCAAGGTAGCAAGGATACGCTGTCCTTCCATATCTAAATTATGGACCAAAATTGCCTGTGCGCCATACCTTCTTCAGTTCACCAAGGTTTAGTGCCACCAAATAGTTCTGAAATGTGGCAAACCACCTCACCCAAGGGACTGGAGGCTCTCCCGGAGACTCCAAAAATGGCCGAATTGAAGACATGCCAGTATCCATAGCTTTATGCTCTGCATAAAGCATAAAGCTCCGCACAATGCTCCGCACTGTGTTTATATATTTATATATCTATTCCATCTAGCTACAATGCTCTGCACTGTGTGTCTATATATACCGTATATATATATTTATATTTATATGTACATATGTATACTCGCTGCTCTTGTTTTTCCCTTGCCTTCTGATTGTTGCTCTGAGTGTTGCTATCCCTGTGCTGTTGCAATCCTGGAATTTCCCCATTGTGGGACTAATAAAGGCTTATCTTATCTTATGTTTACCCTCGTCGCCAAATGTTATGTCTGTAAAACTGGAATAATGATAAGGCGAGTGGTGAACTACACAGGACTTTATTAATGATTCACAGAATATGTACAGATGCTCCCGCAAGGCTGAGAGGTGGTCGAAGAGACTGCTCCTCTTTCTCACAGCCCTCTTATACTCCGAGTGGCGTCACCACCCGTGTCACACCATAATATGTCCTAATACCAACACAACAGAATGCACCTGCATGTAATGTGTAGAGTGCATGCAGGTGGACAGGTAGACCTTTTAAACATGCCTGTCACACCCCTACAGGATGGATTATTTTCATGCCATTTAAGTTATTAATTTCTGTCCAAATGTAAGATGCATGTAAGATGATTGAAAATTTCACCACTCATGCCTCTAGAATACATTACTTACTTTGGCTGTGAGGTCTATTTGTGTCACCTTTTAATACTTCCAACCCATTGGTTCAGTCCAGTTTCACTTGTAATGAAGCATTATCTTATGTATGTGTCTTAAGTTTTGAAGAAAAGTTCTTTCTTAACTTGGGAAATAACACACAGTTCACCCCATGCCTGATGTCTGCTTCTTTCCCTCTAGACAACCCATGGCGCTGTGACTGTGCTCTTGGCTGGCTGAGAACTTGGATCGGGGAAGAGGGACAGCGTCTGTTGAGTTCTGCAGAACAGCGTCGATTAATGTGCTCAGAACCCCCTCGGCTGTCCCACCTCAGTCTGGTGGAGGTGGCTCCAAACAGTCTGGTCTGCATCCCTCCTGTCGTGCAGCTGGAACCCAGCCACTTAACTGTTCGACTCGGTGAGAGCCTACGGGTCTCCTGCCAGGCCTCGGGATACCCTCAGCCTCAAGTGACGTGGAAGAAGGCCTCCCACGGCAAACCTCTGTTATCCCCCCGGGGCCTGTTTCAAGAGCTGGGACCCAACGGGGAGCTGTTCAGACCTGGGGCCAGAGGGGTGGTGACAGCCCTGCCCAGCAGCGAAGGAATCAAGGTGGGAGGAGCCAGAGGAATCAGTGGCCTGGTTCGTGGGGCTGAGGAGGGTGGCGAGAGGGACAGCTTTGATCCAGACACAGGCAGCGGTATGCTATTCCTTAGTAATGTGACGGTAGCACATGCTGGCCGTTATGAGTGCGAGGCTTGGAACCCCGGAGGTGTGGCGAGGGTTACTTTTCATCTGGCCGTCAACATGTCTTCTTCCACATATTCGTCTCAGTTCTGGCCTCGTTTGAACACGCACTCATACGTCTCCTCTTCATCCAACTCCTTCTATCAGCCAGAAGTTGTGGATGTTAGCCAGGAGCCACTGTACGAGCAAGAAAGCATGGACTTCAATGCCCTGGGACCAGCCACGCAGACTGCTATCGCCATAGGCATCTCTTTACTTGCACTCACCGCCATTCTCCTCCTGATTATGATCTACTCGCGTCATCAGCAGTACCAGAAAGATGACACTGGCTCCTTTTGCAATAGCAAGGAAGAGAGTATCCTCTATGTGAATGACTACTCTGACGGACCCACAACGTTTGCTCAGCTAGAGGAGTACCGTGATGACCACGGCCATGAGATGTACGTGCTCAATCGCACCAAGCCCGTCCTGACCTCCACTTCATCTGCGTGTCCCATGATCAGCGGCTTCATCCAGCAGAAGAGCATGAAGGAGGCACTCCTGGACCACGAGATGGTGCAGACACTCACGAGATCAGGGGGACTGGGGCTTCGCCAAAACCCAGTGGACGGAGGAGAAGGACCCCTAACGACAGATCCAGAGGAGCTCTTCCTGAATCAGAGCCTCCTCTTTGGATCACAGGTTGCCTATGAGATCCACTGTTAGGGAGTTTTTATTGCAACCTCACTTGGCAAAAATACAGCACGTTGATGGACTTTTGATTAAAGACTGGCACCAAGGTGATTTATCTGATCTACAAAACACAAAAGATTGTCTGTTAGTAATTTCTGGGGGAACTTGGTTCATAACAGGCCTCATAGAGATCCTCCCCTGATCTCTATGACATTATGCTAGGTCGGGGAGGGAACACTAATAATTAAAGTGAAAATAGCAGAAGAACCACACTGTTCTGTCTCCAAATTAACCCTTTAAAGCTAACTGTAAGCATTGAACCTTATCAGACATGGTTATTTTGGCAGTTAGGCTAAATCCTTCTAAAAAAGGATAAAACTGCAGCTTATAGTGGCTAGTAGTTCACATTTTGTACTATTATCTGTCTTTGTGTTCCCCCTTTTTCACAGGTTTGTCTGTGTTTTTTGTGTAAATATTATGAACTAATCTCACTGTGAAGTACAGTTGTTTTGTGTTCCTTGCTACAGATCCCATTAGAAAGATATCTAAAGCAATCCTCCGACTGAAACTGCATTAATATCACCCATATGTGTGAGTGGGAGTGAGTGGGTGGATTTGTTTATAGAGGCTCATTTTCAATGCAAGAGAAAGGCTTTTTTAAGGTTTGTATGACAGCGTTAGATTCGGCAGTGTTAATATGTCACATTATTTTCTACTTGTTTACTGCAGCTCTAGAACAAGGGATTAACATTTATAATGTCTGAAAGTGACTCATTGGAAAACTCAAGTCGATGAACATCTCTGTAACTGTTGTTATGATGTGAGTATTGCACACTTTGTCCTTTGTTTCTACACAATAAAAGGTATTTTAAAAGAGTCCGTGTTGCTGTGCTTACAAGGCCACTTTAACAAAGCCCCCTATTCTCCAGTGGTCGAATAAGAAAGTCTGTTTTTTCACTAAACGTCTCTTTAAATGTCTCCTTCACCGTATGAGATGAAGGGTGAGAACAGCGTTTTCATAGAAACTGTGGCTCTGAGTCACTGTGTAGAAGCCAGACTGTCAGAGGTCCATGGTTCATAAACCTTTTATTTTCCTCTTTGCTGCTAAGCACCATAGCATCGATTGGGGTTTCAGAGCTGCTTGTGGGGAATAAAAGTGCCTTTAAAATGTGGTCTGAACTTTCGGACCATCTCTGCTTTAACTAAAATCCAAGCGCCGTATTGATGTCTCTTTCATGTCAGTGAAAGAGAAAAAATGTATGTCAATATTCTTTAAATTAATTTAGTACTATAATTATGATATTTTGCCATTTTTTTTTCAATAAATGTGTCAGAAAATGTCCTTTGTGTAAACTACTTTTTTTCCCAGGAGAAATATAACTTTCAAAATCGCATAAATATTTGTCATTATTATATGCTATCAATGCTTAAAACAGTATGTAATAACAAAAAAGTAAAAAAAAAAACACAAACCGAATTTAATTTTCATCAGATTTTGTCATGCGGTGGCCCTCGCGAGCCACCATAAGACGCCACACCATCACCAGAGAGTTGTGTTAGTGTCTTTAGTCACGGTGAAATCACAATAATACAAGCCGCTGAGGCTATGACACATAGTCTACACACACAGGGAGGCGTAAGGCTAACAAGCTCACTCACGGGTCCACAGGATAAGACAGTCACACCACAGACGACCAATAAGACGATCAGTATGAAGATCAATGACGTTCAGTACAATGAACCATCAACGACACTGCTGCAAGGATGCAACCGCTGGCGCCGGTTTAAGAAGCCGGCCGCTAACGACCGCAAATGGAAAACAGCTGTTCAGGCCTTGACAGCTTAGCGGAAGCTTCCCCGAGCGCTGTCACAATAAGAGCTCGGAAAGCCAGGATAATAACGCCGCTGTCAAAGCCTGACAGGAATGATGGATGGCCTGAGCGCAAATAATAGCGCTCGGATCATAACAGTACCCCTCCCTCAAAGGCAGGCTCTGAACGCCCAGTAACACCTAGCCCCCACCACCACCCCTCCACCACCCCCAGGGCGAGTGGATGGGGGAACAGGCAAGGAGGGAGCGAAACAAACACCAACAAGGCCCCAGAGGAAAAAGAAAAAAAAAAAAAAACACATCCCCTGACATACCCATCACATTCCCACAGAAAACAACGGAACAAAATAGGGCACTACTCACAGGACATGCAAGAGTTACAATACATGGGGCACAAACCATACAGAACATGATTTACAGGACACAGAAAGGTTTTTTCCACCACAGATAAACTTTTTAACTCCAGTATGCATGACTTCATGTGGTCTAAAGGAACTCATCTGAGTGAAGGTCTTTCCACACTGTTCACACACACACACACACACACACACACACACACACACACGCACACACTTTTAAATGCCACCATGGATCAATTTATGCTACCAATTTACTCAAGAGCATGAAACCTCTGCCACATTCACAAAAGAACTGTTTATCCCAAAAAACATCAGCCTCAAACACCAGGGTACCTATGAAAAACTACAAAGTGACATGCTATGACCCCTCAGATAGGAGAGGGGGAAAGAAACAAACAAACAAAAAAAAACATGCTACATCAAATATACATGAGGCAGTCTTATCATTCCAAATGATCTACACACCACACAGTCCAAACAGACGATGGCCAGCGGAGACCAAACACCCCAGGCACAGTTCCGGCGGTCTCCCCACGTCCGATGGCCGACGGGTGGTCACAGGGAACAGTACGTGGTCGGGCGGCCTGACCCAGTCCCAGGCCTCGAGAGTCAAATCCTCCGGTGGCCGAACCAGGCCACCCAGTAACAAACACAGTTTATCAGGTGGCCAACCCAAGGCGCCAAACCGGCAAAACAGTTCCTCGGGTGGGCAACCCGCATCCCTCAGCCACCAGAACCGTGGAGGAATAGCGTGCGGTGGCCTCCCTGACAGAGAAACTACATGGGAGCGCCAGCCTGCAAGAAGAAAACCTCCAATGGCCCCCAGCGCTGACGACCCCAGCTGGTGGCTCCTGAGAGGGGAATAATCGTGATGATGAGCCCACATCACGTCAGGTGGTGAAGGGTCTGCAGCTCCTCCACCGACCTTGACCCACACTGATGTGGCCGTTGTAGCTCCGCCTGCATTGAACCCTGATTGGGTCACAGCTGCCCCCGCGTCGGACCCCGATTGGGTCACTGCTGCCCCCGCATCGGACCTCGACTGGGTCAGCACCGCATCGGCGACGACCTCCACCCCCGAACTTGGGACCTCCTGCACCGCGACCCTGACAGACTCCAAGCCGGCGACACTGTGAAGAGGCTCAGAGGAACAGAGAGGACCGGGATCAGTATCCCCGGCAGCGCCAGAGCCCAGCGAGACGAGTTCGGGCACAGCAGACGGCTGCCCCTCGCTCGCCTCCCCGCGAGGCAGGCAAAAATGCTCTAACACACCACAAAGGAAAACAAAGAACAGCACTTGCTTGCACTCGGGCTCTGGAGCCATCCAGGACTCCGTCGATCCAGGTTCGGGTAGAAGCTCGTCGTTGGGCTCCCACTCAGCTGCGTCAGGCTCCGCAGCCGGCATGATGGTCTCTGCAGCTGGATCCTCTCGCGCTGATGTCCACGCCGATAACCTGCACGGCGTGGCGGCAGGGGACCCTCGACCCACTGGTTTGGGCTGCTCCTCCGTAGAGACCCGGGGACGCTTCCTCGTCGGCTCAGGCTCCACGCCGCAGTCCGCTCTTCTCCTCTGCCCAAGACGTGGCTGCGGGGCCGGGGTTCTTCCCAGAGCCGCAGGCCTCCTCCTCGTTTGATGACGTAGGCCTAATGCCGAGGACCACTCAGCGGAGGAAAACACAGAGGCAGCAGGTTCAGTACAGATGACTACAGCTGGTGGTGGGAGCTCGGGGGGCTGCAAACCCCGAACTCCACCCCCAGGAGTCAGACAAGATAGATCACTATTATAAGTAGGGGAGTGAACATGAACTTGCCTGTCTCCCGGAGGGAGGATGGTGCCAGCTGTAGAGGGCTGTAGCATAAATTGTATAATAAAATATTTGTCATAAGGTACAGGAATTATTTATTTTATTTAATAGTGGGTGCGAAAGTAGGCGGAGTTAAACCGTCACTTCTACACCTGCTAAATTAAATAAAAGCACTCGTAAAAAGGGGCACCAGTCCTAACGGACAATAATATTAACTTTAATTTTAATTAATTTTGTACCTTCAATTACTTAATGAATCAGTCTCAAAGTTTCAGTGAGTTCTTTTCCTGCTGTGATTAGGAAACATATATATGCGAAAGAAAAACGCTTCAACTTCTCTCATTCACCCTTTTATTAAACTCATTCAGGTTACATGGCATGGCATTCAAATGATGGATAAACAGATTCAAATGATAACAGCGTAAGATATCACATCAACTGTTATGGGATTCCTGAACATAAAATCCAGCGTTACACCTCTGTAGAACCAAGGAGGAACCAGACTTATGTTTCAACGGTAAATGAGGCTGAAAACAACGCAATTTTATGGGGAAAATTCATAAGCTAATTATCTAAAAATGACTTCTGAATTAATCTACAAAAATTTTAGGGCAGTTACTTAAAAATAACTAAGAGTTTTCCTTCAGTTTATAGCTTTATCCTGTGGCTGAGAGACTAATTGAGCCCTGAAATACGGGCCATATTCAATTGTAATTTAATTGTTCGGACATCACGTTTTAACCCAGGAGATAAGAAAAGTAGGAGTTTCACTCACACAACAGCTGTAGGTCCACGTTTCAGCGGGTCGGTACCGCTGGGTTTTGAAGTTAGGACGTCGGAGGAATCGGCTGCTGTTACTTCCTCACAGCCGTGGAAGTGATAACTCGGCTGGGGGCCCTTCAAGGAGACAGTGGCAGCCCTGGATGGTTTGTCTCAGGGCGGCGTGAAATTCCTTGGAACGAGTCCAGCCGAATCGGTGGTCTCTAGGAGCGGGATAGACCAAAAAAACTGAAGGAACCACTTCTCAGCTAGGCAGGTATGAGGCGGGACAGAGAGTCCAAAAACAGTCTCTGTTCACTTTAAATTAGGAAAATTAAAGGTCCACTTTAACGGCGTGAAAAGTTATATAAAAAACATGAGAAAAACATTTACTAGGACAAGAATGGCTTCTGAGGTGAAGGAAAAAGTTTGAGAATTTGATTCTCTGAAAAAGCGAGCTCTAAAGAAAAGGTGTTTTCTCCTCTGTAACCAGAAACTAACACAGGATTTGACAAACTTCACAAAGAACAGTTTAGATAGTATAAAACTACACAGGACCTTGAAACGGTAGAATAAAATCTTCCTCTGAGATCTAGATTACTATTCTGCTTCTTTAATCTTAACTTAGTTCCTAATCTTTCTCAAAATCTTCCTTTCTTCTTTCTGTGTTTCTAATTCTTAATTTAACTTACATGTGTGTTTCTTTTTCTTAATCTTGTCTCAATCTCTTCTTCCTAATCTAATCTCTCACTACTGCAGAGCAACTTCAACTACTTTTTAAAGTTACCCCGCCTAGTCATAAACTTGTGTCGATCGCAACACTGACCAATTGACGTTATCAAAAGCAGTTTGAAATGGCTGCCATCCAGTGTGAGAACATTTCTTTGTTTGAGAGCAGCCAATCAAACGAAGACACCATCCCATGAAATTGCAGAGAAAAATCAACACTCAGTCAGTTCTTATGAAATTAGGTGCTCAATATAAAATCTAACTAAATTAAATGACTTGGCTAATATTCGGTGATCATGCATTTATACCATTACTCCAATATTACATTTGTTTGAATAACACTCATGAATATAACATTTCTTATACATAATTATAATACATGCATTCATATTTAGATCAAAGCTTAATGTAGTACAGCAAACCGTGGTTGGTGATAAAAGGGATGATTTTCAGTGTCTTTAGGATCCAGGGGAGAAGAGGATAAGCTGAAAGAAACTTAATGTTTAGAACAAATTAAAAGTCATCCTAAGTACTTCCGGTTATGGCTGCCACGTAGGACGGACGTGTCTCGCTCTGCTCTGCTCCTGGAGAAAAAAAATCGGCAAATAACTCTCTCATTTGGGACAGAACGTATCCCAGCATTTGGGCGAGGATATGTCGGCGAAGCCTAAGGCTGGAAAACCAGGAAAAGGAAAAAGCGAGCCGCCGAAACAGTCCAAATTAACGGACTTTCAGGTCTGTGACGCAGCAAACAAAACTCCATATATGGCGGAGGAGGCTGGCAACGGTGCGATGTCTGCGGGGGGAGGCGCAGATGCGCTGATGGCTGCCATGAGTTCAATGAGAGCGGACTTTTCCTCTAGATTTGATGGGATTATGACAGCGTTGGAAGGAATAAGAAAGGAATTGGGTGACTGTGTAGAACGAACGGCGCAGATGGAGCTCCGTCTCGCTAGTGCTGAAGATGACGTCACCCGTCTTCAATTAAAGGTGCGCACTTTGGAAAAAAAAAAAATCTCTGGAAGATAATATTTTGGATTTGGAATCTCGGTCGAGACAGAATAATTTGAGGCTGGTGGGTCTTCCAGAGGAATCAGAAGGTCGGGACGTATGTTCCTTTCTGGAAAAGTGGATTCCGGAGGTGCTGGGCAGCGAGGAGTTGCAATCAGCAGTGGTTCTGGAAAAAGCACATCGTATTGGCCCACGGAGAGATAAGGGACCGCCGAGGACCTTAATTATGAAGTTTCTTAGCAACAGAGACAGGATGAAGATCTTCAACGCTGCACGTGCTAAAGGAGAGATTAAACACCAGGACCAGCAGGTGCGGTTCTACCCAGATTTGGCCACAGGAATCCAGCAATTGAGGAAGCAGTTTGATCCCGTACATAAGGAGCTGCGCAACCTTGGGATTCGTCATGGTGTAATCTATCCTGCGAGACTGCTGACCACGTATGAGGGCAGAACCCACATCTTCAAGACCCCAGAGGAGGCGCAGGAGTTCATCAAGAAGATCAAAGAAGAAGAAGAGACTGGTGGGAGCTAAGCATGAACAAAATATAAGGTAGAATAATTAAGCATTTGCACAGGCATCTGACTGACTTGAAGTAAATAGTAAGTTTACAAAATATAGATTGTATTATATATTAAAAAAACAAAACAAAAACAAAACAAACAAAACAAAAAAAAAACTATGATGTACAAAGTTGTTAAAAATTTTGGAGTTAAGTTGGAAAACTACAGAGGAGAGTTAATGTTACGTCATTAAAAGCAGTAGAGTTAGGGTGATTGGGAGGATGAAGAAGGAGTGGCTTAGGCTGTTCCCCGTGGGTGTGGAACGGTCGATGGCTATATCGGGAGACAGAATTTTTCTTTTGATTTTGGGGGGTTTGCCACAAGTGTGGGAAGGGGAAATTTGTTTGTGTGTAGTTTGTAGGATGAATGTTCAACCACTCATGTTTTTGCTTCTCTGTATGAGCATGTTTACACTGCAAGGTAATCCCAAACTCTCTATTGATCATGGACCAAAGTGTTAATCTTAATTTAACTTCATGGAATTGCAGAGGTCTACAAAATTTAAAAAAACTTAAACAAGTTATGAATAAAATAAAGGACATGGGTTCAAGAATTGTGTTTTTACAAGAAACTCATCTGATAGAGGAGGATGTTAAAAGAATTAGGAGTAGATGGCAGGGAAGTGTATTCACCTCTTCATTTTCATCCCGAGCCAGGGGAGTTATGACTCTCATACATAAATCAGTTCCTTTTCAAGTGAAAAATGTAATTGGAGACAAATTTGGAAGATATGTAATCATTCAAGGTTCTTTGCTATTAGAAAATATAAATCTTGTGAACTTATATGGTCCCAATATAGATGATCAGAAGTTCTTTGCTAATTTATTTCTCATCTTATCATCACTTACAGGGCAACATATAATAGCAGGGGATTTTAATTGTACATTGAATCCAGGTGTGGATAGATCAACAGGACTGGATTGTACGCACATTGGATGTAGGATGACTATTAATCATTTTATGAAAGAATTGAGATTGTTAGATATATGGAGAGAAATGAAACCACAAGTTAAAGCCTATTCTTGTTATGCCAGTACCTACAAGACATTCTCACGTATTGATTATTTTTTGATTTCCACAGAATTAAGGTCCAAGATTCAAAACTGCTTTTATGATAACATCGTGATCTCTGATCATGCACCCTGTTGTCTAATATATGTAGATAAAAAATTGACAAAGGAATCAGGTAGATGGCAATTTCAGCATAAATGGCTTCAGGATGAGGAATTTGTCAAGTATATAGAAAAACAGATAGACGAGTTCTTTGACATCAATACCACACAAACATCAGCATGTGTAAAGTGGGAGGCTTTCAAAGCTTTTATTAGGGGACATATTATTAGTTATACAGGATCAAAATCTAAGAAGACTCGAGAGGAGAGAGCTAAATTGGAACATAAAATAAAAAGTCTTCAGGAAAAAGTGTATGCAGGAAGTGACCCAAGGTTGGAGAATGAATTACTGATTTTGAGAGCTGAATACGACAAAAAATCAGCGAATAGAGCTGCCTCGAGTCTTCTAAGATTGAAACAATCTTTTTATGAACAAGGTGAAAAATCAGGAAAATTATTAGCATGGCAGATTAAACAATTGGAAATTAAAACACCAATTACCAGTATTATAAGTAACGGACAGGTAGTTATAGATCCTTTAGAAATTAATAGAGCCTTTAGAGATTACTATGAAAAATTATATGATACCAAAAATGAACCTGATTTAACAAAACTAAATGGGTTTTTGAACGAACTATCTATACCGTGTATTCCAAATGAAAACAGGGAGATATTGGAGTCTAAAATTAGTCAAGAAGAAGTTGGGCTAGCCATTGATAATATGAAATCAGGAAAAAGTGCAGGACCAGATGGTCTTCCAGTTGACCTTTATAAAAAATTTAAGAATAAATTAATAAAACCTTTTTTGGAAATGGTTTTAGAAGCATTTCAAAATAATAATTTACCATCATACATAAATAATGCCTTAATTATACTGCTGCCAAAACCAGGTAAGCCCTCTAATAAATGTGAAAATATGAGACCAATAAGCCTATTAAACGCCGACCTTAAGATAATCTGTAAAATTTTAGCAAGACGAATACAAGAAATTTTACCAAATATTATTAATCGAGATCAGAATGGCTTTATAAAGGGTAGACAAGGCTTCCATAATGTAAGAAGACTATTTAATATTATTTATTTTAATAAAGAAGCACCGGATACAGCTCTCCTATCATTGGATGCCGAAAAGGCCTTTGATAGAGTTGCATGGCCCTTTCTTTTTGAAGTCCTACAAAGGTTTGGACTTGGAAATAATTTCATAAAATGGGTTCAAATAATATACAATAATGCTACAGCAGAAATCCTAACAAATAACAATATTTCAAAACCAATAAAAATCAATAGAGGATGTCGACAAGGCTGTCCACTTTCACCTTTACTGTTTACTATGGCAATTGAACCTTTAGCGATAGCGATACGTTTACATTCACAATTATATGGAATTAAAGTTGGACCAACAGAACATAAAATCTCCCTGTACGCCGATGATATAATTTTGTTTATGTCGAATCTAAAAAAATCAATTCCAACCTTGTTGAATTTAATAAAGAATTTTGGGGAAATATCAGGATATAAAATAAATAAAACTAAATCTTCAATATTAATGCTAAATGAGACCCAGAGAAATTACCCAGCCCCTGAGGTAAATCAATTCAATGTTGTAAATCAGTTTAAATATTTAGGAATCCATATTATGCCTAAGCTAGAATCAGTCGCCAGTGTCAACTATGAAGCCTTAATGTCAGATATCAATGAGTTAACTCAGAGATGGATGTCACTACCAATGTCGATGATCGGGAGAATCAATATACTTAAAAGTAATATTTTACCTAAAATACTTTATTTATTTCAATACATTCCCTTATCACCACCTTTAGATCTATTCTCAAGAATAAAAAAAAAGTTAGTGGAATTTATATGGAACAACAGGAGGGCTAGATTACGTTTGTCTTTATTATATTTACCATTTGATCGTGGAGGTCTGAAATGTCCAAATTTTATGTTGTATTATTGGTAGGCACAACTGAGGTCTATGACATATTATTTTTCATCAAATGATCTCCCTCACTGGACTGAAATGGAATCATACAATTTACCTTTACCTCTTCCCATATTCATATACTCAGATTCGGCAAAAAAATTACAAAAACAAGTTAAAAATCCATTTGTAAAGCATATGATCAAAATATGGTGTGAAGCTAAAAACTATTTAAAAGAACCACAGTTATTGTCACAATTTAGTCCAATATGGGGTAATCAATATTTTAAACCAGGGAGAGCGGACACTGTATTTAAAGTATGGAATTTAAAAGGGATACAAAAGATTCAGGATTTATATTTGCCATGTGCAGACAACATAATGTCTTTTGAAGAGCTGAGGATCAAATTTAATCTCAATAGAACACATTTTTTTAAATATCTTCAACTTAGAAACTTTATTCGATCAAATCAAAATAAAGCTCTCACTCGACCTATTTATTCATCCTTGGAAAAAATGATGATGAAAGATAGTAAAAGAAAGGGTATTATTTCAGAGTTTTATAACTCATTGACACTATCTTCAAGTGAAAATTCACTGAAAAGATTAAACTACTGGAAAGAAGATCTGCAAATTGAAATTTCAGAGGAACAATGGGAATTGGCTTGTACAGAAGCTCAAACCAAATCAATAAATGCACGCCTTAAATTGATACATTTCAAATGGTTAATGCGGATGTATGTTACACCGGAGGAGTTAAATAGATATAACAAAAATATACCAGATACATGCACAAAATGCATGGAAAGTAAAGGAACCCTATTTCATTGTTTAAGGGAATGTAGATTAATAAGAATGTTTTGGGAAGAGGTGAGGGTAACAATTGAAAAAATAATCTCAAAACAAATCATATTGAATCCTAAACTGTTTTTGTTGGGTCTGTACCCAGAAAAGCATAATTTTAATAAAAGTGAAAGAACATTCATAGACCTCAGTTTGCTTAATGCCAAAAAATGTATTGCACTATTATGGAAAAAGACTCATAGACCAGATGTGACTCAGTGGTTAAGACAGATGTTAACAAACCTTCCATTAGAAAGAATAACATATATACTGAAATCAAAGGAAATTGTGTTTGAGAATATATGGAGACCTTTTATTGATTATGTAAAAAATTTAAACATAACTCTTGAAGAAGAAGGTGAATGATGTGTGTGGACCTTGTAAATTCCAAACTGGTGAACATAATATGTATACTTATGTATTGGATTGTCTAGACTAAACAGAGGAGCATTGTTGAAGACTTGATTTTGTTGGTGGTTGTTGGTGTTTTTAGTGCATTTTTTTTTTTTGTAGTACTTTAGTGTTAGTGTTTGATTGTTTGTATCATGTTTGTTAAAAAAAAAAAAAGGTTCAATAAAGATATTGTGGAAAAAAAAAAAGTCATCCTAAGTACTGAAACATTTCGTAGGTATTCGCTAGGAGGTACTGTTGAGCTGTAGATGATTTCTTTTAGGTCCATGGGATCTGGAAGGAAGACTGCAAAACATCGGAGGTTATAAACCCGTCTGATTAAGTCGTTTATGACCCTTTTAAGAGCATTGGTTTCCTGTGAAGGGGATGTTATCCAAATACAGTGTTCACGTTGGAGGTCTGGTCTCCCGAGTTTTATGTTCCTTTTGTGGAGATTGTGTGGAAAGGATGAGGCAGAGTTATTTCTCAGGTTCCATTTTTATTCACAACACACTCTCCAACATTCAAAAGCAGAAGGAGAAAAAAACCCCAACATCTGCCAGTCTTATACCCCTGACATCAAAGCACAAAATCCCATTGTCTTTAAATCCCAAACACAATGCATCCCCCCCTGCAGTTCCTCTCGCTTCCACCCAAACCTGGGTGGTCAGGAAATCATTCATGTCCATCTCTTTGCATATCAAAAGGTCAACTCTCTCATTCTCCTCTAATCCCTAGGAGGTCCAGACCTTTTGTTCCTCTTCAGACGTGAAGCCAAAATAAGCACACAGGAATATACATGAGAGCATATGAACAGTCATATACATGTGAGCCCGTGAAACTACATATGTGCACCACACTTTGAGCCTTTAAAAGCAAATTCTGATCCTTACAATCTCTGCAAGAGGCAACTGTTTACATTGGGGTCCTGGGAAAAACAAACATCTTTGGTCAGGCCTGGATGAGGCCTGGATGAGTCGATGTGAAAGCCCGTTATATTCCTGTAAAATGGAGAGAAGTGGTATTCCTGTAGAAGGAATAAAGTAGAATTCCTGTAGAATGGAGAGAAGTGATCTTCTGTCTTGGTTTGAGGAGACGATGATGCTACAGGGCATTACTCCTTCCTTCGCCCGCTGGATGGTAACAGAGGACCCCCCGGGAGGACGAAGGGGGGCCGCTCTCAAGGACCCATGGACGGGGCTCGCCGAAGCAGGACTCTTGTCACACACAGCAGCTGACTGGTTGATTGGGTCACTCCGGCGGCCCGGAACTGGATCCGGAACAGGAGCTTGCTGGGGCTGCCCTTGGCCGCGGCGCCGACGTCTATGACGACCCCTGAATTGTGCAAACTCCTGGAGTGGATCGAGGACAGGAACGGGATCCCAAAGCAAGGAGCATGGACACCTCCTCCTCTGCTTCTTGCCATAGTCCTCCTCCACCATACGGAGTATTTCGCGTTGCGCTGCGATGTCATCCCTCCTCGCGGTGACTTCTGGGTGGTCGGCGTAGCAGGAAGAAAGATGATTGAGCGAGTCCTCAGCGCAGTCCAGGTACTAGAGTACGCTGCGGTCGTAGTCGAGGAGGGAAGCAGAGATGAGCGTCTCATCCACATATTCCAGGACGTCCACCAGCTCGTGGCTCGGACTCCGATCGTGGCCCCTCCACGACGGCATTCCTCCAGCACACCGTACCCAGACAAGAAAAGAGCAATGGCCAATTAACACAAACTCACTGGCGAAAGGCGTCTCGGGTTGGCGTCACCGTAAAAACGGCGTTTTGGCAGCAGTGTACTGTCATGCGGTGGCCCTCGCGAGCCACCATAAGACGCCACACCGTCACCAGAGAGTTGTGTTAGTGTCTTTATTCACGGTGAAATCACTAGTGATGGGTCCGGCAACACTGATGCGTCGGCGCATGCGTCGAGCTCATAAAGCAAAACCCCGTGTCGGTGTGCGTATTGCTTTAAGAAAGTCATGTGACCGAACACTGACGCGTATCGGTGTCGGCGTGCGTATCGCTTTAAGAAAGTCATGTGACCGAACACTGACGCGCCAGCATTTGTAAGGAAGCGCATCTGTCAACGGGATGCGTCTGCCCAAAGAATCTCTGATGTGTTGCGGACGGTTCATCGGCAAATTCCTCAAGAATTATGGAGCACAAGCAGCCTCAAGCTAAAAGAAAGGTTTCCGCTGTGTGGAACCATTTTGATCTCATATCGGAAAATAAGGTATTTGTTTTAATTTCCTTGTTGTTTCATCCTGTTCCTCTCAGAGTTTCCACTTGATCTATCTGAATTCAAATTCATTTCAAAGTGACTCAGTTTACTATTCATATTATTTTCTGCAGGTTAAAAGTCGATTTAAACAAAAGCACCTCTTCAGTGCTGAGGCCTTATAGGGCCAGGCATGACAATGAAGTCCCGGATACACCCAGGATAGACTCAGGTATACAGCCAGTCTACAACTTACTCACAGTTGCTTTATTGGTAAAGACAGGGTGAAGGAGGGCTGCGTGTTTTAACTGACGCTGATCGAGGTATTCCTATTTACATTGTTAGCATCCTATTATACTGGTACAGAAGGCAGTCTATGGTTGTTAGGTGGGGCAATGTTACCTCATCCAAATTTCATGTGACCAATGGTGTTAAACAAGGTGGTATATTGTCAGCCTTGTTGTTTAACCCCTTGCACTCCGGGCAATTTTCCTAAAAACGCCAAAAAATAATGTGCCCAAAGTAAATCGAAAGCTGTTCTTCAACCCTTTGCAGCATCTTCATGGGGTTGGTCTTACTTAAAAGAAAACACTTTGAATTTTTTGGCAAAAAAAACATAATCTCTCTACGTGCTCCGGCCACTGAGTTACAGTCATCTAAACATACTGAACTTGAAGAAAATAAATTTCGCCATGGTGTTTTTTTTGGATACAAATGCTTGCAAATAACACACAGCTGTCCGATCCGGCTGGAAAATGCAACAGAAATGTAGAACCAAGTGTTATCCAGCTGAGGTCCAAATTTTGTAACAATACCACAAAAAATGAATATTTTACACAGCTTTGTTCTCAGGCTGTTCCCAGGCGTTTTGGAACTGTGCCAAATTGTGCCAAATGGCACAGTTTGGAAAAACGTCTGTAACTTTTGAATAATTCAATGTAGAATCTTCATTTTGGGCTCTAATGAAAGGTCACATTCAGGGCTGTGTCTGTGTGTGTGTGTGTGGGGGGGGGTTGTCCCCCCCCGCTACAAAGGACGGAGTTCGGCCCTCGCTACATGACGGATTACACTCGTTGCACGTTTCCACAGCAACGCTGTCACAGTGGCTTCCCCCCCCCTCATTACTGTGTGTGTGTGTGAGTGGGGGGGGTTGTCCCCCCCCCCCTCGCTACAGAGGACGGCCATCGCTACATGACAGAATAGACTCATATGGCTATGCGGCTTCCCCCCGCGGACCGGGGGCGTTCGGACCGTGAACGCCCCCCCCCCAACTCCTCTTCTGCAGCGGGGGGGGCGTTCACGGTCCGAACACGGCAAATGAACCGTTTATCGCGACGCACGCACTTTGTACTTCGTGCGCTGTACAGTTGTAATTTACCAATCGGTCAAAAGTCATTTTTGGATGACAGTTTTCAGGGAGAAATAATAATTTAGCTTATAACACCTTACCTCTTCACAGCAGCAGAGTCCTGGCGAACTTCTCTTCCCTATTGTCAGACGAACGCGACGCTGGTCCGCTCGTGGATCCCGGTCAAAACATAATTCCAATATTGCGGTTTTGGTGAATGATTTACGACCTTTGTCGTCGGCCTCCGTCGGTCTATGATGACGGAAGAGAATCCTAAACGTCTATTCTGCTGGAATGAGTGCAGGTCCCACTTGTGGGTGTTCTCCATGCTGCTGGGTCTGTAGCAAGTTCGTCCAGCGTCCTTTTTTTTCATCTGCTGCAACAGTAAATCTCTCTTCACCCAGCCCGAACTTCTGTGCTTCAGTTGGCTCCTGCATTCACAGTAGGCGGGTCCTCCTTCCTAGGTTTTCATTCATTGGTTCTTCAAGGTTTCAGAAACCCAATTCAAGGCTCTTATTAGTCGAATGAGAGGTCAATCAGATGAACTAATCTGTTCGCGGCTGTGTCTGCAGCTTTTTTTTTTCAGTGGCGCTTGGACACCAACACCACCTACATCACTACCATCAGTATCTCTATCATGTGTCATGCGTCCGAGAGCGCACTCGTGCGCTCTCGTACACCCTTGTGCACCCTAGGACGCAGAGACTTGCCCGCCCGCGGTACAACGGAGTGCAAGAGGTTTTAAATAAAAGCTGAAAAAGAATGCTGTTTCATTTTTGCTGATCTTTGATTTTAAACTAGTGGAGTACAAGCAAAAAGATAACGACAGCAGCACTTTTTTAGGGGTGGTGTTTTTTTTGCTTTATTTGGTGTTTTTTTTTTTTTTTTTGCTTTATTGATAATTAATTTCTATTAATTTATTCTTTACTTCATTTTTAACCATCAAGCTTCCAGGAAGCAGATGCTGGATGAGGCTCTGCTGAATTTCATCGTGAAGGACTGCCAGCCCCTCAGCATTGTGGAGAGTGAAGGGTTCAGGGAACTGGTTCAGGCCCTTCAGCCCTCATATGTTTTGCCAGCCAGAAAGGTTTGTGTGGAAATTATCTAAAGTAGTAGTTGATATATCCAATTTATTTAATCTTTAATTTAAATATATGGATTTTCTTTTGGTTTGACTTGGTGTAATTTTCAGACCAACAAACAAATGGTGGCCAAAAAGTACGAGGAGGAACGAGAATGAGTGAAAAAGGAAGTACAGCAAGCTGTGGCAGTGAGTATAACAGCTGACATGTGGACATCTGTGAACATGGAGGCTTATTTGGCTTTTACCTGTCACTTCATTAATGAGAATTTGCAGTTGTGTACGTCTGTGTTGGGAGTGCAATACTTTCCACAAAGTCACACTGCTGACAATTTGGCCCAAGTCAAAAAGGGGCATGATGGAGGACTGGGCCATAACCAATAAAGTGTCTTGTGACCGATGCAGCACCAAACATGACTGCATCCACTAGACAGCTCCAAATTCGGCACTCAATTTGCATTGCACATAGTCTCAATTTAGACGGGACCGTCTTCACAACAGCTGTCTGCACACACTTCAGCCATGTTATTCAGCATTATTTGTTTGTTGTTGTTTGGAAATCATGTACTAAAATGCCAATTTGTTGTTTTTTAGATAACCTTTGGCAACATCTCCACATCGAAGTGGGCAGGCAGACCAAAAGTGCCACAGCTGATGCCATCCAGGAGGTGCAGAGATACCTGGCAGAGGGGCAATATTGCCAAGGTCCTAGGATCCTATGAAATACTGGGACAACCAAAAGACCATCTATCCAAACCTCTTTCAGCTTGCCTTACAATTTCTCTGCACTCCAGCCTCATCTGTGCCATGTGACCAGGTGTTTTCTACAGCTGGAGAAGTTGTCAAAAAAGCGTAACAGACTGAATTTCAAAGCGTTGGAAAAACTTTTTTGAATAAAAATTTGTAAAAAAAAAAAAAAAAAAAAAAAAAAAAAAAATCCCAGTCCACAAGCATCCTCATTCACAACATGTTCACTTAGATTTTCACATTGTGATGCATGTTCACATTATTTATTGACTGTATCTAAAAATATCAATGATATTTTAAATTAAAATGAAGATATGAAATAATACAATATAACATACAATGACTTAAATTATATACTGCACAGAAAAATAAAGGGAACACATCCCTACACATACATACACATACATACACATCCTACATTTGAATGAATGAAATATTCTTATTAAACACTTTGTTCTTTACATAGTTGAATGTGCTGACAACAAAATCACAAGTGGACAGTTTGATTATTTTTTTGAGCAGTATATTATTGTATATACTAGGTCATCAAATCAGTGTCAGTTGAGTCTGTCAACGTGGTTGCCTGTAGGGATTTTTAAGGTCCAGCAGGTGTCAGTATTCAGTGACACAGTATCAACACAGTATCAATACAGTTTTGCAATGTGTCGAAACGCATCATGACGCCTCATCTACCCATCACTAGTAATACAAGCCGCTGAGGCTATGACACATAGTCTACACACACAGGGAGGCGTAAGGCTAACAAGCTCACTCACGGGTCCACAGGATAAGACAGTCACGCCACAGACGACCAATAAGATGATCAGTATGAAGATCAATGACGTTCAGTACAATGAACCATCGACGACACTGCTGCAAGGATGCAACCGCTGGCGCCGGTTTAAGAAGCCGGCCACTAATGACCGCAAATGGAAAACAGCTGTTCAGGCCTTGACAGCTGAGCGGAAGCTTCCCCGAGCGCTGTCACAATAAGAGCTTGGAGAGCCAGGATAATAACGCTGCTGTCAAAGCCTGACAGGAATGATGGATGGCCCGAGCGCAAATAATAGCGCTCGGATCATAACAGATTTCTCTTTATAAATATTTCAAATGTACATGAACAAACATCTTCTTACATCTTCTGAAATATTGTGTTTGCGGCACTCCGAAACTCTCACAAACAATACTAATACTGCTATTTACAATACTAAGCTATTATTTATGCAGAAAACACCACTAAAACACAGCAAAAATACTTGAAGAGCTCCTCTCTCCTCCTCTTTCTTCCTCTCTGCCTGCAGCTTTCCTGCTGTGCTTACTTCCTCCTTCACTCACGCAGGCAATCCTGGGATTACCATAATGTACCATGTATCAGTGGAAAGTAAATAATGAAGTAATAAAGTGCACAAAATCAAATCAAAAAAATCAAAATCAAAGCTCCACTTATCAGCTTTCAGAATCCACTAGAATTATGTCACTAGTGTAAATGGCTGATGAGTTACGGTAATTTGAATGAGGTGCGTCAATGGGATACAGTAGGATTTAAGGTGCCTTCAGACCAAACGTGAACGGGCACCACAAATGTATACAAAGTCAATGAAAAGAGGCGAGCACACACGAAATCGCACATTCATGCGTTCATGTCCGAAGGATACCACTAGCTTTGAGATTCTGCCGTCACCGGAATAAAAGTATCACCATTGGAGAGTAAACTAGTTTGAAAAGGAAACTGCCACTCACCTGGAGACAGAAGGACCAGGAGCTTTTCATCTGAATCAGGATGTAGAGGTTATGTACCCACGGATTCCTGCCATGGATGTGTTAACAAGGCTAGCAAGCTAGCAACAGAAACACCCATCATTTTGTTTTGGAGTTGGGGACAATTTTTTCAGGCGAGCCCCTGTTGGATAATGTAAACCTAAACTTGATGTTATTTGGGGGATTTCCACAGCAGGTTGAACACTGCTGCAGAAGTTATAAAGACAACTTCGCCTGTCTGCATGTCAGACAGTGAATTCATGTCTATTCATGTGTTTACATTGAGTTATAATGTGCTGTGCGAAAAATTCGCCCATTTGCGTTTGGTGTGACGGCACCTTTAGAAGGATAAAAAGGGCTGGTATTGTGGTGATCCCGAGTTCGGTTCTGCACCAGGCTCGGGTCTTTTGTTTATTTTTCCTTTCTTCCATGTGTGTATTTAATTCCGTTTTAGTTATTATGGCTGTGCTTTTATTTTGACAGCACCGTGGCAAGACTTCCTGCTGTCAGATCTGTTCATGACCTGTCACGGCTGTCTGCACTTTGTAATTACGTTTGCTCCACAGCTGCTTGTAGTTCTGGTTTCTGTTCCCTATTTAAGATCGCCAGATGGACTTAGTCTTGGCTGCGATCTCGTAAACGATGACTGGAGTCCCTACTCTCGGCTCCAGTCTCCTTTCTGTGATTGGTTCCGTCTTCGCCTCATCACTTGTAAGTGTTTATTCTTTATAGCGTCAGGTTCCACCCTCGCTACTCTCGTGTATAGGTTTTCGTGTTCTTTATTTGTGTGCAACGTTTAGTGTATGTGTTTTGCCCCACATGGCTCTTATTTTGTGTTTCTGTTAATAAACAAGCAAACTCTCTGTTGGTACCTGGCGCCTCATTTATGCCCTGAAGAGGGCATGTATGACAGGTATATAATGATTGTAGGGTGATTTTTCTGACTGCTACATTAAACAGCGTGGCTATTTTATGCAATTCAATGGGATGCAACTAAGGGTATTTTCATACTTTAAAGTCCATACCAAGATTCATTTTTGTTACAATGTCTACATTTGGTCCGGTTAGGTTTGGTTTAACACTGCTCCTTTTCAAAGTGAAATAAACAACTTCATGTGTTATTATGACGGCGTTAGCGTTGCAAGCACAGACCAGTAGTGAGCAAACATATCTACTCACTCAACAAGGTGTTTTCTGCCTCTCCTCTTTTTTGACTCTTTTCAGAGATGTGGAGTGGAGTTTGAGACTGCACTGAAGGCATACAAGGACTTTAGACTTGACTTGGACTCGGGATTTGGGACTTGTGAACAATCTATATTTTTAATGTTTTCGTCAAAAAACACAAAACACTGAACTTACTTTAGAAATAAAAGTCAGGTGATTTTCACTGTTAAAACAAAACAGATAATTGGATCCATGAAACATGACTGTTTCTCAAGAAAAGAACTGTCACGTTTTGAAAAAAATACAATGATAAGATAAGATAAGATAGGACAAGATAAAATAAGATACTAGAATAAGCTTTTATTGCAAAGCAAGAAGAGGAAGAGAGTGAAGGCAGAGCCAAAGATTAAGTGGGGGAAGTTACAGAAGGAAGAAGGTCACACGGAGTTCAGAAAGGAGTTGATACAGACTCTGGGTGTTAGGGAAGAAGTACTAGGTGGCTGGGAAAGTACAACAAACGTATTGGTATTGAGGGAAACGGGTAGAAAGGTATGTGGTGTATCCAGTGGACAGACGAAGGAAGACAAGGAGACTTGGTGGTGGAATAAGGAGGTACAGGAAATCATCCAAATGAGGAGGTTAGCAAAGAAAAAGTGGGATAGTCAGGGAGATGAAGAAAGTAGACAGAAGTATTTGGAATCTAGGCACATGGCAAAGAGAGAGGTGGCAAAGGAAAAGGAAAAGGCATATAGTGAGTTGTATGAGAGGCTAAACACTAAGGAAGGAGAAAACAACTTGTATCAATTGGCTAGACAGAGAGATCGAGCTGGAAAAGATGTGCAGCAGGTTAGGCTGATTAAAGAAATGGCAGTGTACTAACAAATGATGAGAGCATGTTGAGGAGGTGGACGGAGCATTTTGAAGAGCTGATGAATAAAGAAAATGAGAGAGAGAGGAGGATGGATGAAGGAAAGATAGTAAACAAGGACATCCTGAGGATTAGCAAGGCGGAAGTGAGGGCAGCTTTGAAGAGGATGAAGAATGGAAAGGCAGTTGGTCCAGATGACATACCTGTGGAGGTATGGAGATGTTTAGGAGAGATGACAGTGGACTTTTTAACCAGACTGTCTAACACAATCTTGGAGAGTGAGAGGATGCCTGAGGAGTGGAGAAGAAGTGTTTTGGTACCAATTTTCAAGAACAAAGGTGATACTCAGAGCTGTAGTAACTACAGAGGCATAAAGTTAACCAGCCACACTATGAAGATACGGGAGCGAGTTGCTGAAACCAGGTCAAGAGGAGAGGTGACAATCAGTGAGCAGCAGTACGGTTTCATGCCAAGAAAGAGTACTACAGATGCAATGTTTGTTCTAAGAGTGCTGATGAAGAAGTATAGAGAAGGTCAGAAGGAGTTGCACTGTGACTTTGTGGATCTAGAGAAAGCCGATGATGAAACATTGTGATCTGTAGTGAGAGTAGGGAGCAGGTGCAAGAGAACCTGGAGAGGTGGAGGTATGCTCTGGAGAGAAGATGAATGAAAGTCAGTAGAAGCAAGACAGAATACATGAGTGTGAATGAGAGGGAGGCAGGTGCAATGGTGAAGATGGAAGGAGTAGTGGTAGTGAAAGTAGAGGAATTTAAATATCTGGGGTCAACCGATCCTCTTCATAATTTTTATGGATAGGATTTCTAGGCGCAGCCAGGGAATGGAGGGTGTCATGCTTGGTGACCACAGGATCTCATCTCTGTTGTTTGCAGATGATGTTGTCCTGTTGGTTCATCCAGCAATAACCTACAGGTCTTGCTGGGCTGGTTTGCCGCTGAGTGTGAAGCGGCTGGGATGAGAATCAGCACCTCCAAGTCCGAGTCCATGGTCCTCAGCCGGAAAAAGGTGGATTGTCCTCTGTGGGTTGGGGACAGGCTCCTGCCCCAAGTGGAGGAGTTTAAGTATCTTGGGGTCTCATTCACAAGTGAGGGGAATTTAGAGCGAGAGATTGACAGACGGATTGGAGCAGCATCTGCAGTGATGCGGACGTTGTACCGGTCTGTTGTGGTGAAGAGGGAGCTGAGTTCTAAGGCAAAGCTGTCGATTTACCAGTCAATCTATGTTCCTACTCTCACCTATGGTCACGAGCTTTGGGTAATGACTGAAAGAACAAGATCGCGGATACAAGTGGCTGAAATGAGCTTTCTCCGTAGGATTGTTGGACTCACCCTCAGAGATAGGGTGAGGAGCTCAGTCATCCGGGAGAGGATCAGAGTAGAACCGCTGCTCCTCCACATTGAAAGGAGCCAGTTGAGGTGGTATGGGCATCTGATTAGGATGCCTCCTGGACGCCTCCCACTTGAGGTGTTTCAGGCACGTCCCACTGGGAGGAGACCCCGGGGCAGACCCCGGACTCGGTGGAGAGACTATGTCTCCCAGCTGGTCTGGGAACATCTTGGCATCCTCTCTGAAGAGCTGGAGCAGGTGGCTGGGGAGAGGGAAGTCTGGGCTTCTCTGCTTGAACTGCTGCCTCCGCGACCAGGATTTCCGGAAAAGCGGTAGAAGATGGATGGATGGATGGATGGATGGGTGGATGGGGTCAACCATCCAAAGCAATGGAACATGCACAAGAGAGGTGAAGAAGAGAGTGCAGGCAGGATGGAGTGGGTGGAGACAAGTGTCAGGGGTAATTTGTGACAAAAGGGTAGCAGCAAAAATGAAATGGAAAATTTACAAGACGGGAGTGAGACCTGCTATCGCAAAGACAGGTGTGTTATTATGATAATTAAAAAGGTCCTCAGTCCAATTCAATTCAACTTTATTTATATAGCGCCATTTCACAACAACAGTCAACTCATAGAACTTTCAAACTGTAGGGGAAAACCCCACAATTGCAGAAAGACCCCAGCAATCAGGTGAAATAAAACATATAATACAAAAATAAACATATAATGCAACAGATCCAGGTAAATAAGGAAACAAGCAAACAGAAAAAGACTTGGCTCCAGCTAGAGACTGGGCATGGCCCAGGACCATGACAAACCCCTTTCAGCAGGAAGAAACCTCCAGCAGAGCCAGGCTCAGGGGGGAGCAGTCATCTGCTGGGACTGGCTGGGGGGTGAGGGGATGGAGAAGAAGTAGAAAAGAAGAGACATGTAGAGAGCAAACAGCACGATGGGGATTCAATCTATGGGAGAGAACAAACAGATGTTAATGGCCAGCAAAAATATTTCATTGAGAGTGAAGAAAGGAGTGAAGCCCAGTGCATTAGTGGAGGTCTGCCAGATGTCTACACTTATTAGCAGCATAACTGAGTTAGGGTTCAGGGTTACCTCTTCCCACCCTATCTACAGGCTATATCAAAAAGGAAGGTTTTAATCCTATTCTTTAAAACAGAGATTTAGTCTGACTTTTGAAACCAGATTGGCAGCTGGTTCCAAAGGAGAGGATCCTGATAACTGAATGCTCTGCCTTCCACTGTACTTTTAGAGATTTTAGGTATTAATCATGCATTTTGGGAGCATAGTGCTCTGTTACGATAAGGTACTATCAGATATTTAAAAAAAAACAAGGGGCCTGATTATTTAGAGCTTTGTCGGTGAGAAGGATTTTAACCTTAACTCTAAATTCTATGGGAAGCCAGTGAAGGGAGGCCAGAAACAGAGAGATGTGAATTCTCTTTCTAGTATCTGTTAAAACTTTAGCTGTAGCATTTTGGATCAGCTGAAAACTTTTTAAAGATTTTTAGGACAGCCTGATAATAAAGAGTTACAATAATCTAATCTAGGGCTAACAAAAGCATGGACTAGTTTCTCAGCATCACTCTGAGACAAGATGCTCCTAATCTTGGCAATAGTATGCAAATGATAGAAGCAGTCTTAGAAACAAATTTAATATGTGAATTAAAGAACAGATCTTGATCAATAATTACTCCAAGGTTCCTCACAGTACTATTAAGAGAAAGCGTAGTCCCATCCAAACTAAGAGTTTGATTTGGGAAGGTATTTCTAAGATTTTTTGGGCCAACTAGAATGACTTCAGTCTTATCTGAATTTATCAGCAAGAAATTACAAGTCCTCCAAGCTCCGATTTCCTCAAAACAAGCCTCTAATTTGGCTAATTGATTACTGTCATCTGGCTTCATTGATGAATGAACCACTGTAGTGGTGGCCTAGTGGCAGAACATCTGCCCCACAGCCATGTCATGGGTTCAAGCCCCAGCTGGGTCATACCAGAGAGCATATAAAAATGGTACTTCCCACCATCTAGCTTGGTACTCAGCATAATAGATTGGGGAAAGGAAAAGTTGTTTGTGGCGGTGACTTGCATGGCAGCAGCCCCTCTGATTCTAGATGTGTTTAACATCGTAGATTGGAGAAATGTAAGATTGAATGACAATAAAGTTGGCTTCTTCTTAAAATATAATTGTGTGTCATCTGCATAACACTGAAAATGGAGGAAGTGCTTTCTAATAATATTGCTTAGCGGAAGCATATATAGACTAAAAGGAATGGGGCCTAGCACAGATCCCTCTGGAACTCCGGGGTTGAGCTTTGAGCTAGAAGAAAACTCATTGTTGAGATGAACAAACTGCAACCTATCAGAAAAATAAGATCTAAACCATTACAAGGAAGTTCCATTAAGTCCAATATGGTGTTCTAATCTATTAACCCCTTGCACTCCGGTCAATTTTCCTAAAAACGCCAAAAAATAATGTGCCCAAAGTAAATCGAAAGCTGTTCTTCAACCCTTTCCAGCATCTTCATGGGGTTGGTCTCATTTAAAAGAAAACACTTTGAATTTTTTGGCAAAACAGTCATAATCTCTCCAAGTGCTCCGGCCACTGAGTTACAGTCATCTAAACATAGTGAACTTGAAGAAAATAAATTTGGCCTGGGTGTTTTTTTGAATACAAATGCTTGCAAATAACACACAGCTTCAGATCCGGGCTGGAAAATGCAACAGAAATGTAGAACCAAGTGTTATCCAGCTGAGGTCAAAATTTTGTAACAATACCACAAAAAATGAATATATTACACAGCTTTTTCCTCAGGTAGTTCCCAGGCATTTTGGAACTGTGCCAAATTGTGCCAAATGGCACAGTTTGGAAAAACGTCTGTAACTTTTGAATGATTCAATGTAGAAGCTTCATTTTGGGCTCTAATGAAAGGTCACACTAAGAGCTGTGTCTGTGTGTGTGTGTGTGTGGGGTTGTCCCCCCCTCGCTACAGAGGATGGACATTGGCCATCGCTACATGACGGATTAGCCTCATGTGGGATGTGGGACAGCAGCTCAGTCACCGCGGCTTCCCCCCCCCCTCGCTACAGAAGAATAGTCAGGAATAAAGAATAATTTAGCTTATAACACCTTACCTCTTCACAGCAGCGTCCTGGCGAACTTCTCTTCCCCATTGTCAGATGAACGCGACGCTGGTCGGCTCGTGGTTCTGGTCTCGCGACCCGATCAAAACATAATTCCATTATTGCGGTTATGTGCTTCCATGATTGCGGTTTTTGGTGAATGATTTTTCAAAACAAATAACAGTAGTAATTAAAAAAAGACTGGCGAAGGTGTGTGTGTCACTCAGCCTTCGTCGTCAGCCTCCGTCGGTCTATGACCATGGAAGAAATCATAGCTGGAACCAAAACAAAATAAGCACCACCTGTGGCCGAACATGCCGATGCGCGAATGCTGTTACACAGGTTGCATTTGTGGATGGTCTCCGTGCTGCTGGGTCTGTGACGGTTCTTCCTGCGGGTCCTTTTTTGATCCGCTGCAGCAGTCTGTCTTCACCCAGCCTTAAAAAAAACAGCTCGCGAACTTCTCTGCTTCAATTGGCTCACTGCATTCACAGCCTTGGTAGGCGGGTCCTTCTGGCTAGGTTTTCAGTCATTGGTTCTTCAAAGTTTCAGAAACCCAATTCAAGGCTCTTATTAGTCGAATGAGAGGTCAATCAGATGAACTAATCTGTTCATGGCTGTGTCTGCAGCTTTTATTTTCAGTGCACGCTTGGACGCCACTACATCACCATCACCACCTACACCACCATCTCCATCATGCGTCCTAGAGCGCACGAGAGCGCCCTCGTGCACTCTAGGATGCAGAGACTTGCCCGTCCGCGGTACAACGGAGCGCAAGAGGTTAAGTAAAATATTATGATCGATAGTATCAAAAGCTGCACTAAGGTCTAAAACAACAAATAGATAAACAAGTCCATTATCAGATGCGATAAGGAGGTCATAAGTGGCCTTCATTAAAGCTGTTTCAGTACTATGATGAATTCTAAACCCTGACTGAAACTCTTCAAATAAACCATTTCCCAGCAAGTGGTCAAATTATTGCATAGCAAGAACTCTTTCTAAGATTTTTGAAATGAAAGACAGATTAGAGATTGGTCTATAGTTAGCTAAAACTCCTGGATACAACAATCGCTTTTTAAGTAACGGTTTAATTACAGCAGTTTTAAAAGTCTGCGGTACATGGCCTAATGTTATTTGAAGAATAGAGCTTCCAATAAATGGGAAGACTTCTTTAAAAAACCTGGTAGGAATAGGGTCTAAAAGACAAGTTGAAGGCTTTGATGAGGAAATTATTTTATCTAAGTCTAAAAGGTCAACTGGAGTAAACTCATCCAAACGGATATCACTTGAAGGAGCTGTAGTTGTTACAGTATTCAAATTAATGGTGGGATGGTTCTGACTGATTTTAACTCTGATAGATGAAATTTTATTATTGAAGAAGTTCATAAAGTCCTGACTAGTAAGCTCTAAGGGAATGCAAGATTTGACAGAGTCCTGACTTTTTGTCAGCCTGGCTACAGTGCTGAAAAGAAACCTGGGATGATTCTTGTTCTCTTCTATTAATGCAGAATAATAAGTTGTTCTGGCTTTCCTAAGAGATTTTTTATAAATTAGAAGTAGAGTTTGCCAAACTAGATAAATTTAATCTAATTTAGTGGCGTGCCATTTTCTTTCTAATTGACGAGTCTTCTGTTTTAAGCTACGAGTTTCTGTGTTGAACCAAGGAGTCAGAAATCTTTGATTAGACTTGTTCTTTTTTAAAGGGGCCCCCATGTCTAGAGTCTGATGCAGAGAAGCTGTAACACTATCTATCATGTTATCAACTACAGAAGGATTAAAATCAGTTCTGTGGATGTGAGCGTTCAGAGGGAGGGGCTGGGGTCTATGACTGTTTACAGTCCGGATGGCCTCTGGGAATAAACTGTCAGTCTGGAGGTGTGGGACCTAATTGATCTGAATCGTTGTCCAGAGGAAAGCTGGTCAAACAGGTTGTGGACAGGATGTAAGGGGTCTCCTGTGATGGCTTTGGTCTTTCTGAGACCGTAGAATCTGGAGATGTCCTCCAGAGAGGGCCACCGATGATTTTTTGGGTGGTGTTGATGACCCTCTGCACAGCCTTCCTGTTCTCAGCCATGGATACGGCATACCACACACCCAGACAGTAGCTGAGCACGCCCTCCACTGAGCAGCGGTAGAAGGCCAGCAGCAGCTTCTGGTGAAGGTTATTCTTCCTCAGGACATGGGAGAAGTGTAGCCACTGCTGGGTTTTCTTCACCAAGGCCTTGGTGTTGACAGTCCAGGAGAGGTCAGAAGAGATGTGGGTGCCCAGGAACCTGAAGGTGGAGGACGGTTTCCACGTGGTAACCATTTATGAGGAGGAGACTGTGGTCCTGTCTCTTTTTCCTGAAGTCCAGTATGAGTTCTTTGATTTTGTGGATGTTTCGTTTCAGGTTGTTTGCTTGGCACCACAGCAGCAGATTTTTTTACCTCCGCCCTGTGTGCCTTCTTATCGTCGTCAGTGATGAGCCCAACCAAGGTGGTATCATCCGCATACTTCATGATGACGGTGGTTGGATGGTAAAAGGAGCACAGTAGTGAGCTTAGCACACAGTCCTGGGGGGAGCTCGTGCTGAGAGACAATGTGGAGGAGTGGTGTGGTCCAAGTCTGACTGTGGGCGGTTGGTGAGAAAGTTTTTTTTATCCAGGAGCAGGTAGGGGGAGGGGTGTCTGGAGGTGGTGCAGTTTGTTGGTCAGGATGTCCGGGATGATGGTGTTGAAAGCTGAGCTGTAATCCACAAAGCGTCTTCTCATGTAACTCCTTGGGTTCTCCAGGTGGCTCAGTGCTCTGGGGAGTGTGGTGGTGATGGCGTCTTCTGTGGACCAGTTCTCCCTGTAGATGAACTGATGTGGGGTCGAAGGAGGGAGGGAAGAGAGCCCCTAATGTGCTGGGACACCAGTCACTCAAATCACCTCATGACTACAGACATGAGTGCCATGGGTCTGTAGTCATTCAGGCTGTCATTTGCAGACCTTTTGGGGTGGGGATGATGGTGGAGGCCCTGAGGCATGTGGGGATGGTGGCGTCTCTCAGGGAGAGGTTGAACAGCTTGGTGATGATCTCTGCTAGCTGGTTAGCGCAAGCTTTGACCACTGCTCCTGGGATGCTGTCAGGGCCAGCATGTCATGGTGTGTGCTCCTTCATGGTGCACAAACAAGGAGGCAGGACCCAAATGTTGTACTGTAGTTTGTTTTATTATTGGCATAAAAAAATAAACACAGCCCAAGGGCTGGCAGGTAACTAACTTGCAAGACTAGGCTAGATGTGAACATAGGTGTGGCATGGCATGGCAAGGAACACAGTAGAGCACAGTAGATCGCCACGCAGAAGGTAGTGCGCGGTGTCTATAAATAATGAAGCAAATCAAGGACACCCGTGAACAATCGGCAATCAAAACCCCAGAACAGCTGTGAACAACTGACAAAACAAGGACCCACTATGCCAGACCGGACATGAACAAAAGATGCAGTCAAAATAAAACCCAAACCAAAACAGAAGGATAAACATGATTGAGATAACAGGCCAATGATAAATTAAGACAAGAGTAATGAACATCAGCATGACTATGATAATACTAATAGAGATGAGATGAGATTCAACTTTATTGTCATTACACATGTATGAATACAAGGTAACGAAACGTGACTTGGCATTTGGGCACGCTCTGCAGAGCGCATCCAAGGCCGGGGCAGCCGCTAGGCGCCAGTCATAGCGAAAGTAAAAGAATGAACTCATGTCCCGGTCACAACAAAAGCTCAAAAACCCAAAACAAGACGAGGACATGGGCACAGCCCATGCCGAAACCCTTACACAGCAGCTCTGCGGGGGTTAGCTGCTCTGTTTCCTGCTCACCTCATGCTCCTGTAGAGAGAGAGGGGGAGAGGGGAGGGGGGGGGCGAGTTGAGGGGGCAGGGTGTGCAGTGGTGTTGTGTACCCAAACCAGGCAAAGAAGCTGTTAAGCTCCTCTGCCAGTGTGAGGCTGCTGACAGATGTCGGGGGCTCTGACCTCTGTAGTTGGTGAGAGCCTGGATGCCTTTCCACATCTGTCGGGGGTTGTTGTCTGTGAGGAAGCCCTCCACTTTCCTCCTGTAGCCGTTCTTGGTGTGTTTTATGCCTCTTCTCAGGTTGGCTCAAGCAGTGCTGTACAGAGAGCTGGCTCTCTGTCTGAAGGCTGAATTGTGAGATCTGATCAGAGCTTGCCCCTCACTGGTCATCCGGGTTTGCCAATTTGGAAAGACCCGAATGTGTTTAGTGACTGTCACATTTTCTACACAACACTTAATATAGAAAAGGACAGACTCTATACAGGAGTTCAGGTCCTGCTGTTCAAAGATGTTCCAGTCTGTGCAGGAAAAACAGTCCTGGAGGTGGAGAAGAGCATTTTCCGGCCAGGTTTTAATTGTTTGTTTTGTTGGGGGGATCTTTTCCTGTGGGGGAGTGTAAGCAGGTATTAAGAGAAGGGAGAGATGATCTGATCGTCCCGGAGGGTGGGGCTCTGTAGGCATGCTTGATGTTGCTGTAAATATGATCCAGTGTCCTTTCCCCTCTTGTGGGACACTTAACGTGTTGGTGGAATTTGGGGAGTACAGTCTTTAAGCATGCTTTGTTAAAATCTCCTGCAATAATGTGGACTGTGTTGGGGTGATCTCTGTTGCCTGCTAACAATGTGCTGGAGTTGGCTGAGGACTAAGATAATACTAGCATTGGGAGGAACGTAGGTAGCTGTTAAAATAAGTGCCTTTAGCTTGTGTGGAAGATAGAGAGGCCTACACATAAAGGACGTAGCCCCTAGGTCCGGTGAACAATGGTTGTGAATTATTCTGCTGTTATTACACCAAGACTGGAGCACAAAAGCACAGAGCCCACCACCCCTCCTCTTATCAGAATCAGTGTTGCGGTCTTGACGATGTGTAGTTCGGCCTGGAAACTCCACAGTGGTGGCTGGGATAAGCGGGTGAAGCCAAGATTCGGTCACAATCAGAATACAACAGTCCCGGATGTAGTGGTTATAGCCAATCTATGATCGTAGCTCATCCATTTTGTTGGTGAGGGATCTGGTGTTGGTGAGGAATATTGAATGTAATGGCGGTTTGGTGCGTTGCTTATGCAACTGGGCGCAGAGGCCAGCCCGCAGCTTCGCTTCTGTTTCCTCTCCTAGCACCGCCTGTGCCACTTGTGAGGTCCAATAACAATCCACGGGGCATTTGGTGGTCGTGCAATCTCTTTGGAGATAAGGTAATACCTGGAATAAGCGTTGGTGATGTCGGAGTTAAGTTGGCAGCCTAGACCTAGTAATTCCTGGTGACTGTAGGTGATTAGTCCGTTGCAGAAAGAGGACAAAAAAAAAAGCAGAAGAAACACACAAAGCACAGAAATGAGCACAGTAGTCTGGAGTGTCTAGCCACTGCATGTAAACATATCACTGCTATCAGAAAAAGATAAGATAATCTATTTTTATTGCATTTCATCAGCCTGTTTAAAGTAATTCCAACTGCTGACCAGTTCTGTTTCAAAATGCTAATAGATTGAGGATAATATGGTAGATATTTTAAATTCCTTATATATTACAACCATAAAATGACTTAAGATTTTACTTGGACTTGAAACGAGACATGAGACATGACTTGGACTTGCAAAAAAGTGACATGTAAACATCTCTGGCCCTTTGATCTGTGCCATGGTTTGAGGGAGGTTTCACATCTAAAATTTTGGTCTGAATTAAACTGAAAAGTCCAAAAACCAAACAGGTTTTACTCTGAAAAAGATACTGTTTAACAATGCTGCCAATATTAACAATAGTCTACTCAGTTGTGCTTCACACTCATATTGTGTGGAGATGGAAAACATTTGACTTACCAAATGTGTAGAAAAGATGGTGCTCTGGAGTGTCCTGGCAGTTGTTATAATGCATACCACACAAGCATGTTGCTCAAACACCGTGCTCCCTGGTTCTTTTCCTGACTAAAGCAATGTTTTCCCTGCTCTTCAACCATTTCTTGTTTGTCTATTCACTCCATCTGTCCAATGAAAAAAAGGTATCACTCAGCCAACCCCTATGTGCTTGAACTGTTCCAACTATTGTTAACACTGCCTTATGTGAAGTGTTAATGTTTTGTTGCAAGTAGATGTTTGTAGAAGGTGATGACAGTAGAGTATTGCAAAAATAATAAGTATATTCCCTGGAAATGGCTTGCTTTTATGAACTACTTGAATTCTTAAACACTTGAAACCCTGTGAGCAGTGCCCATTAGTGTCCACAAAACAGTAATGACAAAAAACACTGAGTCGGTGTACTCAACATTTTTTTTTTTCATTTCTGATCAAACTTTTTGTAATCAAAGCATGGCGGCATGGAGGAAAAGTTTGTTAGGCAGTCAAGCTATCAAAATACTTCACAGATGATAAAAAAAAAAGGCCTAAATGAGAGGAGTGAAATGAATTTAATACACACACACACACACACACACACACACACACACACACACACACACACACACACATATATATAAACTGGCAGTGAGTGGTGGTACTGTTTAATGTGTTGTAGTACTGCTTGTCTTGAACAGTGCTGATTGATATGTATGAATACTACTCACAAGCACAGTGATTAAAAGAACTACAAATGAACAAGTCAGAAAAATGAAACCTGAATAACACAAATAACATAAAAATAGAAATACAATCTCTAAAACACAGACTGGAAAGAAGGAATTTTTTTCTTTAAAAACAATCCAAAACATTTGTTATTTTTCATTTAATAAATTATTAAAAGCAAATTGTTTGTTGTTACTGCCATAAAATTTGAGATAAACGATTTCCCCAGCAGTCAAAAAAGAGGTGGTCATCACAATCAGGCTAAACCCTCCCAAAAATGTTCTCCCGACAGGTCTCCTCCATAAGCTCCTATTTTCAGTAGAAACACACACGATGCATTAAATGGGCTATGTGTTGTGTCTAGAATGCGGTGTGTGTGTGTGTGTGTGGCCCTCAGGGCTTGCCGTAGCGGCCCTGGCAGTGACGTCAGGTGGGCTGCAGCACCTGTATATATTTTGTGGTGTTCTTAATAAAGTTGAGTTCGCCGAGTTTGCTGCATGGCATAACAGACTCTAGTCTCTGATTTACCGACATAAAATTTTGGCGACGAGAGAAAAACCATGGAGGGTTCATGTGGGCTACCTTCACCTCTACCGCCATTTTTGGAGTGTCCCGGAGAGCCAGCAATTCTGTGGCCGGATTGGATAGCAATGCTGGGGGGATACATCGCTGGACTAGGCCTGGGTAGACTCGATAGGGACCGAGGATGGGCACTCCTGGCCTGTCGTCTTGGCATGGCAGGTCAGAGAATTCCCCGCATGTTGGGAGAGACGGAGCTTTCTGTGGATGCTGTCAGGTGGCTGGCTGGAGATTTTGCCGAATGTCCAACGGACAAGAAGCTGGGGCTGTGGGTAGCGAGACTGTTGGCGCCAAGAGGAGCTAAGCTAGTTAGCTCGAAGGAGGTAAAGGCTCAGTCTGTGGCAATGGGACAGTTAGCCACGACACTAGGTGCGCGCCAAAACTGAGCTACATGCTACCAGCTGGCTATCCAGGGGGGACCAGGGTCCCTGGTTACTGACAACAGCGAGCCAGCCAAGGAGCTCAGCACGGTGCGTGACCACAGCACTGGTGATGTTGATGGCGCGGTGAGCAACGACAGCGGAGAAGGGTAGCAGTGACCAGACACAAATGAGTTTTTTCCACGGCTGGAGTCCGGGCAGCAAGAGAGCGGGAGCAAGCAGGCTAGAAGCCCCTGGAAGCAGCAGCAACAGCTGGGCACAGAGGCAGCGCAGCGGAGCACCTTGGACGAAGGTGCTGGGTGCAGCGGTGAAGGGCGGGGGTCGACGGGTGACTCCAACTACAGTGAAGGTGGGAGCACCGGGAGAAAACAGCAACAGCCGGGCGCAGAGGCGGCACAGCGGAGCCCCTTGGACGAGGGTGCTGGGCGCAGCGGCAAAGCACTTGGATCGACAAGTGACACTGACAAGCGAGCTTGGGATTTCCCCGGACCTCGGCCACAGGGGGCCATTGCTGATCATGACACCCAGGCATCTGCAGTCATCCACTACCTCCACATCCTCTCCTGTAATCCACAATGGCTGTGAAGGCGTCCGCTTCTTCCTGAAGTCAATCACCATCTCTCTGGTCTTGCTGACGTTCAGGCTCAGGTGATTCTGCTCGGTCCATTCCACAAGTCTGTCTACCAGCGCCCTGAACTCCCACTCCTCTCCCACTCGTATACACCCAAGAACAGCCAAGTCATCAGAGAATTTCTGCAGGTGGCATGACTCGGTGTTGTACTGAAAGTCATTGGTGTATAAGGTGAAGAGAAAAGGAGAAAGCACAGTCCCCTGTGGAGGTCCTGTATTACTAACCACCACATCAGACAAGACACTGCCCAGCCAGACAAAGTGTGGCCTTCCTGTCAGGTACTCAGTAATCCAGAAGATCACAGAGCTGTCAATCCCCATCACCCGCAGTTTCTTACCCAACAGCAGTGGCTGGATGGTGCTAAAAGCACTGGAGAAGTCAAAGAACAGGATTCTCACAGTGTCTCCTCCACCATCCAGGTGCAAGTGGGCTCATTGCAGCAGGTAGATGACAGCATCTTCAACTCCTAAATGGGGCTGATATACAAACTGCAGCGGGTCCAGCCATGTCTTCACCTGTGGTCTCAGGTAGGCTAAGACCAGTCTCTCCAGGAGCTTCATCACATGAGATGTGAGGGCAACTGGTCAATAGTCATTCAGGTCTGATGGAGACAACTTCTTGGGGACAGGAACCAGGCAGGAGATCTTCCAAAGCACTGGTTCTCTCTCCAAACTCAGGCTCAGGTTGTACAGGTGTTTCAGTACAGGAGATAGCTGGTTGGCATAGGTCCTCAGGATCCTCACAGAGATGTCATCAGGGCCCGCAGCCTTCCACTGATGGAGTCTCTCCAGCTGTTTCTTAACCTGGTCTGTAGTCACAGTGATGTGAGGGTTGGTGCTGATGTCCTCAGAAGAGGGGGAGGGGGTGGGGGGAGAGAGGTGCTGCAAACAAGGCTACGTGGGAGGGATGTGTGGGGATCTAGCTGTGTTGTGGGGGTGACAGATGGTGAGTTGAACTTATTAAAAAACAGATTCAGCTCATCAGCTCTCTCAAGGATCCCCGATGTCTGTCTGTCCCTCCCCTTACACTCAGTGATGTGTTTCATTCCTGTCCAGATATCCTTCACATTGCTTTGCTGGAGTTTATCCTCCAACTTCCTCCTGTAACTGTCTTTACACATCCTCTGCATCTGTCTCAGTTCCTCCCTCTCTCCAGACCTAAAAGCCCGCTTCTTCTTGTTCGGAAGTGCTTTCAGGTCACTGGTGATCCATGGTTTGTTGTTGGGGAAACAGCACACGGTCTGAGCTGACATGGCTGTGTTTTCACAGAATCTGATGTATTCTGTGATGCAGTTGGTCATATTGTCTATGTCCACCCCATGTGGTTCACAGAGTATGCCCCAGTCCGTCGTCTCAAAGCAGTCCTGTAGTGCATCAGCAGCCTCCTGTGTCCACCTCCTCACAGTCTGTGTGTAAGCAGGCTGCCTCTGCACAAGGGGAACGTACTTGCGTGATAACAAAACCAGGTTGTGATCTGATCTGCCAAGTGGGGATAGAGCTGTGGCACTGTATGCATCTCTGACATTGGCATAAAGTAGATCCAGTGTTTTACTTTCTCTGGTGGGACAGTCAAAAAAACTGGTGGAAGTTTGGTAATGTTTTGCCAAGTGAGACATGGTTAAAATAACCCATGATGGCCATAAATGTGTAAGGGTGCTGCTCCAATAGAGTGGCAGTAATGGAGCTGATGACATCACAGGCCACCGCTGCATCAGCTGATGGAGGGACGTAAAAAGTAATCACAATGGCACACGTGAACTCTCATGGCATATAATAAGGTCGCATACTCACAGCCAGCAGTTCAATGTACGGGCTTTAGTGATGTTCCTTCACATAAATGTGTTCGGGATTACACCACCTCTCATTCACAAAAAGTGCCAATCCTCCTCCCCTCCTTTTCCCGCTACTTTTAACGTTCCTGTCCCACCGGATAGTCTTAAAGCCAGGTATCGCTACGTTGATATCCGGGATCTGTGAGTGTAACCACGTCTCAGTAAAATACATGACACTACACACACTCACAATATTTCCTTTTGCGTCTTGACCAAGACTGTGAGCTCATCCTCCTTGCTCCCCAGTGACCTTACATTACCCGTGATGAACATCGGTACTGCCGGCTTATGCTTCCTCTTCCTCCTCCACACCTTGGCTCCAGCCCTTTGCCCACAGCGTCTCCTTTTGAGCTCGTCTGGGATGAGGGGCTTTGCTCCAGGAAGCAGCGCTGGCCTGCTCAGCGCAATCAGCTGGTCGCGTGAGTAAACAATGCGTTTGCCCTCACCTCTGTTATTCTCCATTTCCCCGAGGAAGAAAAGTACGAGAGAGACCAGGAGAAAAACAAAAAATTTTGGTCCAGTCATTAATCTGAGTCTTACTACTGAGACATGATGAAAAGAAATGCACTATATACAAGAAAAAGCTAATAAAGACACAAAGACATGAAAGCTGCTGTTGTTACAGTTGCCTCTTCTTACGGCGCTGGAAAAAAAAAGTTGTGGTCAGCATTGGAATGCCTACACATTACAATTTATGTGGCATAATCAATCTACTTATTTAATCTCAAACCCACCCCCATTTTAATAGCATCAAATAATTGATTAAACCTGAACTGATCCACAAAATGAACAAGTGAATGTGCATCTTTCTGAGAAGAGTGAAATAAATTAAAACAATTTAAAAAAGGACTACCTGTTATGTCCAAAACTCATTTTCACAAGAAACAGGCTGGAGGTGCAGTTGAACGTACCTTTATTAGGTCGGTCCCACAGACCACAGCTCGACCACTCTTCTCCGGCATCGCTGGTGATTGTGAATCCCAAGCTGTAGAACACATCGCATCCCATTATGTTCGACCCACTGATGGTCACCACGAACTGGACGTTGGACATCATTGCCGACTTGTACCTCACCGTCAACTCCAGCGAACCCACGATGGCTAACTTGTTTCCTCCATAGCCAAAGCAGGACGTCGACAGTCCTCTCACATGGTATGTGAGATGTGAGATGTACATGCGGGAGCAGACTCCTCACAGTGGGCCAGTTCAACAGGGGAATTGCTGATCCCGTGTCCACCAACAATGGCATTTCTATGCCGTCCAGCAAAACGTTGCAATAAATTTGCCCATCTGTGCTTGGTGGGATAGTATGAATAACCATAGGAGTCGCTGCGGGGGAATCCGCCCTACGTCTTCGGTCCCCTCGCTCAACATTTTTACAGGCCCTGGCAGAAGACCACACTTGCCACAGTGTTTGCCCTTCGCTGGACACTCTCTTGCCTTATACCGGTGCCTGGTGGACCCACAGCCATAACATCTTGGCGTACTCGGGGCGGACCTAATTTTTATAGCAGCAGCATATTCCTCTTCATCCACGCTGTCTTTGCTATCCGGTTCCATGGCCATCGCCTTCAAACGTGGTTCAGCGTGCCCCAACGTGGTTCTCTCACCGAGGTCCTCCGACAGTTTTTCAGCTGCTTCAAATTGTGGCGCTATCTCAACTGCCATGGTTAATGTCAGTTCACCTGGGTAAGTCAGGAGCCTGAACCGTGCTGCAGAATTAAGCGTGTGCTCCGCCAATTGATCACGGACCATCTCTTCTTCAAAGGCTCCAAATAGGCACTCCCCCTCCAGTTGACATAGATCTGCAACATAATGCTACACGACTCTCCAGTCCGCTGGTGGTGCTGCCGAAACCTGATCCTTCGGTCGATGACATTTTCCAGAGCGTGAAAATAGTGCGCCATTAGCCTGACCACGTTATCAAAGCTATCACACTCTCCCAATGTGCTGAGAATCCTTTGACCCTCCATGCCAAGATTATGGACCAAAATAGCTTTGCATGCTGTTTCTCTAGCTCTCCGAGGTTTAGGGCCACCAAATAATTTTGAAAAGCCGCATACCACCTCACCCAGGGGACCAGCGACTCGCCCAGAACCTCCAAAAATGGCCGAATAGCAGAAATAACTCTCGCCATACCTTTTTCCTCATCGCCAAATGTTATGTACATAACTTACTCTCACAAGAATCAGGCTGGAGGTGCAGTTGAAAGTAGCTTTATTAAACAAACCACAGTAACACAGGTGCTACGTTAAGACAGATGGTCGATGGCTAAAGAGACCGTGTCCCTTCCCAGAGTGATGGCGGAACCGGAAAGGCGGGGTCGTCACCCCACTTCACCCAGGGTACACCCAGCACCCTTTAACATCATATTTAACACAATACACTACCTACAAGGACAGATACAATTTTTGTGAAAAATTTATTTGATGAGTATTTTTAGTGTTTAGATTGGCTAAGTGTCACACACAATAATGGGGATGAGGCGAGGCTTATCTTCTCACTGCAGCCAACCACCAGATAGCGATCAAAGGTGCTTCCCTTTTGAGAGCTCTCATGCCATCCACATGGGGGCCTAAACCAAACTCCAAAATAAAATGAAAGTGCAAGACAGGACACACTTTACTGACACTGTCTTTCACATTGACTTTTTTTCATCTTTTTATGAGGGCACTAACCCCCATTATACTACTGTATTTTATACATAAAAGCACCAGTGCCAAAGGGCACCCTCTGATGGGGAAAAGCATTGGGAACTTAAGAATGAGGCACTAATTGTTCTGCAGCTGTTATCATAACTGGACAAGCAAAAAATGGCATTTCTCTATCAGATACTGACACCAACAACATTAAAATGAAATTTCCTTTGCTAAGATATCAGTCTAAGGGCATTTCCCACCTGAGCATCTGCATCAAAGTCCAGACCAAGGTTCATATTTTTGTTACTTTGCCTACATTTGGTCTGGTTAGGGTTGGTTCCACACTGCTCCTTTTCTTAGTGAAACAAACAACTTTATGTGACTCACCTACAGTGGTGTGAAAAAGTGTTTGCCCCTTCCTGATTTCTCATTTTTTTTTCTATGTTTGTCACACTTAAATGTTTCAGATCATCAAACAAATTTAAATATTAGACAAAGATAACACAAGTAAACACAAAATGCAGTTTTTAAATGAAGATATTTATTATGAAGGGGAAAAAAATCCAGACCTACATGGCCCTGTGTGAAAGTGAGCCCCCTAAACCTAATAACTGGTTGGGCCACACTTAGCAGCAACAACTGCAATCAAATGTTTGGGATATCTAGCAATGAGTCTTTTACAGTGCTGTGGAGGAATTTTGGCCCACTCATCTTTGCAGAATTGTGGTAATTTAGCCACACTGGAGGGTTTTCCAGCATGAACCGCCTTTTTAAGGTCATGCTACAGCATCTTAATCGGATTCAGGTCAGGACTTTGACTAGGCCACTCCAAAGTCTTCATTTTGTTTTTCTTAAACCATTCAGAGGTGGACTTGCTGGTGTGTTTTGGATCATTGTCCTGCTGCTGAACCCAAGTGCGCCTCAGCTTGAGGTCATGAACAGATGGCCAGACATTCTCCTTCAGGATTTTTTGGTAGACAGCAGAATTCATGGTTTCATTTACCACAGAAAGTCTTCCAGGTCCTGAAGCAGCAAAACAGCCCCAGACCATCACACTACCACCACCATATTTTATTGTTGGTATGATGTTCCTTTTCTGAAATGTTGTGCTTCTTTTACGCCGGATGTAATGGGATAAACTCCTTCCAAAAAGTTCAACTTTTGTCTCTTCAGTCCACAGAGTATTTTCCCAAAAGTTTTGGGGATCATTAAGATTTTTTCTAGCAAAACTGAGACGAGCCTTCATGTTCTTTTTGCTCAGCAGTGGTTTTCATCTTGGAACTCTGCCACACAGGCCATTTTTGCCCATTCTCTTTCTAATGGTGGATTCATGAACACTGACCTTAACTGAGGCAAGTGAGGCCTGCAGTTCTTTGGATGTTGTTGTGGGGTCTTTTGTGACCTCTTGAATGAGTCGTTGCTGCACTCTTGGGGTAATTTTGGCCGGCCGGCCACTTGTGGAAAGGTTCACCACTGTTCCATGTTTTCACCATTTGTGGATAATGGTTCCCACTGTGATTCACTGGAGTCCCAAAGCTTTAGAAATGGCTTTATAACCTTTTCCAGACTGATAGATCTCAATTACTTTGTTTCTCATTTGTTCCTGAATTTCTTTGGATTGCAGCATGATGTCTAGCTTTTGAGGATCTTTTGGTCTACTTCAGTTTGTCAGGCAGGTCCTATTGAAGTGATTTCTTGATTGAAAACAGGTGTGGCAGTAATCAGGCCTGGGTGTGGCTAAATAAATTGAACTCAGCTTTCCAAAGATGTGAAAGACCACAGTTAATTTATGCTTTGTTTTTGTTTTTGTTTTTTTTTGGGGGGGGGGTCATTTTTTCACACAGGGCCATGTAGGTTTGGATTTTTTTCCCCTTAATAACAAGATAAGATAAGATAAGATAAGCCTTTATTAGTCCCACAATGGGGAAATCCCAGGATTGCAACAGCACAGGGATAGCAACACTCAGAGCAACAATTTTACAAGAGAAAAACAAGAGCAGCGAGTATACATACACTACCATTCAAAAGTTTGGGGTCACCCAGACAATTATTTTGTGTTTTCCATGAAAAGTCACACTTATTTACCACGAGTTGTAAAATGAATAGAAAATATAGTCAAGACATTGACAAGGTTAGAAATAATGATTTGTCTTTGAAATAATAACTTTTTCCTTCAAACTTTGCTTTCGTCAAAGAATCCTCCGTTTGCAGCAATTACAGCATTGCAGACCTAACATGACTACACAAGGGTTTTCTAATCATCCATTAGCCTTCTGATGCAATGAGCAAACACATTGTACCATTAGAACACTGGAGTGATAGTTGCTGGAAATGGGCCTCTATACACCTATGTAGATATTGCACCAAAAACCAGACATTTGCAGCTAGAATAGTCATTTACCACATTAGCAATGTATAGAGTGTATTTCTGATTAGTGTAAAGTTATCTTCATTGAAAAAAAGTGCTTTTCTTTCAAAAATAAGGAAATTTCTAAGTGACCCCAAACTTTTGAACGGTAGTATATGTACATATAAATATAAATATATATATATATATAGACACACAGTGTGGAGCATTGTAGCTAGATGGAATAAATATATGAGTATATAAACACACAGTGCGGAGTATTGTAGCTAGATGGAATGAATATGGGTGGGTTTTTTGGGGGGGAGGGGGGTCCAGTGCACTATATCAGGGGTATCCAACTTTCAAGCGCTCTCTCTTTTTCTGTAATCTGCAGATGTCGGTTTCGTTTTTATAATATGCAAGGGAAGATAAAAGAGTTTCAGACTTGCATTGCAATTTTTAAAAAAAATCATTGATTTTGCCGTTAGAATCGAAACTATTGGTCGTGTCCCCTCATTTTTCCCAGTTTTTGTGTGACATGAAAATCGTATCAATTTCAAAGTACTGTAACGTGATCTCTGAGTAACTCTTTCTACTCAAAATGCAAGAGATAACAGAGTTGTAATGCAAATTCAAAATAAAACATTCCCCAATGTGATCGGATCTATGGTTTTTGTACGGCGACCCCTGCAAATTTACTCGTACGACGTAAATTTCCGTGTCCCCGAATTTACGCAGCAACATGCAAGTTATTTGGTAAAGTAACCAGAAAGCAGGAAGTGCTGATGCTTTTCACTTTGCACCTTTCAAATCCCAAACCATACACGTAAAAAGGAGATCAGTCTTTGTGAAGCTCAGATGTAGAATATTTCAATAAAATCTCAAACATTTATGACACATCGAATATGGTGTCCTTTAAAAAATTTACGTCTTCGGTCTTGGTCGGCCGCGCGCAGCCCCGTCTGGCGAGGTGACTGCCCTGGGAAAGCACTTTTATTTTCTCTACCCCGGATGTGCTCAACCCTTGTGGAGAGGATTAACCGTGGTCACTTTATATTGAAGTTATCGAAGGTCCAAACTTCCGTGTCCCGCATTTACGCCTTTTGTGATTTTACGTCTTATCCAACAAACAGGGAGAATTTGAAGGTATGTATACACGTTATCACATCTTAATATGTCATGAAAATGTAGCTGTTGATGAGTTTTGATGCGTGAAAAATACTGGAAGTGTTGAAGTTGTTTCATGTAAAACGTGTGCCATTGCAAAGTGCATTGGCACACGGGGAAACAAAAGCCCGAGTGTCCCGTTTACGTCTCCATTTACAAGTAGTTGAAGTGAGCGCTCATCCTCAAGAGTTCCTGAACGCGAATGCCGTTACGAAAATAGTTAATAGTTTCATAAACCTGACACAATTGGATAGTGATTAGTCAATTTCATGTGCAGATTTGATCAATTTTAAATTTTGCCACCAATGTCACACATTGGACCCCTAATAAATAAAAACACCCATATGTGAATATATAAACACACACAGTGCGGAGCATTGTGGCTAGATGGAACACTTTCAACACTTTCATTTAAAAACTGCATTTTGTGTTTACTTGTTTTATCTTTGTCTAATATTTAAATTCATTTGATCTGAAACATTTAAGTGTGACATACAAAAAAAATGAGAAATTGGTAAGGGGGCAAACACTTTTTCACACCCCTATATGTCTTGTTGTCATGACAATATTTGTGTTGTTAGCTCAGACCGGAAGATAGCAAATATGCTACTCACCCGCCAAGGTGTTTTCTGCAGTTCTGGACATTTCGGTAACGACAACTGAAGTTGAAACTGGGGAAGACTTCATACAATTAGTCAGTGAACTAGTTTCATGAGAGTAAAATATTATTCAGATCTTTATTAAAAAGGAGGTTTATCCATCTCATTGGTCGTGATCATTTCAAGGGAGCATTGGTCGTCTAATTTTTCTTTCTGCAATTTTATGGGGTTTTTTTCAGTTGACTATGCATATAATGGGCCTGATCTCAATTATAAACTGAGTCCTTTCCTCTTGCCAAGTGCTATTTCACCTGTTTTGGGCTGCTGTAATTTCCTGTGTTTGGTCCAAGAGTCCGAACCTGCATTTTTTGCCAAACAAATCTTGGCTCTTTGGTCCAGATCATTGATCAAGAGGTTTTCACCCCTAAAATTTCACTCTTGATCAAACTGAAAAGTCCAAAAGTCTGGACTAAATAAGTTAGGTGTGGAAAAAAACACCCCCAAAAAGAGAAGAATCAGAAGATACTGTTTTAACCACATGAATGTTGCACAGGTAAGAGTCGATGGGGGGTACTAAGGATCAACTTCTTTTTGGCAAGTGACCTTTGACCCGACACCCCCCAGACCTGACCTATGTAATTCTCTGAAGATTATCTCTCATGACATGGGGATTAGTGTAGGTATCAAATGTTGATCATAATGGACCTGTGGGATTACTGGGGGGATTAATGTAGTATAGCATGTCAACTAATGTGCTTTTAAAAATGATCTTTGACCTGTGAGATTAGTGTGAGAATGGAATGTCAGTTATATATGCTTTTAAAAATGATCTTTGTCCGTATGGGGTAAGCGTGAGAATGGAATGTTAATTATGGGGGAAACAGCTTTCAAGGATAATCGATGATATGTTTTTAGGGCGTTCATTTTGACAGAGTGACCAAATAAGCAACAGAATTCTGAAGGCAGGTTGGTCTGGACCTCCTGGATGAAAGGAAGCGTTATCACCTCAAGAAACACCTGACAGCCCTGTGTAAAGCAGCAGGGGGAACGCCGGTCAAGCGCGCCCGACAGGAGGAATGAATGGCGGTCGTTCCTCTGCCTGTTTTACACATTTTTGGGAAATTGTTTGAACAGATTTGTATATGACATTTAATTGACTGTAATTGACTGTCACAGAACTGGATCTTTGAATAGGTGGACTGCTCTGTGTTGTGTGTGGGGGGGAACATTTCAGTTTGCACTTTTTCCAATGTGACACACTTGGAGGAATGATGTTGGTGTGCTTACATTTTTTTGAAGTGTGCAATAAAAGCTTATTTTAAAAGTCAAGTCTCTCTCTCTCTCTGTTGTGTGGGGGGGAATATTTCAGTTTGCACTTTTTCCAATGTGACACACTTGGAGGAATGATGTTGGTGTGCTTACATTTTTTTGAAGTGTGCAATAAAAGCTTATTTTAAAAGTCAATCTCTCTCTCTCTCTCTCTCTCTCTCTCTCTCTCTCTCTCTCTCTCTCTCTCGTGCGCATGCGTGGGCGTTTGTGGGAGCAGGGGTGTGGAGTGGTGTCGAGTGAGTACTTTAAACTTTGTATTTTCTAACTTTTTCTCTATCTCGTGTGTTTGAGGTGTGTGTGTTTAATATAGTGGGTTGAGTGTGTGTGTGTGCTGGGGTGTGAGTGTTGGAGTGAGTGTGTTGGGGAACGGTAGCTTCTGCTGCCGGTTTTTCCCGGCCGGCATCATGCCGGTGATTGATGGTGGTGTGGAGTTTGAGCGCTTAACCCGGCGTCATGGTGTGAGAATCCTCCCGACAGTTCCCTGTTCTGTGGAGGAGGCCAGCCTCGCTGTAGGACAGGTGGTTGGGCATGGCAGCATAAAATCAGCATCGAGGATGAACAGCGCAATTGTGATCTTTCTGGATTCGACTGAAAAAGCTGATCAGGTGGTGGCACAGGGAGTGGTCATAGGTGACACTTTTACTCCCGTTTTACCGCTGGCGAACCCGTCTAGGAGGATCACCATCTCAAACGCTCCTCCTTTCGTTAAAAATGATCAGCTGATTAGAGAGTTGTCCCGTTTTGGCCAGGTTGTGTCCCCTATCAGAATGGTCTCTCTGGGTAGTAAATCACCCCTGCTGAAGCATGTTGTATGTCATAGGAGGCAGTGTTTCATGGTGTTGAAAGACAGCTCTGCTGAACTGAACGCGTCTTTTAATTTCAGGATTGACGGCTTTAGCTACTTGGTGTTTGCAACATCTGAAACCATGAAGTGTTTTGCGTGTGGCGCAGAAGGCCATCTTATTAGGTCATGTCCTTAAAAGGCGAACACAAAGAGCACTGGCGGTAAGAAAGGTGACGCCGCTGTTTCTGGTGGTCCGGAGGGTAGTGCTACATGTGGTGCGGCGGATGCCGCTGCGGCGCCCGCTTCTGTTGGGGCGGTCGCGGCCGCGACTGCGGCCGCGTCCGCTTCTACTTCTGCGGGGGCGTCCGCATCCGCGTCTGCGTCCGCGTCCGCATCTGCTTGTGCTGGGGCGGCCGCGGCCGCCTCTGCTGGGGTGGCCGCAGCGGGCGCGGTAGTTGCCCCCCCAAACAGTGATGGTGGGGAATTTCTGTCTGGCGGCAGCTCTGATCATTGTGACGAGCCTGTCGCCCGGGGTAAACAGGTGGAGGGTGTAAGTAAAAGTGCAGTTAAACGAAGGAACGTGAATGAACAGACTTTGCAGGCGGGGGAGGAGCGGTTTGAGGCTGTAGCGGACACACAGAGCAAACACTGCATGACAAACATTGCAGTTCATGAAGAAATGCAGGAATGTAGTTTTGTTGAAGAGGATCCTTTTAAAGCTGCACAAAAAAGGAAAAGTGCTGAAAACTTGCAGAGCTCTGTTAAATCTAGTAGGGTTGGGAAGTTAGATTTACTGGATGAGAGCGTCTCTGACGAAAGTGGAGATGAGTCTGAACTGATGCAGACGCAGACGCAGGAGGAGCAAAGCTCCTATTGTTTTACCAAAATTAGGCAATTTCTCCAGGTGACTAAGGGGAGCAGAGCTGTGAAAGTGGAAAATTACTTTCCAGATCTGGAGTTATTTGTGGCATCAGCTCGCAAGCTGATGAAACTGAATGATGGGAATGAGACTTTCACTGATCAGGAAATTTATCATTTAAAGAAACTGGTTGTCAAACTGAAATCACAAATTACTAACAGTCATGTTGACTCTTAGTTTGTTTCTTCCCTTTTATACTATGTGTGTGTTTTTTTACTGTACCTTATTTTTATGCTTTTTAATGCCCCACCTTAGAATTGGCACTCTTAATATAAACGGGGCCAGGGATGATGTAAAAAGGGCCTCTTTATACAAGCTTTTTAATTTAAAGACACTTGACGTGCTGATGGTCCAGGAGACTCACAGCACTGTAGACATTGAGTGCCAGTGGAGAAAAGAATGGGATGGCTGCATTTTTTTTAGCCACAAATCCAATAATAGTGGAGGGGTGGCTGTACTTTTCTCTCGGGGTTGTGTGCCTGTCTCTTATGAGGTAGAAGAGGTGGTGAAAGGACATGTACTCTTGCTAAAGGTACAGTTTGAAAACGTAAACTTGGTTCTTATAAACGTGTATGTGCCAACCCAGAGAGCAGAAAGGATCAGGGTCTTTAATATGCTATCAGATACGGTTAGATCCTGTAATCCAAATAGTTTTTTATTTCTGGGGGGTGATTTTAACTGTACATTAAACCACAGACTGGACAGGAACCATCAGGAGCCTCACCCTGCTTCTGCCAATAGGCTGAGGGAACTAGTGAAGGCACATGAAATGGCCGATGTGTGGAGGGATCACATCATGGGGACCAGAGGTAGTACACCTGGAGCCATGCTAAAGATAACCTCTTATCTATGGCTAGGTTAGACCGTTTCTATGGTTTTAAACATCAAATGAGTGTTTTTAAAAATAGTTGTATCTGTCCTGTTGGTTTCACTGATCACTGCCTGCTGATTTGTTCTGTTTTCATTGAAAATGTAAAGTGTAAGAGTGCTTTTTGGCATTTTAATAATACACTTTTAAATGATGTGTTTTTTAAGGGAGTTTTTCACGATGTATGGAAGTCACACAGGGAACAAAAATCTTCTTTTAGTTCTCTCCAAATGTGGTGGGATTTTGGTAAGGCACAGATAAAACAATTCTGCCAACAGTACACTCAAAATGTCACTCGTAGCTTGACCCAATCCTTGAAAGTTCTGGAGACTGAGGTGGTAGAGCTAGAGGAGTTACTCAGTTCTACCGGAAAACAAGAGCACTTAGAGGCTCTTAAGTCAAAAAGGTCAGCTTTGGCTAGCCT